>QJPP01001944.1:0-479652 GCA_003996215.1 Jaltomata sinuosa | reverse complement strand
CATTCAGCATAACATCATCCTGCAGACCACCAGCATTCAAATTTTGTTGGGCCTGCAGTTCTGCAGCGAGCCTTGCTGCCTCTTGTTGTGCGGCCATATTCCGCCTTAATGTTCTAGCAAGCTCGGGGTCGTAAGGTAATGTTGATTCACCCGAGCGCCGGGTACTTGGCATGCACAACTCTGTACCCTGTCAAAAACAAAAACAACAAATAAACGTAAAAGCAGGAAAGTATGACTAAGAGTCAAAAAAACACACCAGACTTAATAAGACAACCTAATTCCGCAACGCCCAAACTATAATCGCTCCATTCTAGATTCCCACCCAATTAAAAACGGAACGCGGTCAAATATATAGAAGCCAACAAAGATACGTGGCATCCCACAGAAATAGGTGTGAAAGTTAATTCTTAGTGAAATTATTGACTAAGGTCAATAAGTCCGGTAAAAAGTGCGGGTTTGGTGGATCAACTGACCAAAACAAACAATAACTAAAAATAATCATAGAAGACATGAACTAGAAAGGCTTACCATTGCGTTGAACGATTCATCTAAGCTTAACCGGGTCTTTTCTATATGCGATTTATCACGACCTTGATTGAATAATGTATTCATCTTATAACGATTTCCAACCAAATAGTTACGAAGTACTTTTCAATTCTCTCGAACCTGAAAACGGTGTCGTATAATTGATCAATCTAAACATTCAAGTAGATTAAACTAGTTACAGCATTTAAATCATAAGACGAGATGTTGGGAGCTCGAATCCTCCTTCGTTTAATCAAGTTTCCCGGTTTAATCTCTTACTCAAAGCAAATTAAATCCTAGGCATTGTTCTAAGTTGCACACCATCTAGTAAAATGTACATAATAATTGAGAGATTTAATAACGGTGACAACATTATAACTTGAACCGTCGCTACCCGAATCTATAATCACTACTTTACCAATGCTCCCACAACCCTAGCTGTGGGAGTTAGTAATCACTGCCTAGTAAGAAGAATGAGAAAAATCATATTCATAATAAGAAAAAGAGATTTCTTACAATATAATGGAAAACATTTCAAGTATCAAGAACAAGAAAAACCAAGATCCCAAGAACAACTCAAGAACAAGATTCAAGGGGGAGGAAAACGTGTGTAGCGTGTTTCCTCTCTCAAAAATCACTCAAAAACTCCTAATACTATTGGGTAATGTATTGGTAAGTGCCCCTGTAAAATAAACCTAACATAGGGTATTTATAGGAGTCCAGGAATTAAACCCAAAAACGCTCGGATTCCGCGTAGCGGACTGTCTCAACTTGACGGCTTGGGGTGACGGACCGTCACCACCTTGACGGACCGTCACGGCGGCCGTCACCCCTAGACAGTGGCCTGCCACCACTTGACGGTCTCTGTGACGGACCGTTACATGTGTGACGGGCCGTCACTCAGGCCGTCACTCTTATCCAGAATGTCTTTTTGCTCGTATTTCCTTCCGTTTCCGTGTTTGTCTCCATTTCCTACAAATATAACATAAAAACATCAAAAAAGACGATGGTTGCTTGAAAACGTACGATTGTTCCTAGTTAAAAGGAGTCGAAAGTACCGTAAAATAGCGGCACATCAATCAACACAACACCCAAACCAGAATGTGAAGCATCACAGTAAACAACAAAGTCTTTACCTTCAACCGACAAGGACAAAATAGGGGCTGTGGTCAAAAGTGTCTTGAGCTTTTGGAAGCTCTCCGCACACTTGTCAAACCACACGAACGGTACCTACTTCTTTGTCAGCCTGGTCAGGCGAGTAGCAATAGAAGCAAAATTCTTAACAAACATTCGGTAGAACCCCGCGAGCCCAACAAAACTCGTCACCTCGATCACAGAGCTAGGCCGGACCCAACTCTTGACTGCCTCAATTTTCTGGGGATCCACCATCACCCCTTTTTTCTGACACTACATGCCCCAAGAATGCCACAGAAGTTAACCAAAACTCGCACTTAGTGAACTTTTCATAAAACTTTTGGTGCCTCAAGATATTCAGCACAATGCGAAGATGATTAGCATGCTCCTCCCTACTCTTAGAGTAGATCAAAATATCATCGATGAACATGATAACAAAGGAATTCAAGTAAGACATAAACACCCCATTCATCAAACTCATGAATGCTGCCAGTGCATTGATCAAACAAAATGACATTACTAGAAACTCGTAAAGCCCATACCGAGTCTAAAAAGCAGTCTTCGGAATGTCCTCCGGCCTAATCCTTAACTGATGGTACCCTGACCTCAAGTCAATTTATGAGAACACTGATGCACCCTAAAGCTGGTAAAACAAATCATCTATACGGGGTAGAGGGTACTTATTCCGGATGGTCACCTTGTTCAACTGCCTATAATCTATGCACATCCGCATACTACCATTCTTTTTCTTTACAAATAAGACCGAAGCACCCCAAGGCAAAGCACTGGGACGTATAAATCCCTTATCTAGGAGTTTCTGCAGCTGAGTCTTAAGTTCCCTTAAATCTGCCGAAGCCATACGATACGGAGGAATGGAATGGGACGAGTGCCTGGCTCCAAATCAATACAAATATCTATGTCCCTGTCCGAAGGCATACCAGGCAAGTCCGCTGGAAACACCTCTAAAAATTTAGAAACCAATGGAACTGACTCAATAGTAGGAGACTCCACACTATCATCCCGGAGGTGAGCCAAAAAGGCTAGACCCCCCATCCCACTAGCTTCCTATCCCAGACAAATGATATTATCTTAACTGGCTTAGGCCTGTACACACCTTCCCACTGTAGTCTATCCTTACCCAAAATTTCTAGAGCCACAGTCTTGGTGTTACAGTTCAACACAACATGATAAGGAGATAGCCATGTTATACCCAAGGTAATATCAAAATCAGCCATATCAAGAATTACCAAGTCTACCCAAGTATGTAACCCCACAAAAACAACAGAACAGTCACGATATACATGAGTCACAACCATAGACTCTCCAACTGGGGTAGAAACATAGATGGGGGAAGCAAGGATATCACAAGTCAAACCCAGCCCCAAAGTAAAACTCACAGACACATAAGAATAGGTAGAACCTGGGTCAAATAATGTCGGAGCCATTTTATCACAGACAAGAATAGTACCTGTGATCACCGCATCTGAGGTTTCCGCCTCAGTCCTCCCTGGAAAAGCATAGCAATGTGCCCGATCATCAATCCGGGTAACTTCCCAGTCCGGCTACGCCGCACCCCTGCCTGTGCCTCCATTCCCTCGGTCTCCCTGGCCTCCCTGAAAATTACCTCGCTCACCCTGTGGACGACCCCTAGCATTACTGCCTCTGCCTGCCGGAACCACTGCTCTAGTCTGCTGCTGACCCTGATTAACTATCTGCCTATGTGGACACTCCCTCTTAAAGTGGCCCAACTCACCATAATGGAAGCAACCACGGTCAAGAGTAGGTCTGCTAGCTGACGTATAGGACGCTCCCTAGCCTCTAGGAGCTGAAGACTGAGCTCCCTGACGACCATCTGTAGTAGCTGGCAGAGCTGACTAAATAGGACGGGCTAGATAAGCCTGCTGATGCTAGCCCCGGGAGTATGAACCACCATAGTTTCCCTCATTCTGGGGCTTCTTAGCTAAATCTTTAGCCTGCCCCGCTTGCCTAACTCCCTCAATCTTCTTCACATAATCTACCACATCATTAAAGCCCTTTCCTGAAGAAGTCATATGCACCGACAGTACCTGCAGATCACTATTCAGACCCTTGACAAACAACTGAACCCGTTCCTCCTCGGAACCCAACATCCGTGTAGAAAAATGAGACAACGCATGGAACTTAGCCTCATAAGCTGAGATCGACATGCTACCCTACTCCAAGTTCAGAAACTCATCTTTCTTCCGATCCCTTAAAGTACGGGTAATGTACTTCTCTAAAAATAATACATGGAACTGCTCCCAAGTCAGTGGAAGTAGAATAGAAGACCGACACTCAACATGATACCTCCACCACTGCTTGGCATCACCCTGCAGCTGAAAAGTGACAAACTCCACCCCATGCTGACGTACAATACCCAACTTGTGCAACCTCTCATGGCAATCCAGGATGAACTCATAGGCATCCTCCTTGTCTGTACCCTGAAACATCGAAGGTTTCAGCTTAAGAAACTTAGTCAGCATGTCATTCTCATTACTTATCATCACGGGGCCTAGCATTGGCCTGAGGAGATCATTTGTGACCGAAGTTGCGTCCATCCTTGGTGTTGTAGTAACCGCTGGCTGAGTATCCAAGGCCTGATTTGCATAAGCTATGGGTATGGATCCAGCACCAACCAACTCACTCAGAATATCCCACGCCTCCTTAAAAGCTTCCGGTGTCATAGTAGGAAGGCCTACACCCCCAACTGGTGCCGCCTCCTCTTGAGCCCCTCTATTCTCTACAACCACTTCTTCTATGTCCTCAGCCACATAATCCTGAGGTGGGGGAGGGGTTACCTCGCGTGAAGCAGCATCCCGAGCTCCACCGCTGGCGGGTGCCGCTCTAGCTCATCCCCTGCCCATTCCCCTACCTCTGCCACGAACTGCCGAGCCCGCTACTGGGACCACTGGCCTTGCTCCATTATTCCTTGTAGTGACCATCTGCGGACAGAAGAGTGAATGAGGTTAGATACCAATTTGTATCACAAGATACCAATTGGAATCGAGTTATAGCACGAAGTAAAGAAGGAAGAGATAATTTTTCCTAAAGCTCCATAGCCTCTCGAAGAAAAGTACGGACATCTCTGCACTGTTCTGCAAGACTCTACTAGACCTGTTCGGTACGACAAGATCAACGAACCTAGGCTCTGATACCATCTTTGTCACGACCTAGCCCGTCGTGAGTGGCACCCACCCAACCCCCGGATGAGCGAACTAATAGAGTTTAACCCTTTGCCTAGACTAAGAGCCTAAAACTAATAACAAAAAATAAACTAGCAATCAAAGTAAGCAAAAACTATAGCGTAATCATTAACCTACGGAAAATCCCACCTAGGAACTGAAAGTCATTGTACCAAACATCAATACTAATATTTAGAATAAGGGGATGCAACCCCAAAAGAAAAATACGAAGTAGTTTTAAGTCCGAAACAAGTGTACTGAAACTCTAAAGATAACCCAAGGTAGCTAGAATCAAGCAGCTTACCCTTGCAAGTCAAAAGCCATCGGCACTAAAGGTGAGGTCGCATCTCAGCCGTCGGAGGATTTCCTGTACTCACCAAAACACAAGCAAGTGCAGTATCAGTACACCACCAGTGTGTACTGGTAGGATCATCAACCAGTTTCCAAATAAACAATGTATAACAGTACAATAATACCAAGTATAAGGTATGAGAAACATGCATAAATAGCAACAAACACACTTAGACTACCAATCTCTACTCATCCTGCTCCCGCATGAATCCACCACCTAACTCTAAGCCACAACCGTATAATATTAACTACACCTTTCCGTCTAGCCTGGAACCACCTGGGATCCCCTTCTAGACTACACACTTGTACCTTGAATCAACCCGGCCTAAACCAAGACCAACACAAATGTCAATGAACAACCCGGCATAAACCAAGACCAACAGAATAGTTAACTAGAATTTCCCTAGCCTCTCAAGCACCATGAAACCAATAACACATTTTAATAAGCAACCCGTCCACTCACGGAATCAATATCAATCAATGCAACACCATAATAACAATGCAATGATGCAACAAAAGTAAACTCGTACCAGACGTGGTACCCGTGCCAACCAAGTGTTATACCCGTACCAGGCGTGGTACCCATGCCAATCATTTGTTATACCCGTACTAGGCATGTTACCCGATCCAATCGAATGTAAATAATCCACAGTCAAATGCATGAACAAATAACTTGTAAATCAACAAGCAAATACCGTTCAAATCACAGACTGTAAGGCAGGAAACTTAGACATTCTATACAAATTTCCTAAGTAATGTAATTAATAAAATCACTTAGATATGAGTACAAAATATACAACATTCACAGGAATTCGTAAGCCATCACCTACCTCAAATGATCCAAGCTCTATTCGACCCGAGCTTTCCCATGTTCTAGATTCCTCTCTCATTCTTGGTCTAAAAATAACACACAGTACATACAATTAACACACAAGGCCTGCACATTACCCAGATTATACCACATCCCCAAACTCCATGCCACCCATGATCATCCCACCCTTTTTCCTGGGCTTTTGCACCATTAATTCTCCTAGTTCTATCATTTTTACGGATAAAAACAGGGAATTTGACAACCTATGATCATTTTAGCATACTTTTATCAACACCCAAGAACGTACATGCTTGGAACCCCCTTCCTTCCCCGAATTCCACCATTCCTAGATTATGCCAACCTTTCCCCAAATTACCTCATAGCAATTCTACCGCATAGGAAACGTAATACAAAGATTGGAGAACGAAAACCTTACCTTAGGGAAGAATTTCGACAGAAAAAGGAAGAAAAATGTTTGGAATCGCCTAGCCCTTCTCCCCAAACAAAATTGTGAAAAACTGAATGTTTTGGGAGCTGTTTCTATATTAAAATCCCGTCGGCCTGCTATAGCGGTCCCTGCTCCACTACAGCGGTCCCGCTATAGCAGATGACTGCCGCTACGGTGATCTTAAGCCACGTTGACCGCCCTTGACCGCCGCTATAGCGGTAATTTCCACTGCTATAGCGATGGCTGTTATCCCGCATGGTTACGCCCGTCGTGGACAGAATATCGGGAAAATCTCCTAGTTTTGGCCATTTTACAACACACTTGCTTTCCCCGATAACTCGAAATAACCCTTTTACGTCGAACGCGATTCCGGGAGTTCTACTAACCCAAATTCAATTCCAAAAAGTCCCTCAGACTCCTTTATATCTTGGATACGTGGAAAACTAGCTCAACATAAGACACAAAGACCAATCCTTACCCGGATTTCCCTAGACTCTACCTCGCTCCAAAACTGACCGAGGCTAGCCTAGCCCAGAATTTTAAACTCCCAACCCGGAGTTTTCTAACTCTAAAACTTGGCATGATTGGACTACCCGTAATGACGGACCCAATCGTTACAGGTCTGGGCTAGAATAAAAGGTATAGTTATTGGTATATGGTTGTGACTCAGAGTATAGGTGGTAGATTCATGCGGGAACAAGCTAAGTTGAGACTGGTAGTCTAGGTGTGTCTGTTGATATTATTGCATGTTTTCCATACCTATTACTTGATATTGTCGTACTATTTATATACTATTTATCTAAAAACTGGTTGATGATCCTACCAGTACACATTGGTGGTGTACTGATACTGTACTTGATTTTCTTTTGGTGAGTACAGGAAATCTTCCAGCGGCTGAGACGCGACCTCATCCTTAGCACCAAAGATTTTTGACTTCAAGGGTGAGCTGTTTGATCAAACTACCTTGGGCTTATCTTTAGAGTTGCAGTCCGCTTGTCTTGGACTTGAAACTATTTTTGTATTTTCTTTTGGGGTTGCATCCCCGTATTCTAGATATTGGTAGTGATGTTTGGTACAACGACTTTCAATTCCTAGGAGGTATTTTCCGCAGGATATATTAAAGCTTAGTTTTTGCATTGTTTAATTACTAGTTTATTTTCTGTTTACTGGTTTTAGGCTGTTAGTCTAGGCAAAGGGTTGAACTCTACTGGTTCGCTCATCCGGGGGTTGGGTGGGTGCCACTCACGATGATCTGGGTCATGACAGTGAAGATCTAGTGCGACATGAACAGTCAATTCAAGCAACATTTGTGAAGCTATCCAATCAAACCAAGCTTGAACATAAAATTCGTTTACAAGCTTCTGTTGATGTGGTAAGACTCCTTTTGAATCAAGGATTAGCATTCCATGGACATCGTGAAGATGAATCATCATTAAACAAGGGTAACTTTCTTGAAATTCTTTCTTGGTATGCAAAGCGGTGTGATAAAATTAGAGATTTTGTGTTGAAAAAGGCTCCAAAAAATAATCAGTTAACTTCTCATAAGATTCAAAAAGATATTGTCACTGCATGTAAGCTTGAAACAATTAAAGCTATTATGCAGGATCTGAATGGTGACTATTTCTCATTGCTTGTTGATGAATCTTGTGATGTGTCACGTAAGGAGCAAATGGCAATTATTTTGCGATATGTTGATAGATGGGGGTCTATTGTGGAACGGTTTATAGGGATTGTCCATATTCATGATACTAGTGCTTTATGCTTAAAAGAAGCAATTGTTAACTATCTTACTCAACATTCTTTGAGTTTATCTTGTATACGGAGGCAATGCTATGATGGAGCAAGCAATATGCAAGGGCGTCTAAGTGGCTTTAAAGTTTTGATTCAACAAGAAAGTAGATCGGCTCATGCAATTCATTGTTTTGCTCATCAACTTCAGTTGGCTCTTGTTGGTGTATCTAAAAAATGTCTTCAAGTTGGAGAACTTGTATTGTTGGTTTCCAATGTCTTGAATGTAGTGGGAGGTTCTTTTAAGCGTATGGATGAACTTCGACAAGCTCAAGCAGAAAAAGTTCAAGAGGTGCTAGATACTGGTAAGGGCTTGAATTAAGAACTTGGTCTTGCTAGAGCTGCTAATACTCGTTGAGGTTCACACTATAAATTGTTTAAGAATTTTATTAGTATGTTTGGTTCTATTACGGATCTCCTTGATACTATTGTTGTTGATTCTGAATCTGTTGAAGAAAACGTTAGGGCAACAGGATATCTCAGAGTTTTTCAAACATTTGAGAATGCTTTCATATTGCACTTTCTGAGGGATATTTTGGCGATCTAATCCTTACAGAAAAAAGAACAAGATATTGCAAATGCCGTTCTACTTGTTAAAGTGGTGAAGAAACGATAGCAAGAATTAAGGGATGAAGGATAGGATCCACTTATCGAGAATGTGTCTGCCTTTTGTGTCAGGTATGATATTTTGATACCTAATTTTAATGAAATCTATGTTAATTTTGGAAGATCTTGACGAAGAGTTGCTGAGTATACTTTCTCACATCACTATCGTGTGAAAATATTTTTTAAGATTATTGATTGGCAACTTCAAGAACTCAATGATCGTTTTAATGAGGTGAGAACATATTTGCTTATTGGAGTTGCTTGCTTGAATCTAGTTGACTCATTTTCTAGTTTTGACATCAATAAAATATTGAGAATGGCTAAATTATATCTTGATGATTTTGGTGAAAATATAATGGTGACTCTCAAGAATCAGTTAGAGTCTTATATTAGTGATGTTCGTAACGTTAATGAAAGCTTCTCTAATCTAAAAGGACTTGGTGACCTTTCCGAGGAGCTAGTTAAGACAAAGAAACACTTTAATTATCCTCTTGTATTTCGTCTTATAAAGTTTGCATTGCTTCTTCCGGTTGCTACTGCTACAGTTGAAAGAGCCTTTTCCGCAATGAAGTTTATCGAGAGTGAATTGAGAAATTAAATGGATCATGGTTTCATGAGCAATTGTATGGTGCCTTATGTAGAAAAAGAAATATTTAATACTGTTTCTGATGAGAGTATTATGAATAGGTTTCAAGAAATGAAAACTCGTAGAGTAGAATTGTAACAATATGTTTTAGTTAATCCAACTTTATTTTATTTGCTTCATTGCATATTTATTTTTATATGTTGAATCCACTTGATGAAATGTCTGGGTCCGCCACTGGTTGATGACATCTCTTCAAGTGTCATTAGAATATTTTCGGGAGGATCATCTCCAACAGGCCAATGAATAAATAAATATCTAAAGAGATTTTCTTGGATAAATTATTTACGTAAGTAAATTACATATATGTAATTTAAACCCCTCTAATTGGGAAGAAGTTTTCTCTTTTTTAAATGAAAATAATCAATTTAAGGAAAATGATCTAATGCGGTTAAATACACGTTTATCAATTTTTAATTTATTCGTATCAAAAGTATACCAAGCCAATGAATATAAAACATATATTTTGTATATTCACTTTTTATGCATTTCTACTTTAATGTATTAATTCTTAAAGTTACTTATTTAGTTTGGTATAATGACACACCATTGCGGGCAAGTGATAGAAAATTAGAAACATATGATAGCTAAATGTGAAATAAAATAGCGAGTGAGGTTTTCAAAGTAACGGGTTATTTGGTAGAGTGCATTAGAAAAAATAATGCATGCATTAGCTTTGTATATTACTAGTATCTTGTTTGATATACTTTTTCAACCTATGTATAACTAATGCTTGGTATTAAGGTGTGTATAATTAATAAATAAAAATTCATAATATTAGTAATGTAATGAGTTCTAATGCATGTATTAATATGGTTAAAGATAAAATTATCCTTCAAAATCTTTTTCACATGCATTCTTTCCATCATATTTGTAGAGAGTATTTTTGTGAATAAGTATTTTTTATAAATAAATAATGCAATGCATGTTATTTTTAATACACCAAACCAAATATTGCATAAGAAAAATCTTTGCATAACTAATGCAAAAATAACTAATACTAACATTACTAATGGAAGCATTACTAATACACCATATTATGCGCTACTCTTATACACTCTACCAAACGACCCCTAAGACAAAAATTCGACATATTGAATGGTCAAATCTTCATTACACTTTGCCTTCATTTTCTCAAGTGCATACTTAGATGAGTGACACTTGTCAAATATAACATTTAAAGGTCGAAATTCAATTCATTTAACAAGTATCTTAAACATAGTTAAAAATAAAGTCTACAAATCTTGATACTTATTATTGTTAAATTCATTTCGTTCCAAAAAAGTCAGCCCCCTCCCCCCCTTCCACACAAAAAAAGGAGGGTGGGTGGGTGGGTGGGTGGGGGGGGGATCATAAGCTTAACAAAATTTTGAAAATATTTATTTTTTGATAACAAAATTTTCTTTCTAGTTGGTTACTTGAAAATTAAATTTCATTATAATACACATCCAATTTACTCCTCTAATATCTTCTGTAATTCATTTCTTATACTTGTTTTAATTAATTTTTAAAAATTGTGATAGACAAATTGAATATTCATATATGTGAAAAGCAAATTTTTTTCACATTGTAACGACCCGCTCAATCATTTTAAATATTAGTACTTTATTTTGCGTGTCATAAGTTTTAAAAGTTGTGTTATATCATTTATTACTTGTTTGTAAAATTTGAGATCAATCTAACGTCATTTGCCTCACTTTTGATGAAGAATTCATTTAGGAATTCTTGCATTGTACTATTTGAGATATTAAATTTGTATTGGAATAACGTACTTTGTTTGGTAAATGAAGATTTAGTTAGGTTCATGTTATCATTTGTGACCCGCATGAACTTTAGGAAGTGATTTATAGTCCAAGGGATGTCTTGCCAACTTAAATTTTAAATAAGTGTGCATAACACCTAACTTCAATCAAGAATAGCGTCAAATTTATAAAGAATTTGGGAAAGTGCAAAATATGAAAGTTATAGGGAATCTAGTTTTCAGCGTATTAAATCGTTTGTCAATTGAAGTTATGAACAAAATGTTATGAAGGATTTACTGAAAGGTGTCTGGCAGAAAAATATGAGTTTTGAAATACAACTCGCTGGAGCACTAAGGAGCCGTTTAAGCACGCGAATAGCAGTTATTTTTAAATAATTTTGAGCTTAAGCTTAAGAATAAAAATGGAGATGGAGCTTGGAGATTATCCTACCAACTAAGATGAGTTTAATATAGTGTTCTGATCTTATTTTACTCATTATACATGAATTATAACATCAATCTAATCTCATTTCGTTCATCAATTTTATGATTTAGGTTGGTTTAAATTAAATTTTGAACCTAACTTGAAAAGAGGATTTTCTTCTAAGACTTGAATTGAAAATTTTTCTTTGAAGATTATATTTACCGTTAGCTCATAGAGTATCATACTCAAATTTGGTGGTGTATTATTCATGAAATTTTAATTTTTGAGATTTTAAATTTGGGTTGTTCATGAACTCAAGAACACCTTCAAGTGAAAATCGAATGAACATTTGGGGATGTTAATAAATTTTGATTGACTTAATTTTTGAAATAGTGTGCTGGTAGGATATTAGGTCCACAAAATTTTTACTCGAATTTAAATTTCAAGAAGTTAACCCAAGTGTTGATTTTTTACTTTGACCATTGATTTTGACTATTTTTTTTAAATTTATGAAAATGTGTATTCTAACTTAATTTCACGTGCTCTTTCATATAGTATGGAGCGATTTGAGATCTTCGTGATCTACTTTTGGTCACTTCTTGATCATAATACTTTGAGAATTTTGACGCTATCAAGCTTGGTACTATCAAAAATTTTATTTATGAACTTTGAGCAAGTGCTTAATCATAATATTTTATCAGATATGAGGTAGAGGAGACTTGACTACTACTTAATTGCTCTCCATAATTAAAAGATGAACTAATTATTATGAACTTGTTGTGAAGGTCATTATTGTATTATAACTAAATCTTAAGTTCATGAATTATTTTATCTATCTGGAGTTATTAAAATATTTAATATAAAAATGTGAGATATTCGAGACATCTAAATATTGAGTTGAATTTTTTTTTCCTTCGAGATAACTCATTGAATTGAAGTGGTAAATTATTATTGTTTATTGATTGAGCACTTATGTCATTTTATATATTTCTTAGGCTCTAATTGAAGTTATTTTCTTTTACTTGATATTTTATGCTTAAAAATAATTGAGTCATAACAATTATAATAATTGAATTGATTATAATAATTAATACACTATCTATGGCGAAGTTTGGTCTTGTTGTAGTTATACACGATGTTTAATGATAAAAATTATTAAATATAAATATATTTGGTCTAATCAATGTGAAGGTGAGCACCTAAGATTATATTTGGTCTAGTCGATTTGAAGGTGAGGGCATATGATTATATTTGATCTATCATATGTGAAGGTCTATGATTATATTTGGTCTAACTTATCTGAAGATGAGGGCCTATGATTATATTTTATCTAGTCTATAAGAAGGTGAGGACCAATGATTATAATTATTCGAGCCTGAAAAATAGTGAGAGCTATGTTAATTATTTTGTTTAGCCATACGAGTTGATGAGATCTTATTATTGAGTTATGATTTGCTGACGAGATCTTTAGGTGAATAATCTATTATGCTGATTATAAGATATTGACATTTATTTTATACTTATGAAATTTGATAAATTTGATAAATTTGATATGTCTATTGCACTTTAGATTAACTGAAAGTGGTAAAGACAATGAAATGATCGATAATCTTACGGAGTGTTGTGAGTCACAATTTGCTTACAGGTTTTACTTTTCATGTCACGATGAGTATTTTTAGTCCTGTGCGAGGCTATTTCTCAGCGATGCCGAGTTGAGCTATCACATGTTTGTGGTAGAGTCTATTTTTTATATTTTTTTTTTACTTTTGTTGTTGAGCTTAAATCTCGTGTTGTATTTTCAAAACTCTATAGGTGCTCCATGACTAGTATGAGTTGGAGATTTGGGCAGCTTTTAATTTTATTTTCTATTTTTAAATATTTTTATTAAATTCTTCATTTATATCACTTTCACACATTTAAACTATCTTTTTTCTTGATTAAATATTTCAAACATACTTTCGCTTTCTAGACTTTATTCTTTCTTTCATAAAATGGTCAATCGACTTTAAACTTGTTGAAAAGGGATAATATTTTGAAGAGGTCCGCCTAAGAAGTTGTGGTTCATTAGGTGCCTCGACGTCTCGTGATATATGGGACATTACACACATATGTATTACTAATTTTTTCCCTGTGTTAAAGCATATTTGTAGAAAGTCCTATGTGAAATTAAGAATTAGATTTTTATTTTATTCGATGAAAATCATATTTGATTTAAGTTCTTTCATTTAGTTATAAGATGATTAGAATGAAATTAGGAAGACTATTAAAACATTCAATGAAAAAATTATTCTACTTGATGCTTTCTAATTATGATTAGAGAAACGCCCTTGAGTTTTTTTTGGGGAAAGAACAAAAATGACCCATCGGTTGAAATTATTTTCATTCAAATGACCCAAATTTTTTTATTACCCTTAATTAGATGTTAAATTAATCCCACTAACTAACCATTACAATCAGACGCGAAAATTATCAAAAACAATTGGTTAAAAATATCTTTTCGAGATTTACTTTTCATTGACGATGCAAACTCATGAAATCTCGATTCCATTTCTAATCAATGTAAAACCTTACCTTTCTAAGAATTACCTTCAATAAAGATGTCACGATTCAACTACCGGGCCATGCGGGCATCTACTCTAATCCACCTAGATAGGAGAACCCTTATCTCCCGAACCAACAGGCAATGCGGAAAATAAAATAAACCATTAAATAAGTCCTTAATACATGATGAATCCCTTTACAAATGTTTGGAAAATCTTTATACAACAGCTTTCGAAAATTACACAACCTTTAAAACTTGCGAAAATTTATTAACAATGTAAACACCCTCCCCAGAACCTAGTCCAAGCTGGTATAAGAGCTTCTACAAGATGAGCTTATAACATAAAATGGGCACAACTCCCACCGTAGAAGGAAGTAGGAGCTGCTGGAAGATCACCGCAATCCTGAACCTGTGAAACATCACCAACCCTGCAACCAGACTAACCCAAAAAGATATAGCCAGAGTAGAATCAGTACAAACACACGTACTGGTAGGCATCATTGGCTGACCCGAATTCACTCCTACCATCATATAAAAATCAAGATAAAATGCACAATGTAAATGCTCCATCCCTTTCAACATCACCTTTATCAATTCCCCCTTTCAGAACCGACCTTCCTAACCTTTAGACTTAACAAGTCGCCTTATCTCTAGACTTCCCAAGTCTCACTTAATCCTTACCAATAACAATGTCCATACCTGGACTACCCTTCCCTTACCCAAGTCAACCGCCTTGACTAGATATTCAGACTTAACCAGGCTAACTGCTCAACCAAACCACTTATACCTGTAGTATTACTTACCAGTTTCCGGCCCTTCCCAGATCTCTCGGACAACTTTCCATCCTGGTTATAACAACCAACAACTACAATCCCAGACTTTCCGTCGTACTCCCAATTCACCAATCACATGAAGATCACCTAGCAACCATTGACACATTCAATGACAACAACAGAGTTATATCTAAATCCCTTTCTAATCCCAAAATCCGAACACTCCAAGGATCCTCTAACCATACCTAAGTGTTCAACAGGCTACCCGGTCTACACCAAGATCCATCCTTAGCTTATTAACCACAACAAATTCTTGACCGTCATTAACACACTTAACGATAATAAATTGTGAACTTATAACCTCTTTTACATAGTCTGGACCCACTCGGATCCTCGTAGCACATCTAGGTGTTAACATGACAACCCGGTTGTCATAATCCAATTTCTCAGGTCATGATGGCACCTACAACCCTCCAGTAGGTGAACCAATCCCCATAACCCAGAACAATTAGTAATGGGCTACTACCTAACTAATACTCACAACAAGCTAAAATAAGCGGAAGCCGAATGTAAAGGTAGATAAAGCTGAAGTAAAACTCAAATATATATAAAAAAAGGGAACTACACCAACCCCAAGACCTGGTATCGATCGTACAAAAGCTTCTAATAGAGTACAAGTGATAGAAGTAACAAAATATAATACAAATTTGCCTCCAAAAGTATAAGGAGTAACAGTACAACTAATGAGATGTAGACAAGCCAAGACCGTCAGGCACTTACCCTAGTCTCGAAGATCCAAAACTTGCACGAGTCTCCAACGCGATCAACGGGGAAAGCTTCAGCTAATATCTGCACCAAAAAATGCAGAAGTGTAGTATGAGTACCAAGATAATGGGTACTCAGTAGGCATCATCGGCCGACTGAGCGCATATAAGATATAAAAGTAGTAAGTAACAGCTAACAAGAAAGCAGTCACTGAAGCAATAAGCAAGTAACAAGGAACTAGCACAGATCATCCATAACCAAGAGCTACAAGTAACACATGCCAGCATAGAGGATATAACTACACAGAATCACAGGTGAAGGAAAGGAGAACGCACCTGGAGTCCTTGCACAACAATATAAGTAAGTAAAGAGAGAGAAAGAGAGAGTTTGATAAAGTGGCGGTATATCGGTAACCTCAAGTAAAGGAAAAGAAGGGAAGCAGTCTATCATACTCAAAAATGAAATCAACAAGTAAAAGGAAATCACAACACCAATCCAATTACAAGATAGCATAACAGAATTCCACCTCACAAGTCCAACCCTAGGATGGAATAACTAACCCACAAAAACTGAGAGATACTACTCAAATCTCGATAAGAATGGAACCAAAATCTCACACTCTGCTCGGAAGGCCACACAAAAGTGATTCAATAAGATAGGGCTCCCTAGCCCTCTCAATAATCAAAAAATCCCACAACCGGAGCCTCAACAGGCTAACCATCACTATGCCTTCAAGAACCGAATGCCAAGACAAGCTCTATATAAAGACAGGAGTAAATATCATCTACCTACAGTCCCAACAACCGCCCATAGAACCGAGGAATGCAATCAAGTGAATACAAACCCTACGGCCGCCCATACAACCGGAGCGTACACTGAACACACAACAAACAAGGGTGGAATCCAATGCATGATATGATATGATGTGTGAAATAGAACCTCTGTATGTACCTCCTCCGGTGCCGATTGGGCGTAGCAGGCAGGTTCCATGGAAGGACTCAGCCTGTATACCTCTACTCTACCGTATACCCTTCCCCCTGGCACACGTAGCCTGAAGCCCCATGCCCGGAGCGGCAAGGTCCATGGAGGTCCTGGACCCCATACTAAAACTCAAAATCAAACATTTCTTTCGGAATCGAGAGCGGGTTCAAGCAGTGGCTATGTTTCAGATGTTGCTCAAAACTTGAAATCTCGTAGTACATGCCCGACTTCTACCCAGGTCTAAAACAGTAGTAGTAATATTAAAAGACCCTCTCAAAGGGTTCCCGAAGTATACTCGGGTCAAAATCAGTGATAAAAGCCTCAGTAACCCTCTCAAAGGGTGCCCGGAGTGTGGCTGGGTCTAAAACCTTAGTAAATCAAGTCTAGTACTCCGCCCAACAGAGACTAGTATCAGTAATAAAATCAAGTCTGGTGCTCTGCCTGGCAGAGACCAATATCCATAATAAAACCAAGTCCAAAAATCATCCAAAATCCCCTTTTTTCATCATATATACAAAAAATGGGACCCTAGGGCCATGCAAGTTTAGGAAAAACCATCTATGGTGCCTCACAGCCAAAATCAAAGTAAAACATGCAGGGGAAAACCTCTTTCATGGATGATATGCTCGCACACAAATATAAATTAGCCCAATGGCTCACAACAATTTCTAGCAGCCCTGCACAGGCCCAACAGCTACTCAGCATACATAACCAGCCTAAAAGGATAATCTCTATGTACGGGACTCGCGGACATTCCCAAATAACCCACCATCTATGTTGCAGAGTCAATACAAGGCCGCACATGACCACGGGGGTAATGTACAATACTACGCGAATACTACAAACAACGCATGAAATAATGGACGAACAAGTCGGACAAGGTCTGGGGTACCAACCTATAATAACCCACCCAAGGGTGTTAATTAATGCAGTTATAACCTATATATGAAGAGTCTAGATAGGGGAAGCCATAACCTACCTGTCATCTGATGACTAGCTGCGGGAACGACGACGTCCAGGCTCGAACTGCTCCAGGAAGATCCAAAACACAAAAACACTTTCAACTGAAGTCCCAAAGGCGTCTCTATGAAGCCTGACCAACCAAGGTAATGGAACAATTGCTAGAATCGACGAGGATGCAAGAACAAGCTATAGCCAAATGATAAGGTGTTAATGTCACACTCGCGACCAGCCAACTCCAAAGCATAAAATGAGGCCAATAACAATAATAAATGGCAGCTAAGTCCAACAACAATATGTTAACCACATCTCAAAGGAGCGACGAGCTCCCGGGGCACTATTTCAAGGAGTACTTCACGTTGTTCAATTCAATCACTATCGTATGCGATCCCAAAAAGAATCACATAATTTCCCAATCCCTCCAGCACCTTACCACAACCATTACACCACAATAATAATCAAACATAATAAGACAAAGGGGCTGTCCAAAGCCACAATATCTAAAACACCACTTCGTGGCTCGGAAAGCTGTAAAAATGATACTAGAACATGTAATTACGAAGGAGGATCATAGGGGAGAGACTTACTGGAAAAAATATTCAATATACCATGCTTATCAACCTGCCTCCTCGCAGGAACAACAACCGGATCTAAATTCAACAAGAAACTACTACAAGATATCGGCAATAACAACTTTTCATAACTAGAAGCGTTAAATATTGATTCAACAAATAGATAAGTGTACGGGATCCATACCTCACCAATATAACTCCGTAGCTACTTCCAAATACTCAGAAAACACCTGCTAGCTCACTGACACAACACCCATGGAGATACACATTGAAATCGACGGGGAAAACTATACCAAAATGAAGAGCTCTCTCCGTAGAGCAACTTCCGCTAAACTTCCGAATTGAAAAGATCAAAGTCCATGGAGTATTTAGGGGATTTACCTCTGATTTTATATGAATTTTGGTTGATTTTTATGAGTTAAAACGAAGCTGAAACAACCTTTGTAAAGCAAAACCGACTTAGGATAGGGGCCCTACTTTGACGTGTCTGCTTGCATAGTCTTACGAAAACGCGAATATCTCTCTATTCTGAAGTCGTATAGACAAACGGTTTAGTGCGTTGGAAACTACACTCGTAGAACTTTGATTTGGAAGGTTAGGGGACTTGTAACCCTTTATATATTGAGAGAAAAGCTCTGAGACATTTGACCCAAAGTTCAGAAAATTTATTAAAGAAACTTACGATAACTTTTGCCGACTTTTATTTCGCAACTTGCTTGACTTCAAAACTTATCATACAACCATTTTGCGATTATAATACCTCATAACACATCCTTCTTAGTGTATTACACACTATTAGTCTTACCTCGAAAGTACGAGTTAATTTAAACCTTCAAAATGAGCGAGGTGTTACACGAGACATTTCTTTAACTCGAACTTTTGTGTAAGAGATTCCTTTGACCTAGAACCTTAGTTAAATTCTTTGATATTACCAAGAATGTTGACTGAAGTCAACGATTTTCAAAGTTGAAGCTCTAAAACAAGGGAATACCATAAAGACCAAACAAATAGCCTGGGCACCGAACTGCCGGCCCCGACAAGCCATAAATGACTTGAGGCCGCTACAGGCAAGCTCTAATGGTACAAGAAAGGCAAAAACATGTAAATGACCGGAAGGGTCATTACATCATCCACTACTAAAATGACTTTTGTCCCCGAAAGTTAGGAAAGAAGAAAATACTAGAGATTTAAGAACAGCGGATGCAAAGCCCGCACTACTCTCTCGGACAACCCGGGTAGCCTCCACGACCGGACGACACCCAACAGAACAGAACCAAAGAAAGCAACCAAGCCTTAACCTCTTACTAGACAAGCTAGATTTCAACCTCCAAAGATCTGCCAACCCAAACTGAACTTCGAGAATCTCAACCAAAAAGCACCGACACAACACCAAAACCAAAGCACCAAGGCGGTCAACACACAGAACTCGAATCCTCAAAACAATAACCAAGTTTACCAGAAAATCCATCAACCCAAAACTCTAACACATGAAACCGCTGTTCCGCAAAACCTTTTTTTATTCTGAACTAAATCTTTTAGCACCACGAACAGGAAGCTGCATACAAGTCGAACACCCAAACCACCCTCGAAGCATCAACTGACACACCAGAGATCCATAGTTTCCGCTTATACTTTACCACGAACGAAGTCACCCATTTTATTCAAACTCGTTTTAAGGCAAGATATAGGCTACTAGCCTTTTCCATCCAAGATAACAACCCGTACCATATCATTGAAACTAAAGTTACCTGTCTTGACTGACCATCAACCAACGAACGAACACTTTTTCTAACATCAAACTCGCTAACTGAACCGTGCGAAGTATGAATCAACTGAAAGTGAATGAACCAGGGAAACCTGTCCAAAAGGCCCAAACCAAAACCACGATCCTGCAAGAAGTGTGGTTAGCCCACCACTAAGTCTGTAACCATCACCCAAACTCCTAATTGTAGAAAACACCGCTGCTACTCCGAACGTCCAGCCTAACCTAAAGGTTAGCCAAGGACTAGGTGTCCAAGACTAACTACCACTCCAAAATGGAAATAGAGAAGCTAAGTTGACCGCATCTATTGCCTTCCGGCAAAAGGATGCTGCAACCAAAGGGAAACTTCCATGAACCACCCAAAGTAGTCAGCTAAGCCACGATCCTGAAACCCAACACCGATTTACCAATCAGTGCTCCTGTCGAACCCACGAGTAGACTCATCCACCATCGAAGAACACTAATAGAGCTGAAGCAAACTAGGCCATAAATATACAAGTCACCCAATTCGTAGATCCTATTGAAACTTGGGTCTTCCCAAAGAATATAACCAGGAAGCCACAATAAACTGAATTTGGTCAAAACAAGCCATCCACACACAAGCCAGAGCAATTCTCAGTCGTCACCTCAGTCAACTACTAAAACACATAAGCATGAACAAGGAGTCACCTCCCTCTATTTCCAACTAAACAAAATCTTTCCTTAGCATACACTGAAACTTACAAAAATCCTTCTCAAATAAAACCTGAAGCCATTCCCTTAGCTCCTACAACTCTTACTGGCAACACTTAGCCGCAATTCCACAGTCAAAACTCAACCCCAATTCCACAATCAAAAGCTCAACCAGAGAACTCCTATCAAAATTCATTCTAACTAGAACTGGGGAAACAATAACACAACCCAACCGGACAAGAAAATGAGGGAGACTATGGGAACAGCCCACATACCTGCCAACCCCCTAAACCAACCAAACAAAGAGGGTCAATTCTAAACATTCAAGAGGCCAAACTGACCTATTCACACTAGCATAACAAATATCTCCCGACTAAGGCAAAATCTCAACTCCGACATAACTACCGGTACCATATCCAACCAACGCAAGAACCTCTAGCAAAAGCTAGGAAACAACCTAGGCAACAACCATTTAGGACTGCTGAACAAGGGCAACTCAACCAAAAGTCTATAATCACAATGAAACAGGGATAACCCAACTAGAAACAGACTAACAAGAACTACCCACGAGCTACAATTCCGGGAAAACACCTCTCAAGGCTAACTCACCCCCATCCACTACTAAAGAATAAACTACCAATAAAATAACACATCAGTACTATAATTCGGGTAGCCAAACAACTTAAACAAGTAGCAGGTAGGCATATAAGCAAATAAACGACATAAGGGATAGAATCGCAATGCTAGCAGGACTATCACAAGTCGAAGGTAGCAAAATCCTAACTTGGAGCAATAATATTAGGAACCTCTACCTCTGGCCCACCAAGAGGAGCATCAAGCTGAAGGGATCTAACTCTAGACTGAGTAGTCAAAATAGAAGGCCTAACCGGCCCTCGTCGGGGACAAACTCTATAAAGGTGACCAATCTCCTCACAATTATAACATCCAGGCTGACCAGGATACAAAATCGTGGGGCAATATCTAGCAAGGTGCCCACGCTCACCACATCGACAACAACCTTTACCTGAACCTCTGGAATGAGAACCATCTCTAGCCATCTGGGGACCACCCCTACTACCCTGTACTCTACCTCTGGCCGGTGGCACTGAAGCCCTGGAAGATAACACATGCTGACCCTGCTGGCTGGAAGGCAGAATCGTGGGACAATCCCTAACCTAGTGACCATGCTCCCTACACCAATAACAAACCATACCAAGTGAAGTTTGACAGGATGATCCTACTGGACCCGACTGACCACCATGGCCTGCACACTCTGAAGGAAAACCCCGAGGAGTATGATCCGAACCCTGCCTACTCTGCTCGACATGTCCTGTACCAACACCTCCTGGAACCCGTAGAGCAACTAAAACTGGCCCGGTAGACAGAAAGCAATGGAATAGGTGTCTAGGAGAGAATCCCCTACCTCGAGTCTGTGAACCTCAAGAATTGTCCTGGCGATGATGTTTCTTAGCACTACCTCCATAAACCCTCAATAGCCCAAGAATGATCCACTACCTGAAGGAAGGTCATCCCAACTGTAACCAAATGCTCAGTCGCCAAATGGAGCGGTGGAATCAGACCTCCCACAAAGCTTCGAATCCTATCAAACTCTGAAGGTACAACCTTTGCAGTATGCCTAACCATGTCATGAAATCTTACCTCATAGTCCAATACTGACAGACAACCCCACTGGAGAACTGGTAGCTCAACCCTAGCTGCAACACAGCTCGTAGAACTGAGTACCAAAATACCCACCGGAGGACTCGGAGTCCTAGCCACGGTGTATTGAAGAACTAGGGTAGTTATGAATCCAATCGGAGGCTGGGCTGAACCCACACCCTTATCTGATGCGGCAAACTCCCACTCTGAAGACCTGATACTGACGGAAGCATTGAAGCAACAGGCACAGAAGCCTCGACACCAACCACTGTCAAACTCATCTTAGGCATCTGAGAAGGAATGAAACAACTGAAGTTTAGAAGTCCATAGATCCAAGAACGCACGATAAGGAGCCAAGAAGATGAAACTATTCCTAACAATTCCCTGTAGCCTCCCACAGATAGGATACATACATCATCATACCGATCCACGAGACTCTACGTAGATAATTGCTTCTGTACCATGACACCAAGGAACTGGGCTCTGATCCCAAGCTGTCACAACCCATTTTCTCAGGTCATGATAGCACCTACAACCTCCAGTAGGTGAAACAATCCTCGTAACCTGAAACGGTTAGTAATGGGCTATTACCTAACTAATACGCACAATAAGCTGAAATAAGCGAAAGCCAAATGTAAAGGTAGATAAAGTGGAATCAAAACTCAAATATATATAAAAAAGGGAACTACACCAACCCCAAGACTTGGTATCGATAGTACAGAAGCTTGTAATAGAGTACACGTGCTAGAAGTAACAAAATACAATACAAATTTGCCTCCGAAAGTAAAAGGAGCAATAGTACAATAGATGAGATATAGGCAAGCTCCGACCGTCAGGCGCTTACCTTAGTCTCGAAGATCCAAAACCTGCACGAGTCTCCAACTCGATCAACAATGAAAGCTTCAGCTAATATCTGCACCAAAAAGTGCAAAAGTATAGTATGAGTACCAAGACAATGGGTACTCAGTAGGCATCATCAGCCAACTGAGCGCATATAAGATATAAAAGCAGTAAGTAACAGATAGCAAGAAAGCAGTAAGTAACAGATAGCAAGAAAGCAGTCACTGAAGTAATAAGCAAGTCACAAGGAGCTAGCACAGATCAGCCATAACCAAGAGCTGCAAGTAACACATGCCAGCATGGAGGATATAACTACACAAAATCACAGGTGAAGGAAAGAAGAACGCACCTGGAGTCCTCGCACAACAATATAAGTAAGTAAAGAGAGAGAGAGAGAGTTTGAGAAAGTGGTGGTATACCGGTAACCTCAAGTAAAGGAAAAGAAGGGAAGCAATCTATTATACTCAAAAATGTAATCAACAAGTATAAGGAAATCACAACACCAATCCAATTACAAGATAGCATAACAGAAGTCCACCTCATAAGTCCAACCCTAGGGTGGAATAACTAACCCACAACAACTGAGAGATACTACTCAAATCTCGATAAGAATGGAACCAGAATCTCACACTCTGCTCGGAAGGCCACACAAAAGTGCCTCAATAAGATAGGGCTCCCTAGCCCTCTCAATAATCAGAAAATCCCACAACCGGAGCCTCAACAGGCTAACCATCACTAATCCTTCAAGAACCGAATGCCAAGACAAGCTCTATATAAAGACAGGAGTAAATATTATCTACCTACAGTCCCAACGACCGCCCATACAACCGAGGAATGCAATCAAGTGAATACAAACCCTCCGGCCACCCATACAACCGGAGCATACACCGAACACACAACAAACAAAGGTGGAATCCAATGCATGATATGATATGATGTGTGAAATAGAACCTCTGTATGTACCTCCTCCGGTGCCTATTGGGCGCAGCAGGCAGGTTCCATGGAAGGACTCAGCCTGTATACCTATACTCTACCGTATACCCTTCCCCCTGGCACACGCAGCCCGAAGCCCCATGCCCGGAGCGGCAAGGTCCATGGAGGTCCCGGACCCCATACTAAAACTCAGAATCAAACATGTCCTTCGAAATCAAGTCCGGGTTCAAGCCAGTGGCTAAGTCTCAAATGTAGCTCAAAAATCGAAATCTCATAGTACATGCCCGACTTTGACCCGGGTCTAAAACAGTAGTAGTAATCTCAAAAGACCCTCTCAAAGGGTGTTAGAAGTATACTCGGGTCTAAATATGTGATAAAAGCCTCAGTAACCCTCTCAAAGGGTGCCCAGAGTGTGGCCGGGTCTAAAACTGTAGTAAATCAAGTCTAGTACTCCGCCCGACAGAGACTAGTATCAGTAATAAAATCAAGTCTGGTACTCCACCCGGCAGAGACCAGTATCCATAATAAACCAAGTCCAAAAATCATCGAAAATCCCTTTTTTTCATCATATATACAAAAATGGGCCCCTAGGGCCATGCAAGTTTAGGAAAAACCATCTATGGTGCCTCACAACCAAAATCAAAGTAAAACATACAGGGGAAAACCTCTTTCATGGATGATATGCTCGCACACAAATATAAATTAGCCCAACGGCTCACAAAAATTCTAATCAGCCCTGTGTTGACACCCAATTTTGACCTCTCTATACCTCCTTCGGGCTATTATTTTACTAGTTATTATTATTTTAAAAGCTTATTTTTTTTCTTGCGTTTTGCTTTTATCTACCAAATAAATCACTTGTTTTATCATCGTAGTGATGTTTTTAAATTCGTATATAAGTTAAATATATATAATTTATTCCTTATTATTACTATTCTATCATAAATTTTGTATAATATTACGTGTCATTAATTTTACGTATATGCGTAATTTATTTATAATTTTAAATAATATACATTTTGATAATTATCATTAATTATTTTTATCTACTAAATTGTATATATGTAGTATTTTATGTACTAATTATCATTAATAATTATTTTGATTATCAAATTATATATAGTTTTACAAATCAAATAATAGCCCAATTACATGTCTTTCTCAAATATTTTAAATTCTAGCCCCTTTCTATCCAAATTATTTCAATTCTAGCCTAATTTGAGCCAATTTGGCTTAATGTTTTAAGCCAATTTTCAAATTCAATTGCCTAAACTCAGCTGACCCGGATTCGACCCGCTCCGTGACCCGACTTATATCAAATCCAATCTCAACCGTTGATCTAATATGATCAACGATCGAGATCAAGTCCCCACTTTTCTTTCCTTTTAGACAAATATACCCCCCAAACCCTAAACTCACTCTCACTAAACCCAACAACCGCCACCCACTCACCCCTCAGCTCTCTCTCCTCTCTTTCTCCCTCCTCACCGCCGCCACTATCGTCGCTGGCAAGCGGTTAGCCTCGGCGGTCAACAACAATGCCGGCACCACCATCCCTTTTTACTGCCTCTCTTTTCCTCCCCTTTCTCCTCTTTCTCCTTCATCGGACCCACCGACGAAACAGCGGCGAGCACCGCTTCTGTTACTGGCGCCCGATCGATGAAGCTCCACCGCCAAACCACCATCCCTCTTCTCCTTCCATCGACGAGTGGTGGTTCATTATCACCATCTCATTCTCCAGCAAACCCCCCATCAAACAGCCACCCAAACTCCCCCAGAAACCACCGCTCCACTACCGCCTTGCATCTCCCCCAGTTCTTCTCCTCTTCATCGGAAAACCCTAACTGCCGCTCTCTTTTCCTTTGGCAAATGGCGGAGAACTTAGACAAAGGAGGCATCATCGATTTTTGCAGCTAAGTGATGGTTGACGTTGAGGTCTGTGAAACCAGATCTGCCATTTTGGTCATCGTCGGAGTTTGATATTTCGATGGGATATCATGAACTCATTTTTGGTTTGGTTTCTTTTATTGTTCAAGATTGTCATGTTCTTGTTGTTACCAGATCTTTAGATATGTGAACGTGGTAAATTTTGACTGCAAATTTGTTCTTAAACCCTATAATGTTGTGATAACTGTTGCATGTGGACTGTTGTATGCAAAGAACCCCATTTTTTATGATCCTTTACCTAAAATACACGCTTGTTCTGTTGGTAAAGTTGATTTTATTAGCATGTGGTTTACTACTGTTTTTATGGTCTAAGGCTGAAACTGGTGAGTCATCTTTGTGTTGAATTCAATTAGCTGCTTCATGTTCTAAGTTCGGATCGATTTAATTCGCCTCTGCTTGCTGTCCTTCGTTAATATGTCCCACGTGTTAAAAGCATATCTTACTATTGGAATACAATTCTTGTCTTCGAAGAAGTATTATGTGGTCCGTGTATAAGCACGAGAGGATTGAGTTGAAGATATGGTTATTTGTTTCTTTCCTCTTTGACAAAGCTATAAATTTGTTCATTTGACTGATTCTTTCAATTTGATCTGTAACTGAGCATGATTGATATTTTCCTTTAGTCTTAGTAATTGTTTATTTTAGCAATCTATCATGATTTGAATTTATCTTTGTCTGTGGTAATTGTGAACTGATTTTCTCTCCTTCCTTACATATATCATCTTCTGACAATTGTAACATATGTTTGGCCTGCTAATTGATTTCTATTGACCCATTAAAGGAAAACAATCCCCATAATTGGTTTTCAAATATTCTTCTTCTTTATATAATTTTATTTACTTTCTTTTATGGTGAATTCACTAATTTATCTAAAATTTACTCTTGAAACGGGACTAATTCCTTTCAAAAGAAGGTATATGTCTTTGCTCCTTTTATTATGAAATAGCTCTTGTACTTGCCTATTTATGGCAAAACTTTGATTGATTTGCACTAATTGATTCCCTATGATTAATCAAGGAAAATGCTCCCCTTATTTACTATTGTGATTAATTCCTTTCCTTTTTACCAAAGGCTCCTACTTTACTATAAAAATCAGTCCTCCCCTTTACTAATTTTCTCAGACTGTACACATCACAACTCTCATAATTTAAATTTTTTCTTCTGGAGGAACACGCTTGTTGATTACTGACTGTTGGCTGTCAAATTTTTCTTATTATTTACTGCACACTGATTAGTTTCCGATTCGAAGTAATTAAATTCGTGCGCATGATTTTCTATAAGTTTGAATGCCTATTTGTTTATCTATTATTTTGAGAATACTTTAAGTGTTCTGTAATGGAAGCAAACAGGTATGCCTCTTGACTTGTATGTGTTAAATATATGAACGAGTAGAAATCATGTTCTTAGGAGTTAAGTTTAAACATCGTCCTAGTTGAAATCTGTTTCTTGGATTTTTCTGCGGTTTATTTGTGTTATTCAATAATTGTTAGTGCATCTATTTTGTATCGTCCTGCTGCCTTCTGTATTGAGTACGAGCCTTTGGCACATCTTATACCCCCTGACATGGGCAATGCCTAGGACCCTTGAGGTCCTCATGAAACTTTGTCATGTCGGGGATCGGTATTAGTGACTGCTATAGGTTCCTCAAAATTTTTGTATGCATATGTGATAGGTTCTTTGGGACAATGAAGAGTTGCCTGGGATGGTACCTGTTGAAGGTTGTTTAGTCTATTTCATTAGAAGTGATCTATTTCTATCGCTATTCATTTTTGGCCTGTAATAAATTTGTATAAACTATTTTATATTAATGAAAGATTAGGGGACTGCTATGGGGGGAGGGGTAAACTATTTGCTATCTGTTTTACCTATTTGAAAATATAGAGAGCAGGACTATAGGATCTAAATAAATTGCTAGCATGTTGAATTAATTAGTCACCACGTTCGCAGGATTAAATAAATTCGCAGCTTGTTCGAGTATAATGATAATACGTAGATATCATGTCTATAGGACTTTAAAATGTGTTCGGTGTTATTTTAAAATTATTACACTCAAAACCGTGTTTAAAAGTTTTATTATTCGCAAGCATGCAGTTAGTATGTGTTGAAATGTCGACGTGTTTAAGTTTAAACTAAATCTGCCATTAAAGAATCATGTTCTTAAGCTTTAAATAGCTCAAGCATGTTTTAAGTTTAAATATCTGCACGCCTAGCATGTCGGCAGTAATTCAAGCATGTGTAAATCAGATAAGCATTTAGAAATCATGATTTTCGGATTCATTTAAGCATGCTTTTAGAATCTGCTCTATTCCAGTATGTTAAATAAATTCATCACACTTAGACACCATGTTATTAAGACTCTAAACTAATTAATCAGGATCTAACAATAGACAGCATGTGTAGTAGCTGTGAATATTGATCATTTAATAGGTTTATATCTGTTTCAACATTAATATAATCATTTATTATGTCTAATAAATAATCTGGTTCAGCATGCTATAGTTATTAGCTATCATTCAAAATCTGTTTTAGCATATAATTCAATTAGTTATCATGTTATAGGAGTTAAATTTGTTTTAGCATGTTAATTCATTTAGATACCATGCTTATAGGATTTAAACTTATTTTAGCATGTTAAATCTGCTTATGGGATTTAAATAATCAATTTTCTGCATGTTTTAATCTTTAGAGATCATGCCTATAGGGTAAAAGTATCATTTGTGTTTAATCACCTTGTATCTTCTTTAAATAATTAAGAGGCTTCTATGAAACTCTTATGTGCTACTCGACTTAAAGTCATTGGTATGTTCTGTATGACGCTTTGCCCCGTGTCTAATTAGGAAACCTAAGATCTTATTTGTCTAGATCCATATCCAAATAATAAGTCCAAATGCCTCTTGGACGTTAAGTTGGGACGGGTAAGCATCTTAAGACGCGTTAGATTTTTCTCATTTCCTTAGTACGCACTTAGGTAAAATAATCTTAATAACCAACTTAGGTGGGTAGATAGACGGACATGATGGAAATTGACCCGAGCAGAATACGACAATGTCTTTGAAATTGTCTTCGGTAAATAAGCCGGGCGCTGATCCGAATAGGTTAAAACTAACCTAAGTTTAGCTCTTGTTTATTATATGGTTGGGGTAGTTATCTAAATCACTTAGTAATTAGGTTTTTTTTTATATTCTTGTGTTAATTCTGTCTTCTCGCTGATCTCCTTTCCGTTTCATTATTTATTTAATTGCGGTTTATATGCATGATCTTTTTTCTCACTTAGACTATTAGTAACTAATTTATCTACTTGCTTAAAATAAAAGTTTATTTGTTTAATTACTTAGTTAATAATAGGCTAATAAAACTGTTGACCCTTTGTTTATCACTTAATTCCCACATAAATAACGAATCCGGCAGGGACCCACATTTGTGGACCTCGAAAGGTACTTAACACCTTCCTTTTGAGGTAACTTGAACCCTTACCCAATTTTTGGTGACGTAGACCTTAAATTAATTTAGTCGTAGTTAGTTAGAATGGTGCCCTAACGCGCCTTAAATTCGTTAGGTGGAGACTCTTCACCCTTTTCTATCCAAAAAGAGTTGTCACGTCGATGACCCATCTTTTCGCGAGAAAAATAGGGCGCGACAGAATGGCGACTCTGCTGGGAATATTTAGGTTCTAACCGTTATGGATTTTGTGTTTATGTGGGATTTTGTGATTCTTTTCTATTAACATTATTTTCTTCTTCTTTTTCTTTCTCTAATTTATTTACCTCGTTAGTTAACTATCTATTTATCTTATGTTTGATCTATGCTCACCCGTTATACGCTTTTGAGTTTCCTATTGATTTAGTTATCTATTTTTACTGTTTTCCTTAAATTGTCCAATGTGTTACTGCTTTTCCCCTAAATGCTACATGTTACCGCTTTTTATAATGTCATTCCACACATATTTCCCCCACTTGGGAACTTCACACTTTCACACACTATACACGTGAGTTGTGCCTTTGCACTTCTCCAAAATTCTTTCAAATACCCATTTTAGAGAGTTGGCATAGACATGGGATAAGCGGATAGTATTGCTACCATGTGACCACGTGCCTCCTCGCATAGGAAAACCTTGAGTTCGTGTCTATCCAAATCTCAGAAACTTAGGATAGTGCTGTATCTACCCCTTTATATAAGTCATGCATGCATCAGCCATAGGTGGTTTGGCCCTAAGAGTCAACCCGCAAAATTAGCAGCCTCCTTATTGTCAAAGGGTTCCCATCAATCCAAAGACAAATAATCATATTATGTGCTAAGTGATCATGACAAATTAATCCAAGCCAGTTTAATATGAAAGAAGTTTAGAAAAGTTTGTTTTGTTTCTCTTTCAGGCTGTAGAATGGAAGGCACACCGGCATTTCCCAACACTAGGATGGTTGTGGGTGTTCCCCACAAATTAAGGAGATGGTGGGAAGATATGAAGAAAGAACATGGTAAAGAGATTCGTCGGTCCTTGGGTTTCCTGACCTCTTTGATTTATGTAGCTCCAGATCGGTATTTGATCAAGGCTTTGTTGCAATTCTGGGACCCTGAAAAGGTAGTTTTCAAGTTTAGCGATTTTGAGTTAACACCGACCGTGGAAGAGATTGGAGGGTTCACTGAGTTGCGGTACCAAAATAGAGGGTTGATCTTGCCTCGCAAACAATCTGGGAAAAAGTTTCTGCATCATCTCGGATTGAAAAACAATCTCAAACTAGCTTGTCTGGTCTTTGACTGGATTTCTTTGGATTTCTTGTATGAATGTTTTGGTCGCAGGGATGGTCATAAGGTTTTTCAGAAAGAGTTCTTTTGTTCTGCTAAAAAATGGGAAAAGAAGCGACTGAATGCTTTTTCCATAGCCTTGCTAGGCACTCTAGTGTTTCCAAGGGAGAATGATAAGATTGATACTTGCCTTAGTTCGGTGGTTCAAGCTTTATGGCGCGATATTGATAATATAGAGGCCACCTTGGTACCCATGATCCTTGATGAGGTATTTAGGGCACTGTCCAAGTGCTTTAGGGGTAAGAGATTCTTCGAAGGGTGTAACCTTCTGCTGCAGCTATGGGCCGTTGAGCACTTTTACAAAGATCGACACCCATTCTCAAAGGATGATCAGGTTCAATTCTCCTGTGGGTACCGAAGATTGGTTTGCTTTTATGAAATCCCATTCAGGATATCAGATTTAGTGGAAGTATTCATGGTTACCCGCCTGCAAAGCTGTCATAAGAAGCAACGAGCTTTACTATATCGAGCTCATTGGGGTGAAAGGCCTCCAGCCTTACGCTCCAGTTCGAGTGCTCTGCCAGTTCGGACGAACCCAAGTCATACCTCTAAGAACCCACATGGGAGGTTCTGATCTTGAGTTTGGCTCAAAATATAAAATTCCTAAGGCCAAAGAATTGCTTCAACAATGGGAAGGGTTGATGACTGTAAGCGTGGGCACCGAGCAGGCTTATTGTGCACCCGAATACTATGTGTGGCTTTTGGAGGATGCTGAAGATGTGTGGCTTAGAAAATTGGGACAACCTTATGGATTTGAAGATATAAAAGAGACCACCTGGGCACGAAAGCTGTTGAATCGTCATTATGATATCACTCCTGCAATGTGGGCACAAGTTGATCCAAGATCTCTGAACCAGTACAATGGAGGCTTTTGAATTTAGGATTTTCCCTTGTCATCCCGCTTTCCCCTAGCTCTACTTTATTGTTTTTTTTCATTTCTGCCAAAGAATTATAGTAGATCAAAGTTTGATTTAATAAATGGTTTACTTCGTTTATTATCTAACTCTAAACTCTGACTAATATTGAATCTTGGCTTGGATTAAAAGTCATGAATCATATATGTGTTGTTTTAGGCCTACCTCTGGCTCAACGAGGCCCCTTGCATTTAGGACGTTTATTTTTTGCAATCAATGTGTTTATCTTTAGAATAAATATCGTACTACTAACTTGGTTTCTGTTGATTTTGTCTTACTCTTACTCCCTTCCCAAAGGTTGATTTGTGCATGCTGGGATATCATACTAGATCGAAAGGGACTCCTCCTCCTCCTCCTCTGAGTCCAAATCATGAAAGGAAAGATAAAATGGGTGACAATAGTGCTAGTAAGAGTAAGGAAGTCTCAGAAAGTGTTAATGGAGACCGTGATGAGCTAATATTACGAATGGAGCAGGGAATCCTTGAGTTACAAGATGAACTGGCGCAAGTTCGTAATTTGGCCAAGTTGTCCTTCACTTTAAACAGTCCTCGTGACCTGACGGTCGAGGACAATGCCGCTGCAAAACTCCAAACCATACCCAATGTACCACAACCACAAAATGACTTGCAACATACTTACGTTCTTCCAAGGACTAGCCAATGTCCTCCACCACAGTATCCTACCCTCTCAGCTTCACAAAACTCCCAAACCACTCCAAATATAGTCCCTAACCACGTTCCAAGAAATTATAACCTGAACCCTATATACGTGGAAACTGCTCCTTTTGTTCAGCACCAACTTGAGCCAGAGCCTTCAGAAAAAGACCGGTTAATACAAAACATGGTCGAAAAGTTAGAGCAGGTCACCAACAAACTGCAACATATGGAGGGCATTAGAGGGGTGAAGGGTATGAATTATGAAGACCTATGTATGTACCTTGACGTTGAATTACCGGAGGGGTACAAACCTCCAAATTTGAGTTATTCAATGGGACCGGGGATCCCAAAGCACACTTAAGAATGTACTGTGATAAGCTGGTAGGAGTAGGAAGAGATGAGAAAATACGAATGAAGCTGTTCATGAGAAGCCTTACCGGGGAGGCCTTAACCTGGTACATTGAGCATGATACCAGAAAGTGGTCCAGATGGATAGACATGGCCTCCGATTTTGTAGAAAGATTTGGATTCAACATGGACAACGCCCCAAATTGGTTTCACATTCAAAACCTGAAGAAGAAGCCTAATGAATTATTTCGGGAATATGCCTTGAGATGGAGAGCTGAAGCGGCCAGAGACCAACCTCCAATGGACGAGGCTCAAATGAAAGATTATTTTATTCGGGCCCAGGAACCACAGTACTATGAAAAGATGATGCTCATCACGGAAAAGAGTTTCGCCAAGATCATCCAGGTTGGGGAGAGACTAGAGGAAGGCATCAAAAGTGGTAGCATTATCAATCTGGAGGCTCTACAGGCTACCAGTAAGTCCCTACAATCTGGCGGAATTGCTGAAAATCGAAAGAAAAAAGAAGTGGGGATTGTGATGATGGCACAGGATTTCAAAACACCACTCATTTCCCAAACGCCTACAACACACCCTCCGCTATACCAACAATCTCCATACCCTATCCCTCTTTTTCAAATGCCTACATACTCATACCAAATTCCCTCTCACCCCATTTATAGTGCCCAGCCTTCTCAATTCCAATCTCCCCCACCTAATCCAAATTACAGACCCCGAGCCAATTTTGAGAAAAGGCCAGTCAAGCAGTATACTCCTTTGGCTGAACCAATTGCCCAGTTGTATGAAAGATTGATGGTAGCTGGCCTCGTCACTCCCGTTCTCTCTTTACCTGTAGACACTCAGGCCAAATGGTATGACCCTAACAAAGTCTGTGCGTACCATTCAGGGATGAAAGGTTCACATACTACTGAAGTATGCCGCTCACTGAAGGATCGAATTCAGAAGTTGATTGATACAAAGGTTATTCAGTTGAAAGACCCAGCTCCGAACGTCACCAACAATCCACTCCCAAATCATCAGGTCAACATGTTGGAAGTTGGAGATGCAGTGGATCTGGAAGGCTCTATTTGGGTTATCAAGAAAGAAGGGGATATTGCGATGGTGTCACGAACATCTGCTCCGGCACAGAAATAGGTTATGTTTGAAGTAGAGGTGGCTGCTCCTAAATCCGCATTTACTGTATATCGAGCTACTCCAGTTGCTTATGATCCCCATGCAGTACCATGGAATTATGAACGTGATATTTCGGGAAAGGCAAAGGTATCCGAGGCTGACGCCGCTCAGGGTGTGACTCGATCTGGCAGAATCTACAGGCCTGAAAATCTGGCTCAGGAAGTTCTAGCAAGGGAAAACAACCAGTTGTAGAGGTTGAGGAGAATGGCATTTGGAAGAAGGTACAAGCAAAGGAATATTCTGTTGTAGATCACCTGAGCAAAACTTCGTCTCAAATCTCTATTTTGTCACTTTTACAGACTTTTGAGCTCCATCAGAAAGCTCTAATGCGGGTTCTTAGCGAGGCTTATGTACCGGCTAATATCACCGGTGGAGAGGTAGTCCATATGGTTGGGCAAGTATTTGAGGCTCATAAAATATCCTTTCATGGGGATGAGCTGCCCCTCAAGGAAGATCGCACAATAATGCTTTGCACATCACCATGCAATATGAGGATAGGGTGATAACAAAGGTATTGATCGATCCAGGATCTGGTCTAAACATATTCCCCCTCGCCACACTGACAAGGCTAGAGGTTGACACTTCTAAGATTCAGACTTGGAGGATGAACGTGAAGGCTTTCGATGGCTCTCAAAGAGATACCATTGGCAAAATTACCCTCGATGCATTGATTGGACCTGCCACGTTCTCCATTATGCTCCAAGTAATGGATATCCCAGCCTCCTACAATATGTTACTTGGTCGCCTATGGCTTCATATGGCAGGAGCGGTGTCCTCTACTCTGCATCAATGCCTCAAGTTTGAATGGGACTATCAAGAGGTGGTGGTCCATGGTGAAAAGGGGCATTCTATATACGTGGTGGAAGGAAAAGAGAGATTGGATGGAGAAATGTTCCACACACTGGAAATGGTGGGATTTGTTGGAGAGGGACCATGGTGGAGCGGCACAATCATGAATATGTTGTTTCGCTCAGGGTTCGTACCTAATGGCGGCTTGGGGGCAAATTTGCAAGGCATAATGGAACCAATACAGATACAGTCATAGGAGACCACGTTCGGGTTGGGTTATCTTGGAACTGCACAAGAGTACAAAGATTGGAAGTCACTCGTGGGCGGATTCTATTATCCTTCGCTAGGACCGATACCGTCATTGCATCAGACTTTTGTCTCTGCGGGATTTCTTGATGATGGTGAAGATGATGTGCTAGAAAGCTTAAGAGGTCTATTCCTGACAGAATAGAACTGCAACGTCATCATCGATGAGGGGAGAAGAGGAGTTCCTAAACAGAGCAATCATCCCAAAGCCACTCTCAGCAACTGGACTGCCACTCCTTCTGGGGCCCGCCGAGCACTTGGGTTGATGCAGAAGATTTTATCCCAAAGATACAGAGTGGGAAAACCTCCCCTTAGCCTTAGTAAAACCAACAGCTACATCTCATGCCATTTACATTCCCGAAACCTTATCTAGGAGTTTTCCATTTCCATTACCCGTAGTTCCTAAGCATTCTCCCGGTTCCCCGAACCTTCCCGACATTCCAGTCCTTGAGCCTATCATTTTATTCTACCAAATCAATAAAATATCCATATTATATGCATCATAAAACCCACCCTTCAATCCATACAATTCCTAATTCACACATAACCAGTATTGAATCCACCAGACTTCATGCGCTAAGGCCTAATCATGGATTCTCCCTTTCATTCTACACAATAATAGGAAATAAAAATGGTCAATCTACTCTTGGGAAGAAACCTAGCCTACCTGGATGCCGAGTAACTATTCAATGCCCTTTCTGGCTCAGTGAAGGTGTTCCCTGAAGATTCTGCAGGTCTGAAGCTGTGGTTTCGCGTCCCTTTCGCTGGAATCCCTCCTCCCCATGGCTCTCAAGCCTTATAGCAACCTATGAGGGTTTTTAGAATAGCTCTCATTTATTTTTGGGGCTGAAGGGAAGATAATGAAATTAAAAATCTGTTTTCTGGGTTTTTTGATCCCGTTGCTCCGCTATAGCGGTACCGCCGTAGCGGAGTCAACCGCTATAGCGGAGGTTGACCATCTTGACTTTCGCTATAGTGGTAATTATTCTGCTATAGTGGAGGTTACCATGGCGGAGCAGTAGTGCTTGTCATGGATAGAAACTCAAAAAAATCTTGAAAAAATCCCTTTTTACAACACACCTTGAATCTCCGACGTTCTGGAATAACCTCTTCACGTCAACCTCGATTACGGGAGCTCTTCTTACCCAAATTCGATTCCAAAAAGTCCCCCGGACTCCTCTATGTCTTAGCTACACAGAAAACTAGCTCAAATTGAGACATCGAATCCAATCCTTACCCAAATTTTCCTGGACTTTACCTCACTCCAATTTCGGCCGAGGCTAGCCTAGCCCAGTATTTTAAACTCTCAATCCGGAAGTATTCTAACTTGAACTTGGCATGAAATGTTTACCCGTAATGATGAACCCGGTAGTTACAAAAAAGTATACAGATCTCAAAAAATAGCTTCATAGAATTTCTTCTCCCTTCTAAATTTGCTGCAATTGATATAGAATTTGCTCAAATTACAGAATAATGTCTAGCAATTCAACTTCAATTTTGTTTTCGATAATGATACCAAATGGAGGTGAGTGAATAAGCCCCGTCAAATTTGAAAATTTCATGATTAACGGAGTGCTATTCAATTTCGATTGTAACTTTGAATATTTTGTTAATGAACTGTATAAGCAACTGAATATCAAATCAATTGAAAAATTTATGGAGATAAAATACATTGTGAGAGCCGGATCAATGAATATATATAATAACAACGAGTATCCATTATGCATAACAGTGGAAGATGTATACATAATTAGTAAATTTTCAACTAGTAACTTACTGGAAGCATTTTCTATTGCTTTACAAATTCATCCAATGCCTATTGAAGAGATAAACAATGCTGAACTTGTCATGATTGATTGTGCAAGTGAAGATGAAAAATAAATAGAGGAAGAGATAAACCGTGTAATACATCATCCACTTCATGAAGATGTTACAAAAGGTCAATTGTATTGAGACAAAAATACAATATATAGTGTGATGAGAAACTATGCAATACGACAGAGATTTCAGTTTAGAGTCGATAAATCATCATCACTAAGGTATGACTCATGTTAGAACCTATATCAATATTGTATACATCATGCATCTGCATAATTTCTTATAAAATTTGTATCAATATTGTATTCCTATATAAACTGTATCATTATTGCATAAGAACTGCATCAAAATTATATATAACATGTATATGGGATATTACATGTATTATTATTGTATAATTTCATATAGAGCCTGTATCATTATTGTATACTAACAGATTTCTGTATAAATTATATAAATTTGTATAAAATGTGTATAAAAATTATATCAATATTGTATACATCATGTGTCTGCATAGGATCCCTGTATAAACTTTTATTATTGTTTAAAAATTACAATAAAAATTGTATATAACATGTATATGGGATATAACATGTATATGAGATTTTCTGTATAAGGAATGCTCATTTGAGTATACAAACTGTATCATTATTATATACTAACAGATTTCTATACAAATTGTATAAATCTATATTAAATATAAATATAAATTATATCAATATTGTATAAATAATTTGTCTGCATGGGATCCCTGTATAAACTTTCATTATTGTATAAAAACTGCAATAAAAATTATATCTAACATGTATATGAGATTTTCTGTATAAGAAATGCTCATTTGAGTATACAAACTATATCATTATTGTATACTAACATATTTCTGTATAAATTGTATAAATCTGTATAAAATGTGCATAAAAATAATATCTTTTTTGTGTATAAAAATATCTATATAGATATTATCTTAAATGTGTGAATCGAAAATAAAACATTTAGATCTACAAGTCAAAAAGAATAAAAAATCTTCATGGTGACAAGGTTTATTAATGTTTACACTTGCCGAATTGCGAAGAGAATGCTTTCAAAACGTTATGCTACTTCATTAACCATTGCTAAAATGATGAAGAACAAGTATGTCAATTTGAAGTTGACATATGCCCCACCAGAGATCATGGATAAAATGAGAAACCTTCCCAGAATTAGGATGAATTACAAAAAAACGTATAGAGCAAGAGAAAAGGCGCTTGTACTGTTAAGAGGTTCCCTGCGTGAATTGTATGGTAAACTGTCAACTTACCTGCATATGGTTAATACGATAAATTCAGGGCCATTCACAAAGTTACACAAAATAGAGGACAATCAGTTTCTATATGCTTTTGTCGCCCTGAACTCATCAATTAGAGGTTGATGGTACTTTTCTTAAATCAGCATACCGAGACACCATGTTGTGTGCTAGCATGCTCGATGCAGCATGTGAGTTTTTGTAGCTCTCTTTTTACTATAATTTTTTGATATATTATGATATAAGCTAAACAATATATTTTTGAGTTTTCATTATTGAACTTGCTAGTACTTGGTTAAATTGTACTGTTGATGCTAAGTGTTGATGTTGGTACTTGATCATATTAATACTTTTTTATTTGCGTAATTAGATAAAATTCTGCCACTAGCATATGCTTTTGTTGATTTCGAGAATGACGCTTCGTGAAAATGATTTTTTCAACTGTTTAAATTGACTTATGATGAAAGAGAAAGCATGTGCATATTATCTGATAGGCATGATAACATATTAAAGGGAGCTTCAATTGTATATCCAAATGTAGCTCACTGTATATGTATCTACCACTTATGGAATAATGTCAAAGGTAAATTTAAGAAGAATCAAAAGCAGCTAAAAGCAATATTTTTTGCAATAGCAAGAACATACATAAAGACAAATTTTAAATGGCTCATGAAAGAAATAGACAATATTGATAGTAGGGTAAGGAGTTACCTGTTCGATATTGGCTATGAAAAATATTTCATAGTTCATGCCACTATCAATAGATCCATGGTGATGACATCAAACATAGCGGAGTCCCTAAATTCATCAAATAGGGAGGCAAGAGATTTGCCAATAAAAAAATTGTTATAATTCGTGATGAATTTGATCATGAAATGAAATAATGAAAATAGAAGGAATGCAACAACTACATTTACTGAACTAGACAATAAATACAAAACAATAATGAGAAAAAATCTCATTTTATCTGATAAAATGAGGGTAAATATTTGACTTCTGATTTCTGTTTTATACTGACTAACATGTTTACTAATGCTTTTTGGTACATATTCAGTTGATACCTTCTACTGATTATGTATACACAGTGATTGATGATGCTAAATAGTAAAATATTGTGTGCATGCATGAAAAGAAATGTAGTTGCTAATAATTTCAAGTTGATGGAATTCCTTGTCCACATACCATGGCAATATTGAGCTACACACATATAGAGATATAACACTATTATTCTTCTTATTACATCAGAGAATATTTTATGAAGGCATATAAACTGCCAGTGATTTCACTTCCTGATGAGAGCGCATGTGATATTCCAACAGAGGTGTTAAACATTGTAGTTCACTCATCAATTTGAAAATCAAGATCAGACAGATCAAAAAATAACAATTGAGATAAGAATATTATAGACTATCTGTCTACGCAACGAGTTTTATGTGGACAATGTAAAAAAATTGGACACAATCAAAGAATATGCGAAAATATTTCAACAAGAATTGAATAGAGTTGGCAGAATAATACTTTCTGTTTTCTCTTTTTTCTTTTAAATGAAACAATTCTTTGCATAATAAAATTATAATAGACGTTGCCACAAGAATACTTTTATGTTTCATAGTTTTGCTTCAAAAATAAAATGTTTTAATTTTATAGACTAATACAGATGTCTTTTATGGTGCATTTATTTCATAGTTTGAAATGTGTATATGCCAAACTATGAAACAAGGTCAAAAAATTTGAGTGTTATTTTACTTAGCTATATATTGAAGTGTATCTATATAGGCACAAATGTATTAGTTGTCTACTCAAACAAGGTCAAAAAATTACTGCTATTCTACTTAGCTAAAATCAGAAACACCTATACTCAGTTCAATGTAATTTCAAAAGAAGTCAATATCACCATTCTATTCAAAAACTTAATAGTTTTCAAACTGATATAATATTCAACAAATGAATTTAACACAGATTTTTTAACATAACAAAAATTTATGCAAGTGTATCACAACAAAGAAAAAGAGTTAAGAATTTCATTGTATATGCAACTTTACATATATGCCACCTACTATATTTATAAAATATCCTAAACTAACTGCACTAATTGTGATTCAAATCATCCTTCTTTTTAATCGGTCAGTAGACTCATCATCACTAACTGCACATTACTTTTGTTTATTCTTTTCATAATTTCATAGTAATATACCATATCAACTTCGAATACCATTAATGCCGTCTATGCTGTTAGAAATTTTAAGGCCTTCAATCAAATACTCAGCAAATGTAGCAGCAAAGACACCACAATTCCTGCAACATATTTCAAAATTAGTACAATGGCTAGAAAAAAATAAGCAACAAAATTGACATTTAGTAATAATTTACATGTTCTCTTGAGTTGACAATCTATCAACCATACGAATTTCAAATGAATCCGTCACTGAAATTTCATCACTTCTACTGTCCCAAAAATTAATACAAAAAAGAAAGAGTAAAATCATCTCTGAGTATGCTTTAACTGCTTTCTTAACAACAAGCGCTTGTCGTCCACCACACATCGAATCATATACATAAATGCATTGATCTTTAAAGGACAAACACATCAATATTCAGTGAAAATCATCAGCAAAATTTATCATAAAAAGAATATTATCAACACTATATCAGGGGACATTACACCTCATAAAAAAATCAAGCATATACTAAGCAATTTCATCTTTGTTGATGATAAGTGTCACATCTCTATTGTTATTCAAAAATTACTTATATAAAGTCTGTATCAAGCAGTCGATGATTTGGAATTTAATGAACAATTATCATTTGCATATTTTAATTTCTTTCGCACATAGTAAAAAATTACATCAATATGCTGAAAAAGTGAATAATAAAAAACTTATAAAAATTTACTGTAAAAATCTAACAATTTGAAGGACATACAATGTAAATAATTATAAACAGATAAAGAACATACAGTGTACATGCCAATGTTTTTGTTGAGTTCACTGATTGCTTGTGCGATGTCATGTGCGACGGGCACTCTTCCAGGTGTGAAAAGCACGTCTTTCAGAGGTATTTTTGGTGCTTCTCAATACTTGGGGTCCTCTTCTCATTCCTTTGGGTACCTAAAGACAAATAAAAAAAGAAATAAAAAGTGAAGTAAAGCATAAAAATGATGGGTTGCCTCTTATCAAGTGCACAATTTAACATCGCGGTGCGATGCAAGAACCAAACTTAAATCAAACTTTCAGTGACAATCAAGGGGTGAAGGTGTGAACATGAGAAGACCATTTTCATGATTTTGCATTTTGCACTTTTTCGCATTAAAGTGAGGAAGGTCGCTTTGCCTTCTTTCCATAACAAACTTAAAACCTGATTAACCTTCATCCATCCTCCTTCCAAGGTCTTTCAAAATCTTGATTACTTCGACTTTCGTCCATTCAATCAAACTTAAGGTTGAAAAGTGGTTGGAGTGAGATTTGGTCGTCTCCAACTTCAAACTTGCCTCATTCATAATATCCTCACTTTCGAATGAACTAGAGTCTTTCAAAATTAAATGTTGGAGTTTGCCTTGCCACTCTAGTACCATGCATTTGGGTTCAGCACCATGTCCATATTTGGGGTAGTTGGTTGCCATAACACCTTCAATTCATGATCATTCCTTGTGTCCTCCCCTTGTTTAGATTCAAGCATTCCCGGTACAAACTCACTTTTGAGATATTTCATATTTTGAGGCATGTTCCCAAAGTGAATTTTCTCGGTCTCAATGTTGGAGGCATGTTCATTGATTGGACTTGGAAGAGTTTCTTCATCAATTTGACCAAGAGGAGTAGAAAAATCTGCCATGGATTGCGTGGCATGATTTATCTCCTTGCCTTCCTTCATTCTCATGTCCACCAAGCCTTGATTTATGGATTTCACACCCTCCTCTTGGGTTTCTAGCAAGGCCAAGAGGTTGTGGAGCTTGGCACACATTCCTTCTTCGCTTGCCAAGTCTTGGTTCCTATTAAGATCACAAGCACCCCTAGAAACATTGTTAGCACAAGAGGGGGGAGGAGGACGGTCATCATTAGGGCATTTGCTCCAATGTCCATCACGACCACCACACAAATAAAAATTGCTCCAAACATAGGAGATAGAAGGTGAATACCTCCCTCTCCTAGGGCAAATTCTACACCTTTGCCTAAGGTGGGGTTCTCCGCAATAAACATAATAGTTGGGAATATAAACTAGGATGTAACCACCAATATTTCTATTATTTCAAGATGCCATGGAACCAATCAACAAACTAACTATTCATAAAATTGAACTAGATCAAGTAAACTCAAATTCTAAACTAACTTAATCCGCCAAATTATTCCTCGGCAATGGCACCATTTTTGATAACGCTCAAATACACTCTCCATAGGTGATTGCAATTGTCAGAGCAAAACACATTTATATTCTTGATGGGAGTCGAGGTGAATCCCATAGAAAATAATGTGATCACGATTGAGCTAATAAAGAATCCAAGCAACTTATTGGAGTTCAACGAACAAAAAGGGAAAAAATATATAAAGGTTTTTTTAACTAACACTAAAAGATAAAAGAAAATCAAATAAAAGATAGATCGATCAATGGCTTTCACCTTGCTTTCGTCAATCAAGGACAACAAAGGAGACTTGGGGATGGGAAATCAATTCACAAGACTTGCACCCAATTAACACATGGGTAGTCTTGGTTAAAGGTATGGCTTTCCGTCTCTCGACAAATCAAGCATATATCTCGTGTATTCTCTCGAATCACCACGAGTGAGCAATAACCAACCAATTCAACTTGGGTGAGTTGGCTATTTCTAGCTCCAACTCTTAGATGGGGGTATTTGGCGAATTGAGCTATTCCTAGCCTCAACCTAGAGTGGAATCGCAAATCACCACTATTGAACCTTCCCGAATTAAGGAACTCCTCTCTCAAGAAAGAACCCCATTAGAATGCTAAGTTAATGTTTGCAACTATTAACTATAAATTCAAGCATGGAGGATTCAATAAACCCACATAATTAAGCAAGAGAAAATACAAAACATGAATTCAATACCCAAACAAGTATTATCTCTAATACAAAATCCAATTCTCAATTCAACAATCACACCTACAAATTAGCAATTAAGAACAAGAGTTGAAGAATGGAAACTAAGGATCTTACAATAAAGAGCATCCAAATCTTCACTCCTATGGTGTTGGTATTTGAACTTTCTCTCCAAGCTTGTCAAGAATTGTGAATTATGACAAAGATAGATCCCAAAATGACTGAGAAGAGTTTTATGTGAATTGGGGTTTCCAAAAAAGGGAAATTTCTATTTCTTCCCCATAGCTGACCTTTCCTTCTTTGCCTACTTGTGCGGTCCACCGCGTTCGCGAAGAGTCTTCTTTCTGGTTGACCTTCAAGTATGCGAGTGGTCTACCAAATTTGCGTAGCTTCTTATCAAGTGACCTTCACATATGAAAAGAGACTACTGCATTCACGCAGGCCAATCAACTACCAGTTCTATATTTCTCCTAATAGCTCCTTTTTGACTTGTTTTCATTTGAATTCTTCCTGAACACTTCTAAGACACAGAAACCTACAAAATAGAAGTGATCCATCTCAATTGCACTATTTTCCCACTTAATATTAACAAAAGCATAAGATTAAAAGCTAAATAAGTAGGTACAATACTAATTTATCAGGGATCGCCATTGACTTTTTGGACCTAGAATAAAAGTATAGTAATATGAGTATTGATAGACTCGTATTTATGTGTTGAACTTGTTCTTGATGAATTTGAGGTGAATTGAGACTATTTTGGAAAAAAAGTCATTTAGGTGGTGGTTCGGGGCGAGTTTGTGCAGCTTTGAGGTAGGTTATGACTTAACTTTCTTTGGATGTTGTTTTGGTGGGAACTTATCATGTAAAACATATTATGGGTTAGTTGAAATTATGAATTTGAGTACTAAATAATTTGAATTATCGTTATGATGTCCAAACTGGGCTTATACTGTGTGGGTGATAAAAAATTTAGATTCCTGGATTGAGATAGAGGCTCATAAGAGGTGTTCATGAACTTATTCTGATTCTGAGATTTTAATCATATCTATGTAATTAAATTGTTTTTGCTTCATGTGCATGCATATTATTTCATTCATCTCATGAATCACTAAGTTATACTGATGGAAACACTAATTTTTGAAAGAAAATAAAATACTTTTACTGATTCAGTCCGAGGGAGGATCCCGGATGTTAATGTGTGCACTTTATTGATATCAGTCCAATGGTAGATCCTGAATGTGATATATGGACCTCGTGAGTCCCTCATGGATCCTATACTGGAGCGATATATGCTCGAAAGGTGTATACGAGTAGGCATGCTATTGCATTTTATCCTATATTATTGCATTGCATTATCATTTTGATTGTTATTGAGATTGAGATGAACTATATTATTCATTGATATTGAACTACTGAAATTTTTCTGCGTGCAGGGTTAGTAGTATTCTTTATTTGATATAGCTTTCTACTTGGGTTTAGTCAGCCTATAATGCCTACTGAGTACAAGTGGACCGTACTCACCCCTACTTTCGTGCATCCTTCTGATGTAGATCCAGGTACAAGTGATCTCCGTGGCTAGAGTTTTTGCTTTTTTATATCTTCAAAGATGTGGTGATCTCCTATGTTCGGAGGCTGTCCCGGCTTCTTCTACCACTTACCTCTGTTTTCTTTACTTTCTCAAACAGTGTTGTAGTATTTGGTTAGGAAATTCTGTGATTAGAGTCTTTCTTATATTCATGATAATTGAGTCTTGAGAGGTTTTTTTGGGAGTCTAATGTTTCGTTTCTTGTTTATTATCGTTGATTTGAGTTATTATTCGATATTCATTGTGTTAGTATGCTATTTATCTTGTTTTAAGTTACTTGCATTTGTTGATTTAAGCTTATTTACCATAGTTAGATTGGGGTAGGTGCCGTTACAACTCTTGAAATTTTGGGTCATGACATAATCATAGTAAGAACCAAGTGATAGACACTTTCCTTTTCATGATAATAAAATTGACTGTCTTGTAGAATAACATGATATGATAATATTTTCATATGTAAATAGATTACTTTATTGAGATCAAACTTCATATAAATTAAATAATTTTCTTGCACTTTCATAACCAATGAACCTTGACAAAATTATTTAGAATAAATAAATTTATATTAATAGTTTCTTTTGAAATATATGACTGATAATATTCTAGTATATCCATCATTTTCATATGGTCTAAATGATCTATATCTAGTGATATCACAACTATTGGGGTACTCAATGAAATCACTTTAAGACCTTTTAAATCCTTCAAGAATTTTCATGTAACCTTCACCGTCTAGCTAGATATGTAAGTCATTCATTATTTCTATTCAAGTTTTTATCAATGGCCAGACTAAAATAATACTCACTTCATCCACCATAAGAGAACACATCTCCATAAAATGATGTAACGACCCTCTCCGTTGTTATGGGTGAGCTAATCATGTAAAAATTAGGGTTAGAAACTTTTGTAGTTGAAACTTAAAAATTTCTGGCTAGGCTAATCTTGGATGAAATTCGAGAAAGGTAAGATGTAGAGAAATCGGGAAAGGGATTGGGCAAATTAAATAAAGTTTAGCTTATTTTTACGATAACTAAGACGATAACGAATTCATAGAACTTTTCAAAAGTGAATTTGGGTAAGTAGAACTTCTAATATAAAATCTGACATAAAAGGGTTAGTCCCGAATGTCATGGTTTTAGGGTGTATTGCTAAAAAGGCAAAATTGGAAGGTTTTTTGAGTTTCTACCTCGCCACACCCGCTATAGCAGGTGTGTAACACCTAAAACAAATTCTAAGCTAAGATCTGAACCGTTCTTCATATGTTGTTAGACCCTAAACCAATGATATATAATGGTACATAGGTGTTAATATCACTTCTTAAGTGTGAGAAGTGTATTAGATATGAATTAGGGTCATAAAGAACCTCTAGCTCAAAGTTTAGTTGTGAGCTTCTTTACCGATTAAGTTCTCATATACGATTCAACTAGGGTCAACTTCAAATGATCATTACTCTTAGCATATAAAGGGTTGGTTGGCCTAGTACTCACTAAATTAAAGATCTTCCAGTCTTCTTTCAAATGCCACTGACCACATGTTAAACAATGTTCGGAGTAAAAAGTTATGACTATATTAGTTTTGATTGACAATCTGGAAATCAAGTGCAAAACCACATATGAGCCGCGGATTCCCACATGCGATCGCATGTCCAAACGTAGGTGGGAGAAAATTGGCCAACTTTCTGGAAAGAAGGTGCGAACCACCTGCGTACCACAGGTCCTCACATGCGGCTGCATGACCAAGCGTAGGTGGGCCATGGGGACCTTTTTAAGTTGGTTTTAATCCATTTTTTTTCATTTTTCTGCCATTCTTACAGACCTAGAATGTGTTTTATCTCCTCCTATCCTCATCCTTTAACAAGGTAAGTCCTCTCAAGGATTTCTAAGTAATTCTAGCCAGTTTCTATCATCTAATTGTGAATTTTAATAGAAATCTTAACCCTTGACCATAGAGTTTTCAAGAAAACAAATTCAAGAACTTCAAGAAAAGATTTTTTGATCGTTCTTCATCAAAGTTAGGGTTCTTCCTTAAAGTTTTGAGAGAAATTAAGGTATGTGAGTGTTTAATAAGGGTTTTGTTTTACCCTTATGCCCAAAACCTCAAGTTTTACTTTGAATTTATGAAATTATGACACTAGGGTTCTTACCCAATTATGAGTTCTCCTAAAAATTTGATTTACTTCCATTATATTATGATTTCTGATCCTTAATGCATGATTTTACATGAGTTGTTACAAGTATTTCTTAACCCCATAATTTGAGAACAAACCTAGCATGATTTATCCCTATGACATGATTTCAAGTGAGATTGGATATGTTCAGATAACATGACCTCAAGCATTTAAGAATATAGCATGCCTAGTTCCTCAAGTTATGAATGCTAGTAACAACATATTTTTGAACTAGTACCATACTATACCTTCAAGAATTATATTTTCATGATTTGTATGACATCCTGATATGCCATCAATGCTTACGAACAATTTTTTTATAAAATAATTTTCATGTTTAGTATGATATCTGATGATGCCATCAATGATTATGAATGGTTTTCTCAAAGGCAAAGTTCGTGAGTAGTATGACATTAAAGTGTGCCATCCATAATTATAAATAAGGTTTGACATCTAGATATGTCACATGATATGATATGATATGAGTGCTATGTTAATTTTTGGGAGTAGTATTTAGCATTGATTTGATGAGGGTTCCAGATAATCCAAGTACAGAACTACGTTGTCAGCGTAGGTTATGTTTCTCCCAATGGGCTCATGATAATAGTTCCACTCTGAACATGGTCTTGTACCCTAGTAAGGTATAGGGTAACTCGTCCAACTAGGGTCATGAAGATGGATTCCATGTCGCTCACATGGTCTATGTCGGTTATGAGAAACTCTCATAAGAAAATGGTTCTAAATTATTAAATGTATATGACTGTTAGTCTTCAAGTTTAGACTTGTTACTTATGACATATGGTTATAAACATGCTTTCAGCCTATGATTTTTCTCTGAGTCATTACATTACAGTTTTTACTACTATTACATGATTTTAGTTTTAAGCATGCTTTCAAGTACATTTTGTCATGATATATGCATATATCACATACTCAGTACATTTCATAGTATTGACCGCATACCTCTTTGTGTTGCATCCTATCATGAAGTAGATTCATTAGATCATTCCCAGACTCGTAGCTAGTAGATCAGCAATACATCCAACCAGCTTGGTGAGTCCTCCTCATTCGAGGACTTGGAGTTTAGATTCATTTCAGTAGTTTGGTTCTTTCATTCAGTTTTAGTTTTTAGAGTTAGCTGGGGACTTGTCCTAGCATCTCATCAGTAGTAGGGGCTTTAAGACATAGAGTCAGATATTCAGCTTAATTCAGATTATCATTTTTAGACTTATATTTATATAGCAGATTAAGTTGCTCATTACTTTAGTTAAGCTTCCGCTCTATATGTTTATGTTCATGTAACACCCCATAATCTGAACCAACTATTGTACAACACTTAGCGGGACAAATCTCAGAAAATCCCAAGTTTCCAGAAACCATGGTCAAGATCATGGACCGTCATTCAGAATCACGACCCTTGATCTGACCCGTGGTCTAAATGCCAGTGTTGGTCCTCTTTATTCCATGGTTGACTTCAAGGACTGTGGTTTGAAACCACAATCCATCCTGTTATTCGTGGATTTGAGCTTCAAGAAGGTGCCAGATTCCTATCTTACAACCACGGATGGAACCACAGACTGTAGTTTAGAACCACGGTCCTTCCTATATTCCGTGGTTTCTTTTGATCAGAGAACCCTCAACTTAAGGGCCATAGACCATGAGTTAAACCATGGACCATCATTCAGAACTAATGGTCCATCCTGTGACTCATGGAATCAGTAGATCATAGGACCCCAAGAACTCAGGGATAGAACCACGGATCAGTAGATGGTCTATCTTTCAAATCTACGGTCCATCGACCAACCCGTGGTTTGATGTTCCAAAAATTTCAACAGTTTTCTATTAATTTTTCAGAGGCATTTCAGACTTTTCCTATCCCTTTTAAAGGCTAAGCTATGATATTTTGACTAGCCTAAATTGGATTTTAAGCCTAAAACTACCCAAACCCCCCCATTCCCTCAAATTAAATCGATATTTAGCATATTTTGGAGAAAAGAAACGCCTTTTCCTCTCTAGAACAAGTAAAAGGTTCTCTCAAGTCAAGGCTAAAAAATCTAAGGATTCTTCCATGAAATTTACTTCCAGGTATATGGGATTTCCTCATTGGGTTCCTTTCACCCATTGAGTCCCTAAATACAGTTCAGTCATTCAGATTTCAATCCGTTCTTCAGACCTAGGGTTCTTGAATTGCTATGCAATTATTCTAGTTGAGTTTCCATGGCTATATATAGGATTCATCATGTGTTTTCTTGGGCACTTAGGATAGTCATGTACTCAGAAGTTTATAACCATAACATTTTGAAATTTCTGTATCTTATATTCAAGCATGCTAAAAAGATATTGTAGTCAGTTATGTTCTCGACTTAGAATGCTATCAGTCTTCAATATTAGTATATTTCATTCTTAGAACAAATAGTATGTGAGCTATCCAGTACTTTAGTTACACTCATTATTTGCATATTCGGTTGGGAGTAAGGTTAGCATCGAGTGGATGAAGGCTCACTCGTCAGCATAGGCTGAGACCTTTAGTAGAAGTCCCCAAGTCCCAGAACTACGGCGCCAGCGTAGGTTCTAAAGGGGTCTCCCATCAGATTAGGCTTGACACCCTAGTCCTATTTGGACATCAGATTAGTGGATCCACACCAGATTATGTTTGTACCTTTGGAAAGGTATGAATACCCTACCAGCCAGGGTTACAGGTTGGCCTCATAGTCAGCTCAGCTTGGGGTATGTCGGTTAATAGTAGCTCCCACAGTTCAAACTCAACACTTCTATTGACCTTGTATTTCAATATTCAGTTTATTTAGTTCAGCTCAACATGTTACAGTTCATGTTAGATAATTGGTCATTGCATCAGCTTATCCCTAAGTTTCATATTCAGTACATTATTCATATTTAATATTTATTCATATACATCTTTTATATATCCTGCATGCTCAGTACATTCCATGTCCTGACACATACTTTGTGCTACATATTATTATGATGTAGGTTCAGGCGCTCCATATCCAGACCACGCTTAGTGCAATTCTTCAGTCCTACTCAACAACTCAGTGGTGAGTTCTCATATTTCGAGGTCAATATTATATTTAATGATTGAGTCTCTATTTTTAGTTTTCAGACTTTTAAGGTTAGCTGGGGGTTTGTCCCAGTAGCTTATTTCAGTTAAAGGCTTTTCGACATAGTACTAGTTCAACTTCTGCAATCAGTTTTAATTTAGACCATTATCAGATTTTCTTATATATTTAAATGATTATTGGATTATTGCTCTCTTACTCAGTTATTTAAACCAGTTAGCTTCCGGATAGTTAGTATATTTATTCAGAAATTCCTAGTCATGCCAGACCATGGATTAGATTGGGTTCATTTGTGATGTTAAGCACCGTATTGTGTCTACGAGGTAGCCTCGGGGTGTGACAAACTTGGTATCAGAGCCAGGCTTAAGTATTATAGGTTGTCTGAAAGCCGCATCGAGTAGAGCTTTTTCCATGGGTGTGAAGCATGCCACACTTATGGGGGAGGAGCTACAAGATGTTTTTAGGAAAAAATTCCCTTCCTTCTTTTCCATCTTATTCTATAAAGTATGAAATTTATTTAATCTCCTTCTAACTCTTGTTCTTCACATTACAGAAAATGCCTCCCAGAATAGCGAACGGAAGGGGAAACAGAAATAGAAACATGAATAAGCAAGCACCACCAGTTCCAGCAGACCCTTTGAATGAGCAATTCACTCATGCAGAGTTCAGGGCTGCCTTCCAGGTGCTTTATTAGGCCATGATTGCTCACGTTAACCAGCAGGCTGTGGTACCAGCCCCACCTCAGAATAACTCCGCTGTAGCTAGAGTTCGAGACTTCACTCAGATGAATCCTCTAGAGTTTCATGGTTCCAAGTTAGAGGAGGATCCACAGGAATTTCTTGAGGACATTCAGAAGGTGACAAAGATTATGGGTGTCAGTCCAGTCGAGAGTGCAGACTTAGCCACTTACCAACTGAAAGGAGTGGCTCATACCTGGTATCAGCAGTGGAAGGAGTCTCGAAGTGCTAATGCATGCCCAGTGGATTGGAATCACTTTATGACTACATTTTTAGATAGGTTTTCCCACTTGAACTCAGGGAAGCCAAGGTTCAAGAGTTCATCAATTTAAGGGAGAATGATATGAGCGTGAAAGAGTACTCTCTCAAGTTTACTCAATTGTCTAAGTATGCTCTGACGATGGTAGCTGATTCCAGAGATCATATGAGTAAGTTTGTGTCAGGTGTGTCTGATGATATGGTCAAGGAGTACATGAAATTTATGCTTGTAAAGGATATGGACATCTCAAGTTGATGACTCATGCCTAGTAAATTAAAGATGAAAAGATTAAATTGCAGGAGGAGACAACAAGAGAGCTAGAACGTGTGACTTTAGCTATTCTCAGCAGAGGTCAGATGGTGGTAATCACTCTCATTTCTGCTAGAAAACTCAGCCCCAACCCCATCTTCTGCTAGTGCCCCATTGCCTAAGTTCAGACAAGATCGACAAGATAGGGTTCCAGGCTCTAAGTCCCTAGGTAGTGTCACTAGTGGGCGCACTCATCCAGTTTGCAGGAAGTGTGGTAGGAACCACCAAGGTGAGTGTATGGTAAGTAGCAAGAATTATTTTAGGTATGGTAAGTCAGGCCACATAATGAAGAATTGTCTAGTGACTTCTCAGAAGGGCAGGGATACTCGGCCACAAAATTAGACTAATTCTACGGTACCTTCAGCAGGTCACCAAACTCAGCAGGGTGCCTCTTCTAGTGCAAGTGGGGGTTAGCACCAAAATAGGCTCTATGCTCTTCAGACTCGATAGGACTAGGAGGATTCTCCTGATGTGGTCATGGGTACGTTATGAGTATTTCATCTTTATGTATATGAATTATTGGATCCTGGAGCTACATTTTCCTTTGTGACTCTCTACATAGAAATAGACTTCGGTGTCAGTCCAAAAATCCTCCCAGAACTCTTCTCAGTCTCTACTCATATTGGTGACCCAATTATAGCTAGAAGGGTATACAAATATTTCCCTATCACAGTTTCCTAGAAAGTCACCTCAGTTAATCTTGTAGAGCTAGAAATAACTAACTTTGACATTATTCTAGGCATGGATTGGTTACATTCCTGTTATGCCTCAGTTGATTGTAGAATTAGGATTGTTTTGTTTCAGTTTCCAAATGAACCAGTCTTAGAGTGGAAGGGAAATACCTCAGTGCCTGTAGGCCATTTAATCTCTTACCTTAAGGCCAGAAAAATGATTTCCAAAGGGTATATCTATGATCTTGTTCGGGTCAAGGATACAGATTCTGAGACCCCAACTGTTGAGTCAGTCCCTGTGGTTAATGAATTTGTAGAAGTGTTTCCAGATCTTTCTGGAGTTCCTCCTGAAAGGGAAATCAACTTTGGAATAGATCTTCTTCTAGATACATAGCCTATCTCAATTCCACCCTATAAAATGGCTCTAGCTGAGCTTAAGGAATTAAAGGAACAGTTGAAAGACCTTCTAGATAAGGGCTTCATTAGGACCAACATCTCTCTATGGGGTGCTCCAGTTCTCTTCGTTCGTTAGAAAGACGGTTCCCTCACGATGTGCATCGACTACCAACAGTTGAACAAAGTCACAATTAAGAATAAATATCCCATCCTAGGATTGATGAGTTATTCGACCAGCTTCAGGGTGCCAAGTGTTTCTCTAAAATAGACCTCAGATCTGGCTATCATCAGCTCAAAGTCAGAGATTGTGACATTCTGAAGACAGCCTTCACAACTCAGTATGATCATTACGAATTTGTAGTTATGTCTTTTAGACTAACAAATGCTCCTGAAACTTTTATGAACTTAATGAACAGGGTGTTCAAGCAGTATTTAGACATGTTCATTATTGATTATATACTCGTGTACTCTCGAAGGGAGGAGGAGTATTCAAATCATTTGAGAGTTGTGCTGCAAACTCTGAAGGATCGCCAGTTGTTCGCAAAGTTTAGCAAGTGTGAATTTTGGTTGCAGTCTGTTGCTTTCCTTGTTCATGTGGTATCTAACGAGGGCATCCGATTTGATTCTCAGAAGATAGAGGCAATGAAGAACTGGCCTAGACCCACTTCTCCGACAAACATAATTTTTTTTTTGAGTTTGGCTGGTTACTACAGGAGATTTTTTGAAGGATTTTCATCCATAGCTTCCCGATTGACCAAATTGACTTAGAAAAAGGTTAAGTTTCAGTGTCCAGACAAATGTGAGAAAAACTTCTTAGAGTTGAAGATTAGATTAACTATAGCTCATGTTTTGACTCTACCAGAGGGTTTAGATGGTTTTGTGGTATATTATGATGCATCCAGGGTCGGCTTGGGTTATGTCTAGATGCAACATGGTAAGGTCATAGCTTATGTCTCCAGATAACTTAAGATTCATGAGAAGAACTACCTAACTCTTGAACTTGAGCTTGCAGCAGTTGTTTTGTCACGACCCAGACCGCCGCGAGTGGCACCCACCCAACCCCTGGATGAGCTAAACAATAGAACTCAACCCTTAGCATAGCCTAACCGCTTAAAACCAGTATGAAAAAAGTAAACTAGCAATCAATATCAATCAATCAACTCTATTATAAATAACCTGCAGAAAATCCATCTCTAGAATCTGAAAGTCACTGTACCAAAACACTACCAAACTAGAGTCTGGGGATGCTACCCCAATAAAAGAAATAGTCTAAGCCCAAAACAAGTGGGCTATAACCAATAAGAAAGAAACCAATGCAGCTCGATCTAACAGCTCACCCTTGATGTCTTGAAGTGTCAGGCCTACAAGTGAGGTCGTGCGTCAACCGCCGAAAGATTTTTTGTACTCACATAAGAAATGAAAGTGCAGTATCAGTACACAACATCCATGTACTGGTAAGATCATCAGCCAGTTCCAAATAAACAGTATATGAATAGTACAAAAGTCAAGAAATAGTACAGGAAACAAGTAAACAAGCCAACAGGTAATTCTAGACTACAAGTCTTTCCCTAGCTTTTCCCCACATGTAAGCCACCTTCACAACTATGATCAACAATCCATAATAAACAATACTTATACCACATTACATATCCCAGACCCACCCTGGATCCCCTCTAGACAACACCTAAGTGTCAAACATACAACCCGGTCTACTCCAAGACCAAACTCACAGATCAATATAACAACCCAGCCTCTCAAGGGCCAAATACAATATAACAATTTATAAACATAGCCCGGTCCACTCATGGAACCAAATCAAATGCACAATGCAATAAGTAAACCCGTACCAGGCATGGTACCCGAGCCAACCGTTAGTATATCCCGTACCAGGCGTGGTACCCAAGCCAACCGTTACTATACCCATATCAAGCATGGTACCCGAGCCAATCGTTAGTATACCAGTACTAGGCGTGGTCCTCGAGCCAACCGAATGTCATATAAATCCACAGTCACAAGCAATGAACAATCAACACTTGAAAACCAACAAGCTGTAACACCTAGTTCATTTCACAAGACTGAAAACAAGACTTTTAGACATTCCTAAATCATTCCCTAAGCAATGCAAACCATACAATTACTTAGACAAAGGTACACAAATATACAATGCATACAGGAATCAATAACCATTACCTACCTCGAATAATCAAGATCTACAGTGCCGGAGATTTCCCCTTTTCAGGATCCCTTGCTTGTTCTTGGTCTAGAAATAAACACAATAACACTATAGTTAATTAATTGGCCTAAATCACCCGGATTATACAAAATTCTAATTCCAGGACAAACTATGATCATCCAAATTCTTTCCAGGATTTCCCGCCTCTAATTCACCTAAGATTATCATTTATACCGATACATTTAGAGAATTTAAGCTTGGTGATCACTACCCATTAACCATAAACAATACCTAAGAACTCTAGAACCCTAGAATCCCCTTTTTTCCGCGGATTCTACAATCCTAGGTTATCCCAAACCTTTTCCCAAGTCCACCCCAAACAATTCTATAGCGTAGGAAATATATTACGGAGTTTGGAGAGTAGAATCCTTACCTTTAGGATGAAAAATGGTGAAAACGGATGGAAGTCGCCCAAAATTGCCCCTTTCTTCTCCCAAAATATTTCAAAAAGAAAACTGAACTATTTTAGGGAAGTTTCTGCATTAAATCCCTCCATGGTCCGCTATAGCGGTCCACTCTGCTATAGTGGTACCACCATAGTGGAGTCATCCTCCTGACCGACGTTGACTTCCGTTGTAGCGGTATTTTCTCTACTATAGTAGAGGTCGCTATGGCGGAGTGTCAATCGTTATGGCGGTTGACACAGGACAGAAAGTCGTAAAGTCCCCAAAACTGTTCCATTTTACAACACACTTATTTTCCCAACGTCCCAGAGCAACCCCTTAACGTCAACGTCGATTCTGGGAGTTCTACTTACCCGATTTCAATTCCGAAAAGTCCCCCGGACTCCTTTATGTCTTAGCTATATGGAAAACTATCTCAAATAAAGGCATTTATATCTTTATCCAGATTTCCCTAGATGATACCTCGCTCCAAAATCGTCCGAGACTAGCCTAGCCCAGAATTTCAAACTCCCAAACCCGAAGTTTTCTAACTCTAAGAATTGGCACAAATGATTCACCCATAACGATGGACCCGATCATTACAACAGATTCCAATTTACCCATTGTTCATCCCCGAATGATCAAACCCAAAAATATAGAAAGTAAAGAGCGAAAAGAGTATTACCTGTATCCTCAAACAGGTGAGGGTACTTTTCCTGCATATCCTTCTCGGTTTCCCAAGTGGCTTCCTTAACCGGACGATGCTTCCATTGAACCTTTACCATATTGATCACCTTTTTCTTCAATTTCCGAACATCCCGATCAAGAATCAAAACCGGTTCCTCTTTATAGCGAAGATCTTTATCAAATAACACCTCATCCCATTTGATGATTAGTCCCCATCCCCATGGTATCGCTTCAGCATGGATACATGGAATACCGGATGGACACCCGACAGACTAGGTGGAAGAGCTAATCTGTAAGTGATGAACGCTCAAATCGTTCTCTCTAATTAGGAGGCCATGGTGATCGTGCAACAAAATGAAATTTATAATTCCCAACGAGTGTCGGGGTTGTACCTAAGGGAACAATGTAGTCACGACCTAGATAATAGAGAATCCAAGCAACTTATTGAAGTTCAATTAACAAAAAGGGGAGAAAGATATCTAAAGGGGAGTTTTAGACTACCACTAAAGATAGAGGAAAATCAAATAAAAGATACAGTGATCAATGGCTTTTACCTTGATTTTGCCAATCAAGGGTAACAAGGGAGAATTGGGAATGGGAATTTAATTCACAAGACTTGCACTCGATCAACATATGGGTAGTTTTGGGTAAAGGTGCACTTAACTATCTCTCGACCAATTAAGCAACAATCCTCATGGGTTCTCTTGAATCACCACGAGTAAGCAATAACTAACAATTTACTTGGGTGAGTTGGGTTATCTCTAACCCCAACTCTTAGATGGGAGTTTCCGGCAACAAAACTCTCTATAGCCTTAATCTAGAGTGGAAACCCTCAAATCTCCACTATTGAATCTTCCCAAATTTAGGGAAATCCTTTCTCAAGCAAAAACCCAAATTAGAAAGCTAAGTCAATGTTTGCAATAATTGACTATAAATTCAAGCAATGGAGGATTCAATAGACCCAAATAATTAAACAAGAGAAAAATCTATATATGAATTCAATACCCAAACAAGTATTATCTCTAATAAAAAACCCAAAATCTCATGTCAACAATACACCAATAAAATAGCAATTAAGAATAAGAGTTTGAAGAATGGAACTTAAGATTTTACAATACAAAGCATCCAAATCTTCACTCTTCTGTTGTTGGTTGATGAACTTGCTCTCCAAGCTTGCCAAAAGATGTGAGAATAGCCAAGGATCCAGCCAAAGATGTGTTCCCAATTGGCTGAGAAGACTTTTTTGTGGATTGGAGTTTCTAAATATGTGAAATTCCAAAACTTCCCTAGCTACCTCCGCTTTCCTTCTTCGCCTACGCAGAAGGTCAGCCACGTATGCGAAGTGTCTTTGTCTGGTTGACCTTCAAGTACGCGGTCAAGGGGTCATATTTTTGGAGCTTTGCTTCAGTCGGCCTTTACGTACACATATGGGAAACCGCGTTCGCAAAGGCATGTACTACTGCAAGCTACTTGCTTCTCCGAGTAGCTCCCTTTTGACTTGTTTTCATTCGAATTCTTCCCGAACACTTCTAAAGCACATGAACCTGCAAAAGAGAAGTAATCCCTGTTAGTTGCACTATTTTCCCACTTATTCTTAGCAAAATCATAAGTTTAAAGGCTCAATAAGTAGGTAGAATACCAACTTATCAAACCCCCAAACTTGAACTATTGCTTGTCCTCAAGCAACTCAAAAATTCTAAATCAAGAGGCATAAAACACAAGTGCAAATGACAATACCACAAGCCAAGGGAAACCCATTTCAAACACTAAGCATGACTTCGGTTGGTACTAACGACTAGTTAATCGCATGATACTTACTCTAAACATTCCCTTATATTTAAAACACAATTCAATTATGCCATGGCAAAATAAGAACAAGCAAGTGACAACAACAAATTCTCAAGATGTGACTCAAACCACTAGCTTACCAAAACAGGCTCATTTGAATCATTTCTTTGGAGTTTATCCATGTCACCAACAATTCTAATTTGCATTCCCTCAAAAGAATGAAAGTCGCAAAAGCATATTATGTAAAAAGAACAATCACAAGGGACAAATACAAATACTCACACTCACAAGGAAGTTCACGTGCACATACATCGAACCATAGGGTTGCCCTTCATGTAAATCGCCACTAATGTAGGGTAGCCAATCTTGGAATCACCAAGGACTTGCGGGTTACGATGTTGGCTAGGGCTAAGGTGCGGATATCATTTGGTTCAAGTGACTATTCCTCCCTAACGCTCTTTTTTCGCATTTCGAACACCGCTCAAATTTTCAATTTCAACTTCACCTTATTTCTCCCTCACACAACCCAAGATTCTCCTTTTTAACTCATAATCATTCAACTTCTTATATCACCTTCACTTTGTAGCACCTATTTTTGCTTTTCAATTTGCTCATTGGATTGATCTTTTGGAGCAATTTTCAATTCAAAATTAAGCTGCTACCTTTCACTTAAAGTGCACTTCTTTTCTTCTCCTTATTTGATCATATGCACCCCCAAACTTAGGCATTTGCCTATGTTATATTTCGTTTCCCCGCCCAAAACTTAGGCTTTTAGCCTTCATTTCATTTTCAATCAATTAGGGAGGATGAGTGCCAAAATAGAGGTTCTAAAAAGGTCAAGGTGTTACAAGGTGCCAAAGGATGGTCACAAGATCAAAAATGGCTCACTAGGGTTGATGTCATGTGAAGTCATTTGGGTGAAGTGGCTATCAAAAAGGGCCTAAGGTCATTTTCCAAGCTTGGTCACACTTATAATTTTTTCTTGAATCATATTCGGGGCAAGTTTTAGACAACACGCATGCCCAAGAATTATTCAACTAAACCTCACCACACACAACATGCGAATTATTCAAGAAGGATCAATTTTTAACTTCCTAATCAAGAAATAAGAGGAGCCATCTATATTGTCACCGCTAATAAGCTAAGAGTCACAAAAAGATAAAAAGGTTGTCACAAGCATCATTCTTTGCCATGCATTTTTCACAAAATTTTGGAAGGGTATGTCTATTTTATTTAGCATGCAAGACTACTTTATTAGTATCAAACAAGTCAATTTGCAACCAAAACCTTAAAAGATGATGATTTTCTCTTAAGAATGACGTCACTCAGTCTATCATTGGGCCAATTCATCTATCTAAATCAGTATGGCTACACTGGTTGGATCAACATGGATATTACATTTTCCAGGCACATGCGATTCACATAAGTTGATGTGCGTGTTGCACGTGCAACGCACAGGACAATCAGTGGGCATGTGCGAAGCTCGTGCAGATCACACATCGACATGTGTGACACAAATATCCTTCCTTCTTAGACAAGTTTCATCTAGCCTAACGAGTACTCAGACTTCCCCTGGCCCACATAAACCAGCATCTCAACTACCAAGTAACAAAAGAAGATAATAAGTAAAGAAAACTAAAAAAACCTAAACCATCCACTTCTTCCACACAACATCAAAACCCGACGAGGGTGCAAATCCACAAAGTACACCCAATAAGGGTATAACAGTATATAAACAAACAAAACAAGCCCGACAAGGGCACAATAATATTCAAAATGATAAAACAAGCTCGACGAGGGCACACTAATATTCATAAGTAAAGCAAGTTAAGCTAGAAAGATAGAGTGCAGATCAACACGCCACCACCAACTAAGATAGGGCAGTGCCCTTACTGCATCAAAGTAAGAAATAAGTTTGAGGAGGCTCTCTGAGGTGTATTAATCTGAACTGGAGGAAGAAGGAAACTTAAGTCACTCCTAATCATCATCATTATCATCCTCCGGTATACCCAATCCATAAAAAGACTTTAATCTATCCATCCTCTTGTTCAAGAACTTGCTCTTCTTCTTCTCGTGCTCGCTGAACTTCTCTTGTCACTTTTCAACCTTACCCTGCTTGCGGCTCATGTGCTCCAAGTGGGTATTCATTGTACTCAAGCGCCCATTAATCAATTTATGATCATTCTCCACCTTGGCAAAAGATGGGGGAGACTCAGAACCTGGTAGTGTATCGGCTCCAGCTGACCCAGTAGAGAATCCAACCAACAACTGCTGAACATGTGCATCTACTCCCTGAATATAACTAGAGAGGTGATGCATGAGATAGGTCCCAGACTGTAGAGCTCCCACAGCCTGAGATGATCTAGATGCAACTCCTGAAGGGTCAGTAGGTTCAGTCGAAGACTTTGGGAACTATCCAAAAGATAGAGAAGCTATGTCAATCTTTCTCTTTTTCTGCTTTGCTTCTGGGGCCATCTTCAACAATGGATGGATCAGAGTTGCTGGCTTCTTTTTAATGTCAGTCATATTCGGAAACACACCATCTTCATAGCATAACTGAGTCACCAATGAAGGGAAGAAGAGGCTTTTAGACCTTTCACTAGCTACCTCAGCCATTTGAGCCACAATATGGATCCCAACATTCACATCGATTCCATCAATGAGGGCTGCCACCATCAATGCTCGGTCAGGGGTCACATAGGTGTGATGAGAGGATTGTATGATCCTTGTACAGATAATTGAAAGCCAAGTCTTGGCTTCTGCAGTGAACCCTTATGAATCAACCCCTTTTTGCAAAGTCAACCAATTCGGAGTCACCCCATCATGCTATTTGTCTATCAACCACTGGTGTCCTTCATCTTTGGATTTTGCAATGTAAACCTCATTGTCAGCATTTGAAAGGTTGTATAGTGCGTTGATGATCTCGGGGTTGAAATTCACTTGCACCCCCCAAATTGTAGTGACTAGTGCACCACTAAAATCAGTGATCGAAGCATTAGCATAGAACTCACTAACCACTATGTGGTTAGCCATGATGGGTGGAGGGGCAAAGCATATCCACCCCCGCTCCACTAACCTCTTGTAGAACTCTGGCATTTTTTGTTCAACTTTATCCATATTGATTCCTTTCTCCCTAACAAATGGCTTGGACAATAGCTCATCATACCGGCGCTCACATGATGCTGATAGGAACCTATCTTGATTGTAGTTCTCCCCCATTTCCATATCTGGAGCATTTTCAACTTGTCACTACCGTTGGAGGCCATATTTTTTATCAAAGTACCTACAAAACACACCATTATGTTAAAAGTTCTTAGGGACACTTAAAACAATGTATTATAAAGCACTTAGGCCAAAGAAATAGCTAAAAGAAATTCTGAGGTGGGCTGTGCAGAGCTACTATTTTGACATTTCCAGGCCTTCCTTCTTCGCGTACGCAGCCAGGTGGCTGCGTTCGCGAAGGTGGCTTCTTAGTGTGTTGTAAAATGGACCAGTTTTGGAGATTTTACGACTTTTTGTCCAGCGGTTGACACTCTTCCATGGCGACCGCCATTATAGTGGAGAAAATACCACTACGACGGTACCGCTATAGCAGAGCAGACCGCTATAGAAGAGCGTGATGGGATTTAATGCAGAAACTTCCCAGAAATAATTCAGTTTTCTTGAAAAATTTTGGGAGAAGGAAGAGGGAAATTTTGGGCAATTTCTACCCATTTTTCATTCAAAAGGTAAGGATTCTACTCCCTAAACTCCGTGATATCTTTCCTATGCTATTGAATTGCTAGTGGTGGACTTGGGGAAAGGTTGGGATGACCTTGGAATGGTAGAATCTAGGGAAAAAGAGGATTCTAGGGTGCTAGAGTTCTTGGGTCATGATTCTTGGTAATGGGTAATGATCACTTAGCCATAATTCTCTAAGGAAATCCGTAAAAATGATGAATTTAGGTGAATTGATGGTGGGAGAGCCCAGGGATGGGTGGAATGATCATGGTTGGCCTGGGGTTAGGGATTTTTCATATTCCGTGTTATTTGTAGGCCATGAGAATTGATTTTTTTGTTACTGTGTATTTGTTTCTAGACCAAGAACAAGCAAGGGATCCTGAAAGGGGAAAAGCTCTGGTTCAATAGATATTGGAATAATTCGAGGTACGTGATGGTTATTGATTCTTGTATGCATTCTATGTTTGTGTACTTGGGTCTAAGTATTTGTATGGTTTGCATTGCTTAGGGAGTGATTTAGGAATGTCCACAAGTCCTCTTTTCAGTCTTGTGAAATGAACTAGGTGTTTTTCTTGTTGGTTTACAAGTGTTGATTGTTCATTGTTTGTGACTGTGGATTATGTGACATTCAGTTGGCTCAGGTACCACGCCTGGTACGGGATAATACTAACGGTTGACTCGGTTACCACGCCTGGTACGGGATAATACTAACGATTGACTCGGTACCACACCTAGTACGGGATAATACTAACGGTTGGCTCGGCTACCACGCTTGGTACAGGATAATACTAACGGTTGGATTGGGTACCATGCCTGGTATGGTTTTACTTTATCATGTTGTTGCATCTTTATTTAATAGTTCCCTGAGTGGACCGAGTTGTGTTATGATTGTGGTTGTGCATTTTGGTCCTTGAGATGCCGGGTTGTTACTTGCTTTATGAGTGTGGTCTTGGTATACACCGGGTTGTATGGATAACACTTAGGTGTTTCCTAGAAGGGATCCAAGGTGGGTCCGGGATTTGTAACGTGGTACACTTGTTGTTGTTGTGGATTTGTTGATCATAGTTGGGAAGTGGTTTACATGTAGGGACAAGTTAGGGAGATACATGTAGTCTAGGAATACCTGTTGACTTGCCTATGTGTTTCTGTACTCTTACTTGATTTTTGTACTACTCAAACACTGTCTATTTAGAATTGGCTGATGATCCTACCAGTACATTATGGTTGTGTACTGATACTACACTCGCTTGTCTTTTCGTGAGTACAGGAAATCTTCCGGCGGTTGACACACGACCTCACTTGTAGGCCTAACATTCTGAGATATCAAGGGTGAGCTATTCGACCAAGTTGCCTTGGTATCTATCTAGTTGAGTTGTAGCCCATTTGTATTGGGCTTAGACCATTTCTATATTTGGGGTTGCATCCCCGTACTCTAGATTGGTAGATGTTTTTGGTACGATGACTTTCAGATTCTAGGGAGGGATTTCCGCAGGTTATTTTTTTTAGAGTTTATTTTATTATGTTGAATGCTAGTTTACATTTCTGCACACCAGTTTTAGGCTGATCGGCTATGCTAAGAGTTGGTCTCTATTGGTTCGCTCATCCGGCGGTTGAGTGGGTGCCACTCGCGGCGGTCTGGGTCATGACATAAAGTCAGATATTCAGTTTAATTCAGATTGTCATTTTTAGATTTATATTTATACAATAGATTAAGTTGCTCATTACTTCTGTTAAGCATTTGCTCTATATGATTATGTTCATGTTTACAGTCATGCTAATGCCAAGGATTATCTAGAGATCACTTGTGGTCTCAGGTCCCGTGTTATATCCAAGGGGAAGTCACAGGGCATGACAGGGTGGCAGGCCATGACACAGGCATAACTATAGTAGAATAATTCCTGCTATAATAAAAGTCAAAGGTGGTCAATCCCACTATAGAATGAGGCTTCCACTATGGCGATGCTGCTAAGCAGTATTTGGCCGCTATAGCGGGGTTAATGACGGTAAGTGCAGAAACTTCCCCAAAAATATTCATTATTTCACAAATACATTTTGGGGAAGGCAGGGGCAATTTGGGGCGAACTTTACTAGTTTTCCACCAGAAATCTTTGGTAAGGTAAGTCTTTTATCCTCGCTAACTAGTATTTTGATTCCTATTTCGTAAAATCACTAGTTTGTAGGTCTTGGAGAGGGTTTAGCTTACCCTAGCTGTAAAAGTCCAGTATGTGAGGAATTATGGGATATAAAATGTCATGCCTCGAGGCTATCCCCTAGACGTAACATGGTGCATAGTGTCATAAGTGACCCCAAGCTAAACCATGGTCTTGCTTATCTAGACAATTTCAGTTAAAAACATATACTGTGCAGAAGTTGAAAGCAGTTTAATATCTGAAGTGGGAAAGAGCCCAAAACATATCTGAATATAAAAAAAAAATATATATAGTATAGTGAAGGCAGAAAACAACACTAACTACTCAATAGCTGAATCTAATCTAGGTCTGCAAGCCTCTAACTGATATGAGTTGCTGGGACATCCCCCCAGCTAACTCTAATAATAAAAAAATGGAAATAATAAGACTGAAAGATAAAGCATATCTATTGTCCTTGATCTATGAGGACTTACCAATAAGGCTGCTGAATAGGGACTAGGAATTGATCTAAGCATGGTATGGATGCTGAGTGCCTGAACCTATATCATGAAATGATGTAGCACAAAAGTATGCGTCAGTACTTCGAATGTACTGAGCATGCTGGATATGTATAATCAAAACTGTAAACATGAATAATGACATAGAAGTATATAGCATGGAACATGAGATGAAAGGTATCTGAGATGCAATGACCCAGTAACTGAACATGAACATCATAACATGCTAAAATAGACTGAAATAACTGTACACGAGGTTAATGCAATGCTGATTCTGACTGTGGGAGATAATACTACCAAGATACCCCAAGCTGAGATAACTATGAGGCCATCTTGTAACCCTGGGTGGAAGGGTGTTCATACCTTGCCAAGGGTACAACCAAGTCTGACGTGGATACACTAACTGATGTCCATAAGGGACAAGGGTGACCAACCTAATCTGTCAGCTGGCCCCCTTCTATACCTACGGTGGCATCGTAGTTCTGGGATTTAGGACTGCTACTAAAGGTCTCAGCCTATTCTAACAGCCAAGCCTTCATCCCCTTATCCGCTAGGTACTAAGTCTACTCCTAATGGAATGTAAGTAATGAAATGCAAGCTGAAATACTGGATAGCGCAAATACTGATAAACATCTGAGAATGCAAAAACTTTATCTGAACTGATGGCATACAAAATCTGAAACATAATGGTCTAAATTATCTACCTAGCAAGTATAATTTAGACATGCTGAGATTGACACAAGCTAGGGTTTATGAGTCCTGAATATGTGACTATACTAACTCTCCAGAACCATGAATATAATATCATATAAATAGTAGAATCTGAATTACAATGAATCTCTATGAATTAGGAACCCTAGGTCTAAATAATCTGTAGAGAACTGAAAGACTGGCTGAATTCTAGGGACTCAATGGGTGAAAGGGACCCATTGATGAAATGCCATATACCTGGTGGAGAACTGATGGAGAAATCCTTTGGATTCTTGGGGCTGAGCTTGTAGAACCTTCTGCCTATTCTTGAGGGAAAACTATCGCCTCTTTCTCCTATTTCTTTCTAAGTCCGATGATTTTAGGATAATAGGTGATTTAGGTAGTTTTTGACTAATAAACTGGACTTAGAATAACCAAAACATCGTTGCTTAGGCTTTAAAAGAGGTAGGAAAAGTCTAGAAAGCCCCTAGAAATTTTAAAAGAAAACTACTGAAATTCGCGACTCAGATTCCACGAATGGGTTCCACGACTCGTGGAAACTTTTACGCCTCGTGGAATCTTGTCGTGGTTCCTAGAACTAAAATTTAGGCTACTAGAATTGGGTTCAATGACTTGGGCTTATGACTCGTGGATCCTTCCCTGGTCTGTAGAACCCAATCATGGTTTGATACGCCCAAATTACACCTCCTTTTAGAAGCGTAAGCGATCGCTGTTCAAATATAGAACCCAATGAAGGTTGGGGTCGATCCCACAGGGTATATGATAGGACTATGGTTGATTAGTATTTACCTACGCTGTTAACCATTTATTTCCCTTGAAAAGGTGGGGGGTTTAAGTAACAAGATCAATAATGACTAGCTTGGTGCTTAGCATGCAGAATTGGTAAGTTAGGTTCACCTAAATCCTTGGTCCGGTAGATAGATGAATTTCACCACACGCCTTGGTCCTGCCGTGGGTGTATGAGTTATTAACCCTTACCCTGGATCCCAGATTAGCTATTCCTGGACAAGGTCAAGCTATTAGATGAAGGTTGATAGCCTCAAATATCTATTATTAAACAACCCTGTTCCCATCCGTTACCTCCTTGGTTCGGCAAGTAAGGATAAGGCGAGTTCTAACATTGACCACCATTAAAAAGTAATCAAAACAAAGGGAAGAACAATACATGCATAAATACCGCCCTAGAATTACCAAGTACTTTGCCTACTTTGTTAATCCTTCATGGTTCCCACAACCCTAGTTGTGGATTTAGCTACTTATGTTCATACGTAAATAATTAATGGTTGTTGGAATAATCATCAGTAGAGACTTACGATGAAAAGTAAAGAAATCCAAAATCTTGAAGAAAGTCTCAAGAATAATTCAATTAATTAAGAACAATCTTTAATCTTAAGAACTTGTGTAATAAAGTCAAAAAAACATAACAATGTAGTGCTTGTACGAAAATAATGAGTAACATACAAAAATAAAACCTAAGGGGAAGTATTTATAGACAAAAGAAACCAAATCCTAACTATTCTAGGAGAGCTGGACGCAGCTACCTCCAACGGGATGCCTCACGGGCTATCGTGGATGCGACGGGCGTCATGGGTTCCCGTTGGGTCTTTTTAGGTCTTGGTTCCAAGCCTCCTGCCTTGGTTTCATGGGCTGAGGTGATGGGACGCCATGGCTGCGACGCCCGTCATGGCCCTCACGTGGATGCCCGTCGCCGTATCTTGGCTCCTTGCACATTCTCTGGATCATATTGACGGGCCCTGCGATGTCCCATCATGTCTTTCATGGGCGTCATGGTAGCCCATCAGGATCCAATGCCTTAACTTCTCTTGCTGCCTCATTCAAAAGACTTGTCCCACGGGCCGTCGTGGGTGTGACACCCATGGTGGCATGCCTTTTTCTCAAAAAACTGCAAACTATTTCGCATTTTTATCTTTTAAATACTTTTCCCTGTACATGTAACAAAGGACTTCAAATCCAATAAAATGTACTTAAGAACTCCCAAAAATCCTTAGTTTTAAACGTCGAAAGTGCCGTCAAATCCCGACAGATCAACACCCTCAACTTAGAATATTTGCTTGTACTCAAGCAACAAATGAAAACAAAACTAAAACGATGCTTAAGTAAAAGGAAACCAGAAACTACAGTAGAAACATGATTTGTTAACCTCTAAAACCTCAAAATAGAACCCACTCCTTAACAGCTTCACAAACCAGTGCATTTTAGCAAGTTATCAAAACAACGCAAGAAGGATCCATGAGTGACAACACGATATTCATGAGTAAGCTAGCATACACACCAGACATTTGAAACCAAGTAATTAGTAATCGCAGTCTACTCTAGTGCCCTCACAACAAAAAAGTCCCAAATCACACCGAATATTCATTGAACAAATAGGGACTGGGAATCCGCTCACTCTGACAAAGAAGTTCAAGCTGCACATGTACAATACCATAGGCTTGTCCTTATTTTCTATGCTTTGGCTTTCAAACAGTTCAGTTACGATCACTATAGGACTTTGTTAGGCTTGTAATGTAGGCTTAGGGACGGGAATGGTACATTTGGGTAAATAGTGACTATTCCCTCCCTGAGACTACAATTACTTCTTTATTTTCTCCACTTTTCAGGCCTTACAGTTTTCCTCCCTTATTCTCCTTTCTTTCAAACCTTTTTACTTTCATCAAACTTTGGGTGTGGCTTCTATTGCATTTTTGAACTTTTCTTTTCATTCATTTTTTTCTTTTTTTTTCTTTTTCTTTTTAGCACACAAACCACACCAGTTTCTTTCTTTCTATAAGTAACCCAATCTTTTCATACCCAACACTTCCTACTTACCCCACAGTAGCCACCCTCAACTTAGGATTTTAGCCTGAGTTGAGGTGCACAATGTCCAAGGAGGAACCATGGCCAAAACAGAGGCTTATAGGAAATAGGGAAGGTGAATAGGCTAACAACAAGAAGGTTCAACTTTAGGCTCAAATTCAGGGATCAAATGGATTACTTTTCACTTGGTAGGTCATTTGGATGAAGTGGACTAATACAAAAAAAATGGCCTATGATCATGTCCTAACTAAACCATTCTACAATCACAGCACGACTAACCAGGCAAGTTCTAGATTGCACAGTACAGTAAGAACATATACTAAGCAACTCACTTCACATATGGCATAAAGTTTAGACTACAGATTAGCTAACTATCAGTTCATGCTTTAGCTTAAGCTACTTATCTCAGTTCTATACATGCTGTCATTTACAGACCCATCAAGGTCAGTTCTAACACCTTACTGCACAAAAAGATTGCAGGGGTCTTCATTTTTTCAAAAATCAAACCATGGCTGCATTCAATTTCTAATTCACTCCTACAAATACACATCCTATATTAAACATGCCGGTTCAATAGAAATTAAAAGTCCTTAGGGAAAGAACACAGGCAAAAAAACCCCAAGGACATGAATACCATATAGATACCCTCATGTGTTGCCTCTCATGCACCACTTGATTTAATGTTGCGGCATGACACAAGTGTTTTGGCTACTCAAACTTTGCCAAAACACTCTACAAAAACAAACCAGATGATCACAACATCCCCTACCCCATCTAAAAAGTTGTGCATTGTCCCCGATGCACTAAAAATAGTAAAACTAGGGATATAAGGTGTGGTGCCTAAGCGCGGTCATCAGGTATAGTAGTAGTTGTGCCCGATGGATCGGTACCTGCAGTATTCTCTCCAACAAAGGCTGCCTCTGTAGATCTTTCACCAATATCATCAGTTGCCCGAACAACATCAACATCACCAACTCCCACAATGGGGTCTAAAGAAGTTTCCTCCATGGTGCCCACAACACCACTTCCCGATCCACCCGTACCGATGGATTCAATATGGATTTGCTGGATGGATAGGGAATCTTTTGATATAGTCGCTTCTCTCTTCATCCTTTTCTTTTCAGCTCTGTATGCTTTGCGTTGCAATGATTTCGGGCTCAATGGGGCGTCACCTTCTTGAACATTCTTATCTTTCCTCTTCCTCTTTTTCTGAGGCTCCAAGGACTCTTTGTCAGCCCCTTTTTCTGGTTTCTTTGCAGCTTCTATTTTCTTTGTCGGTCTAACTGTCCTATGCTCAGGATCTACAAAGTTCCATAAGTCGAGTGTAGGCTCCGAATTCATTTATAGTATGACTACTAGGGCCCTAGCCTGAGAAAGTGAGGGGTTCTTCAGCTGATCCATGCCGGCCCTAAGCTTCGCTATCTGCCTTTTGAGTTCTATAAGATCTACCTCTACTATTTCTTTCAGTTTCTCATCCACCCTATCTTCCAGTGAGTCAATCTAGGCATTTACATTGAGAAAAGGTGCTATGGCCCTCTGAATTATTGCATTAACAATCGGCTGAAATTGCTATGCAAACACCTTCATTTGTCTTTTAAGCTCAATGGTCCTTTGGACTGTGTTGGCAAAATTTGCTGGATGAAAAGCAAAGATGGAGTCAGATTCCTTCATTGAAGGTTCTGTAAAAGAAGATGGACAAGTTGTGGTATGCACAGACTGGCTACCCTGTGGGGTGGGCATAGACATAGGGGATGCTATCACCTTCGTAGTCAGTACATATGCCTCTAGGGTGAGAGCCAGTGGTTCGGATGTTCTGCTCAAACCCAACACTCTAGTCTCATCTTTGGACCTCTCCGGATGATGTGTCTGTGTGGCTCATTCAGCACGATTAATCCTTGCATACTTTGGGACATTAGCTTCCTCACACAATTCAGTTATGAGGCAGGAGAATGGGTAGGATGACCTGATCTTGGTAACTCTGTCCCAGATATCTTTCGCGATGATTTAGCCAAAGTTCAAATTGTACTTGGACATCAGATTAGCCACTAGGATGGCCCGTTCAAGAGTCAGCTGATTATCAACACCTATCGGTATGAGCCGGAGTCGCACCAGTGCCCACCAGAATTTTGCCTCAAAAGATAGTGAAGCTTTAGTGATCTGCGGCTTGTCTTGGTCAAGCCACTTTGGTGTCCCAGTCATCGTCAGGTGCTTTTCCAACCACTTTGTCCGTTTCAGCTCATTTTTAACCTGATAGTCATAGTGAAAGGTGTCCGTGGTCTCCACAAACTCAGGCCTGAAGAGAAATATGTTTAGGGTTTTGGCCAAGATGTTGATCGGGATACCTCTTACCGGTACGCTCTCAAGAGCGGGCAAGTCTGCAATCTTCTGGCCCTTTTTACATAAACTTTCTTGGATGACCTGATAGTTTGCATAAAACTCTCTCACAAGAGTAGGGTGGAAATATGGAAGTGGCTTACTAGTCTAGCCCAACTTGTAGTACCAGAAGTATTCATCCAGCTTAGGGAAATGTTTAAACTTGAATGGATCTATCCTCTATTCCTCAGCGATGGGTCTCCTCAGATTTTCTCTTTCTGTTACCTCGAGGCCGTAATCAAATATTTTCTTCGACCCTTCAACATTCCATCTAGCTCTCTCCCGAGCAAGATCCAGTGTAGAGCCACGGTCAAACGGAGTGGGTGAAGGAGTCTTCCTTCCTGGAGTGGTCTTCTCTGTATCCGAATCAACATCACCCTGTACCTCTTTGGCCGAATTATGCTCAGACCCTAAACCATCCTCATCTCCTGACTTGGTCCAAGTTTTTAAGCCACTAGAGACCTGGGTAACTATTTCCAGCCCCCTTTTTGCTGATGGAAGATCCTGGTCGCTTTCTGCACTGGACTCAGTCGAGCCAGAAGATGATCCTTTTTTTTCGTATGTGCATTGCCTCCTTCCTCTTCGGACTGGGAAGGAGTTACTATTAGCTTCCTTCTGGTTTTTCGGGTGAGGGGGATGTTGTCAGAGTCAATCATTATATTTCAGAATCAGATTGATCCTTTAATCAAGACTGGACTGAAGTATCCTATGCTTTCCAAGGTCCCCCTCGTCGGAGTGGATTTTTTGTAGACATCAAGCACCTGTGGGTAACCAAATCTAGCAACCAAAATCAAAAATCAAAAACCAGAAATAGTTAACACTTAGAAAACTTTCAGAAAATTTGGCCACCCACGTGCATGGGAGGTCCGATGGTCCGTGGCACAGGGCATCAGAATGATCCAGTGAATATTGCAGGTGAATTTGTCCTCCCACGAACCTGTGCCATGGGCTTGGGAGGTCCGACATCTCACGGGATAGGGCGTCGGAGCAAGATTATGGCATTTTTAAGGACAACTATCCTTCCACAGGCTCCTGCCATGGGCGTGGAAGGTCCGACATCCCGTCGGATCAGGCGTCGAATCTAGCCTGAAGCTTTTCAAGCCCCGGACCATAACCAACGCCCTGACCAACGCCCGTCGCACCTCAGACGGCCCGTCTGCTGGCCTGTGGGATCAAGTGAGGAACATAGAAATAGTTCTCTCCCTCAATCTTGTACTTATTACCATTTCCTCATCACCCAAACAAACACACATGTAATACATTAACAAGTATCCTTATCAACCCATACCCTAAACCAAACTCACAACCCCAATTTAAATTTTAGTCACTTTCTACACATAAACACATAATCATCAGGCAAAGTCTGGGATTAGGGTTCGCTTAACCATGTGCAAGTTTAAACATATATGAACCCGTGGTCATGGTTTCCAAAAATCAAGTACAAACCTTACAAAACATCAAGAAGAAATTACTTACGGCTTGCTTTTAAATATGTTTTTTTTTGAAGAAGCTTGGTAGACTTTGCCCACTTTTTATGATGTGGATGAGTCTATGGGTTGTGAGGGGATGACTATATGGTAGAGATGATAGTAGGGAGCGATTTGGGGCACACATCGCTGCTGGAGGGAGAGAATAGCGGGAGAGAGGGAGTTAGGGGATTTGACCTCAATTTGATTGTGGTCATATGCTCAATAGACGTGGGGGAATAAGGGAAGGGGAACCAGGTTGGGTCAGGTTGGAATTTAAGAAATATTAAAAATACTTGACCCTTTTTGACCGACCCAGATGATGCACTATGCAACACCCATCGGGAGTGCAATGGCCTATCAAGATGTACTTACCTGGATGTATGAAACAGTTCTCCAACGCCAGTCAGGGACATGACGTCTCGTCATGTAGGACGCGAGAGTGAGCCAGCAACTCCATGTCTTTGTTAGTGGCTTCACACCCATTCCCCACGCCCGTTGGAGACCCAACGGCCCATCATGTGGGACGTGGAAATGAGGCAGACCATATTTCTTCCATACTTAGCAATTTTCAGGTTGGATGTCCCAGTCCCACGGGCATGGCACCTGCGACGGCCCATCACAGAGCCCGTGGGACCCTTTTTTTACCTGCAGTTCTTGCAATTTTGTGTTCATCTTTCCACTTCCTGCAAATTCAACACACATTAGTCCATGGGTTTCCTCTCATGCAACACCTGATTTAACGTCGTGGCACGACACGAGTATTTTGTCTACTCAGACTTTGCCAAAACACTTCTACAAAAGCAAGAATAACAAAATAAAAAGGAAAACTCATGGATTTCCTCCCATGCAACGCCTGATTTTACATCGCGGCACGACACAAGTTACTTGATTACTCAGACTTTATCAAGCTCCTCGAGTGGGGTGAATTCATCAAGGCTCCAGGCTTCAATTATTTTGAGCTCCTCAACTGTACCAAAATAAGGTTTAATACGCTGTCCATTAGCCTTGAACCTTTTTCCTTCATGATTTTCAAGTTCAACAGCCCCATGAGGAAGCACTTGTACCACCTTGAATGGTCTAATCCACTTGGACTTCAACTTGCTAGGAAACAAGCGAAGTCTGGAATTGAAAGCAGGACCAAATCACTCAGCTAGAAGTTTCTCTTTTCTATCTTTCGGTCATGATACAACTTCATCCTCTCCTTATATAAGGTCGAACTCTCATATGCATTCAGGCGGAACTCATCCAACTCATTAAGTTGCCCAAGCCGCTGCAACGATGCCTCAGACCAATCTAAGTTCAGTTTCTTCAACGCCCACATGGCCTTATGCTCTAACTCAACCGAAAGATGGCACGCCTTACCAAACACAAGCTGATATGGTGACATACCTATTGGGGTATTAAATGCAGTTCGGTATTCCCACAAAACATCATCTAACTTTCGAGACCAATCCTTTCTATTTGCATTTACCGTCTTGGACAGGATTGACTTGATCTCTCTGTTGGAAACCTCCACTTGCCCACTCGTCTGAGGATGATACGAGGTTGAAACTCTATGTTTTACTCCATATTTCTCAAGCAAAGCACTAAACAAACTGTTGCAAAAGTGAGAGCCTCGATCACTAATTATTGCCCTTGGCATACCAAACCTAGAGAAGATGTTCTTTTTCAAGAACGTTGTGACGCACTTGCCTTTAATACTGGGAAGCACAACTGCCTCCACCCACTTAGATACATAGTCCACATCCACCAATATGTACCGGTTTTCATTGGACATCACAAAAGGACCCATGAAGTCTATACCCTAAACGTCAAACAACTCAATCACAAGGATGGGATTAAGAGGAAGCTCATGTCTCCTTGATATACCTCCTTCCCTTTGACATCTGCTGCAAGCCTTAGCAAAATCATTGTCATATTTGTGAATAGTCAGTCAATAGTAGCCGCATTGCAAGATCTTGTGTGCGGTCCAGATACCACTATAGTGTCCCCTGATAAGGGATTAATGGAAATCCTCTAGAATCTCCATCATCTCATCCTCCGACACACATCTACAGATCATAGTATCAGCAGACACATGAATTAAGAATGGATCCTCCCAGAAGTACTTCTTGACATCAGACATGAACTTTCTCTTTTGATGAACAAACATATCAGGAGGCACCAAGTCACTTTCCAATTAATTGGCAATGTCAGAAAACCATGGGATCAAGTCTTGAGAGGCAGCCAACACTTGTTCATCAGGAAACCAATCATCTATATCCTTCTCATCATTCAGCTTCAACATTGCCTATTCTTCTAGTCTAGACGAGTAGTCTGCTACCTGATTCTCTGTACCCTTGTGGTCCTTGACTTCAAAGTCAAACTCTGATAGAAAAAACACCCATCTAATCAGCCTCGACTTAGCATTTTTATTTGCCATGAGGTAACGAATAGCTGTATGGTTAGTGTGCACCACCACCTTAGTGCCAAGAAAATAAGATCTAAACTTCTCAAATGCAAATACCACAACAAGCAACTCTTGTTCAGTTACAGTATGATTATTTTAAGCCAGATTAAGTGCTTTACTAGCGTAGTATATAGGATGAAGAATCTTTTCGCGCCTTTATCCTAGGACTGCTCCTAGTGCCACTCCTCTAGCATCGCACATAACCTCAAAAGGTTGAGACCAATCAGGAGAAATAATGATGGGAGCTTAGACCAACTTTTATTTAAGGCACTCGAATGATTTAAGACATGCTTCATCAAACACAAAATTTACCTCCTTCTCCAACAATTTGCACAATGGATTAGCAATTTTGGAGAAGTCCTTGATAAACCTCCTATAGAAACCAGCATGCCCCAAAAAACTTTGAATCCCCTACACAAAAACTGGTGGAGAATTTTTTTCAATCATCTCAATCTTCACTTTCTTGATCTCAATAACCTTCTTGAAGATCCGATGGCCAAGCACTATATCCTCTTTCACCATAAAGTGATATTTTTCCCAATTTAGCACTAGGTTGCACTCTTCATATATTTTTAGCACACAACTCAAAAGATCCAAAAAATCTTCAAAAGAGTCACCCACTACTGAAAAATCATCCATAAATACCTCAATAGAGTCCTCTACCATGTCTGAGAAAATGGACATCATGCAATGCTAAAATGTTACTGGTGCATTGTATAAACTGAAAGACATCCTTTTGAAAGAAAATGTCCCATATGGACAGGTGAAAGTGGTCTTCTCTTGGTCTTCAAGAGCAATCAAGATCTGATTGTATCACGAATAACCATCAAATAATACCATCCTCTTCATGCAAGACGGTCTAACATCTGATCCATGAATGTCATTGGAAAATGGTCCTTCTCAGTCCAAGCATTTAGCTTCTTGTAATCTATGCATATGCAATAGCCTGTGACTGGCCTCATTGTAATCAACTCATTCTTTGCATTTGGGACTACAATAATCCCACTCTTCTTCGGCACATACTTAATCGGGCTCACCCACTTGGTGTCCATAATAGGGTAAACCACACCTGTATCCAGCCACTTAATAATCTCCTTCTTGAAAACCTCTTGCATAGGCTGATTCAACCTATGCTGGTGCTCAATACTTGGAATACAATCTAGCGTGAGCTGAATTTTATGTGTAAAGATTCTAGGAAGAATCCCAATGATGTCTGCGATGGTCCAACCAATGGCCCTCTTAAACTTCTTCAAAACAGAAACCAGAGCTTCAACCTGCCCTTCAACTAAGTATGCAACAATAATAACTAGCAAGGTCTCATTTTCTCCTAGGAACACATACCAAAGATAAGATGGAAGTACTTTGAGCTCCAAGATTGGAGGCTCCTCAATAGATAGTCTGGCAGGCGGTGTCTGTCTATCCTTTAGGTACAAATCAAGCTTCTTTAGAGCGTAGGTATAACACTCAATACCTGCAAGTGCTTCAACCATATCATCATACTCTTCAATGTCATTTCCATCAAAATTTATAATCACGGCCGCAAGTGCTTCAACACCAAGTCTCTCCTCAACAGGCACAATTAGTTGATCCTTATCAACCATATCAATAACAGAAATCACTCATATATCATTATGATGCTTCATGGAGTGGCAGACATTAAATGTAACTACCTCATTATTCAATCTGAACTTCATATGCCCGGTCTCTAAATAAACCAATTCACATCCTGTATCAAGGAATGGTCATCCCAATATAATAGGGACCTCAAAGTCAACCTCACAGTCAAGAATACCAAAGTCCACAGGAAAGGTAAAAGTGTCAACTTTCACAAGCACATCAAAGAGAATCCCTACAGGCCTTTTCACTGTACGATCTACCATAAGAAGCCGCATTATCATTAATTTGGGGGCTCCCAAGCCGAACTATTTAAACACTGCTAGTGGAATTAGATTGGTACTCCCACCAAGATCACACAATGCTTTAGCAAAGTAGAATGCTCCAATCGTACACAGAATGGTAAAAGCTCCAGGGTCTTCCTTTTTCTGCACCAAAGAATGGGAGGCTATTACACTACAATGATGCAGATTATCAGCTGGCTCAGAACTCACCGTTCTCTTCCTAGTCACCAGATCCTTCATGAATTTAGCATATCCAGGCATCTGCTCCAATGCTTCAACTAAAGAAATATTGACTGAAAGTTATTTTAGCATAGAGATGAACTTGTGAAATTTTCCTTCCTCGACCTTTTTCTTCAATATTTATGGGTAAGGTGAAAGAGGCAATGGAATGGGCCTCAAGACCGGTGCAACCTCTTTGTTCTTTACTTTCAACTCAGAAGACTTCCTCTCACTTGGACCTTTACCGCTATCCTTTTCCTCAGACTCGACCACAATTTCAGCATCATCCTTCTCAGCCTTGGCTAACTTATCAACAACTATAGGCATAGGAGGGTCACCAGTCTATTTTTCTCTTTGGATAGTCACAACCATAACTTGTCGAGCATATTTTGGATTCTGAATGGTGTCACTTGGGAGAGTGCCTTTTTGATATGGATTTATGCTAGTAGATATTTGGTGCATCTGGGACTCAAGCTGCTTTATGAAAATGGAGTGGAACTCTACTCTCTGACTAATACATGAAAGGTCAGCTCACATCTCCTTCATTCTTGCATCCATAGAATCAACCTTTTGAATACCTTGTTGAGAAGCTCCCTCATGGTTGGTTGTTCAGATTTATCTTTGAAATTTCCAGGAGGGACATACAAACCACCTCTATCATTCTTGTAGCTATCCTTTTTATACCAATCACCATCCCTGTCTCTAGCTCTACTTCTATCTCTGTAACTGGACCGAATGTAGTTGTCATAACTATCTCTGTTCTGACCTTGATTTCCTTTGCCAGAGGCCCAAAAACCCACCCCTTGATCATTTAGATAACTAACCTCTTCATCAGATGAGTACTCATCTGGCCTTGGTGCTTTCCCATGTGAACCGATGGTTTTCACCTTTTCTACTCCCTAATCCAGGATTTTCTTTGTAATCAAATCAATGCTTGTCTTCATTTCAACAACTTCCTGTTTGAGGTCTTACAACTCGTGAAATTCAGTGGACTTTCCAACCGTATATGTACCTGTTGGGGTCTCAGACTCTCTATATGCCATGCTCTGTTGGTCTTGGAAACCCTGTCGAGTATCTCAGAAGCCTCAAAATATGAATTCTCCATGAATGCCCCTCTAGTTACTGTGTCAGCTACAACTTTTGTGTTGGCATTCAATGCTTTGTAGAAGATCTCTATCAAATGACGTGAAAGTATTCCGTGATTTGGATCTTGTTTTAGATTCTTATTATACCTCAATGATATCTCATATAATGCCTCCACAGGTAGTTGCTTAAAATTATAGACTTCTTGCTTGCTGCAACATCCTTGATGGAGGAAACAATTGCTCCAGAAACTGAGTCTTCAACTTATGCCATGTGTATATGGAATTATCAGGCAATTCTGAGAGCCACACAGTTTCCTCTCCAGTCAATGAGAATGGAAATAGTCTCAGTCTAATAGCATCTTGCCCCACTCCTGGTAGATTATAATCTTTGCAAATCCCCATAAAATTTTTCACATGTAGATTTGTATCTTCCGTAGGATTTCGAGCATATAGTTCCCTCAGGTTCAACAATTATATCATGGTGATAGTGATGTCAAACTTAGTTCCATCACTCAGTGGTGGAAATATTATTGGTCCAATAATGTTCAGTTCCTTCACATCTTCCTCATTATCATTATAGTAGCGAGGGGCATGCCTCGGCTGTCGTATTTGTCGGCCCCAGTTCTGATACAAATTTCATCTAGTTGCTGCCTTATCTCTTGCAACCTGTCTTGCTTGCTCAGCTTCCATATTTCAGGCTGCTAGGTCAGCTGCAATTTGAGTATCTTCAGCAGCAAGGGAATCTTCTCCTTCCTTTTTTCTCTGTTCACCTTTGGCCAACAACCGAGTTATGATCTGTTCCGGTGTCTCATGCTCTCCCTCTTTAGCCATGTTTCTCAAGGTCCTAGAGAGCTCAGGATCATATGGGATCAAGGTATTACCTTGACTCCTTGTGCTGGGTATACACAAGCGTGCAACCTGCGTAACAAAACAAAAATAACAGAAAAAGTAAAATCAGGAAATTAGGACTAATAGTGAAATAAACACAATCTCCCTTAATCCTAAACTATATTCCCCGCAACGATGCCAAAATTTGATATGCTCAAATTACACCTCTTTTTAGAAGCGTACGTGATCACTATTCAAATATAAAACCTAATGAAGGTTAGGGTCTATCCCACAGGGAATATGGTAGGACTATGGTTGATTAGTGTTTACCTGCGTTGTTAACCATTTATTTCCCTTGAAAATGGGGGTTTTAAATGACAAGATCAATATTGACTTAGATTTGTAACAAGTAATAGTTATTAGTTTCAAAAGTTATGATCAATGAGAGACATGACTAGGGTAGTGTTCCCCATGAGATCATAACTTAGTAAGGCGCTGGTACTTAGTAAACTAGCTTGGTGCTTACCATGCAGAATCGGTAAGTTAGGTTCACCTAAATCCTTGGTCCGGCAGATAGATGAATTTCACCACACGCCTTGGTCCGGCCATGGGTGTATGAGTTACTAACACTTACCCTGGATCCCAGATTAGCTATTCCATGACAAGGTCAAGCTATTAGATAAGGGTTGGTAGGCTCAAATCTCCGTTGTTAAATAACCCTTTTCAAAACCGTTAACTCCTTGGTCTGGCAAGTAAGGATAAGGCTAGTTCTAACATTGACCACCATTAAAAAGCAATCAAAATGAAGGGAAGAACAATACATGCATAAACACCACCCTAGAATTACCAAGTACTTTGCCTACTTTGTTAATCCTTCATGGTTCCGACAACCCTAGTTGTAGATTTAGCTACTCATGTTCATATATAAACAATTAATGGTTGTTTGAACAATCATCAGTAGAAACTTACGATGAGACGTAAAGAAATCCAAAATCTTGAAGAAAGTCTCAAGAATACTTCAATTAATCAAGAACAATCTTTAATCTCAAGAACTTGTGTAATAAAGTAAAACAAATGTAACAATGTAGTGCTTGCACGAAAATAATGAGTAACAGCCGAAAATAAAACCTAAGGGGAAGTATTAATAGACAAAAAAAACCAAATCCTAACTATTCTTGGAGAGCTGGACGCGGCTGCCTCTGACGGGATGCCCCACGAGCCGTCGTGGATGTGACGGGCATCGTAGGTTCTCATCTGTTCTCTTTAGGTCTTGGTTCCAAGCCTTCTACCTTAGTTTCACAGGCTGAGGTGATGGGACATCGTGGCTGCAATGCCCGTCGCAAGCCCTCACATCGGCTACCCTTAACTTCTTCATGTTTTCCTACCTTATTTCTATGGGCAGCATCGATGGGGAATCATGTTCTTGCACATTCTCTGGATCATATTGATGGTCCGTGTGAAGTCCCGTCATGTCCTTCACGGGGATCGTGGCAGTTCGTCAGGATCTAAAACCTTAGCTTCTCCTGCTGCCTCATTTAGATGACTTGTCCCATGGGCTGTCGTGGGTGTGACGCCCATGGTGGCATGCCTTTTTCCCATAAAGCTGCAAATTCTTTGGCATTTTTGTATTTTAAATACTTTTCCTTGTACATGTAAAAGACGACATCAAATCCAACAAAATGTACTTAAGAACTCCCAAGAATCCTTAGTTTTAAGCATCGAAAGTGCCATCAAATCCCGGCACATCATGGTTCTCAAAGAAATGACTAGCCTCTGGTCCGGTTCCACGACTCGAGTTCATAGCTCATGGATCATTCCATGGTTTGTCGAACCCATCGTGGTTCTCAGAGAAATTTTCAGGTCTCTGATCAGATTCCACGGGTCCAGTCTATGACTCGTGGAAACTTTCACGGGTCGTGGATCTAACTTGTGATTCCGGCTGACAGTTGGGAAAATTATTTTTTTCTAGTTTTTTTGAGCTGAGTCTAGGCTTGGAAGTTCTGGGGTGTTACAATATTTCCCCCTTGGGATCATTCGTCCTGGAATGAAGACTAAGCAAGCTGAGTTTGGAGGAAAAGAGTTGAAATCCCTACCAAACGAGTACTTGAAACTGATATCTAGCTGAACTGAGTCCCATGAATATGCAACTATGCTAAAATGCAAGAATAGCTGAGGGAATATGATACTGAGACTGAATTACATGAGAGTAAACTGAGAAACTGGAGAGGAACTATTACCTTAAGTTGAAATTCGATCAAAGGGAAAGAGGTGAGTGTACTTAGTCATCATGGCTGCTTCTGCTTCCTAAGTAACTCTTTCTGGGTGAACACATACTGGAGGCTCTTATGATCTATGAACACATCAACATGCACACTATACAAGTAGTGTCTCTAGATCTTTAGGGCAAACACAACAGATGCAAGCTCAATGTCATAAGTCAGTTAGTTCTTCTCGTGAAGCTTAAGTTGTCTTGAAGCATAAGCTATGACCTTACCCTGCTGCATTAAAACACAACCCAGGCCGACCCCGGATGCATCATAATAAACCACATAACCATTTGAACCCTCTGGTAGAGTCAAAATAGGAGTTATAGTTAACCTAGTCTTCAGTTCTAAGAAGCTCTTCTCATACTTATCTGACCACTGAAAGTTGACCTTTTTCTGAGTCAACTTGGTCAATGGGGTAGCTATGGATGAAAATTCTTCAACAAACCTCATGTAATAACCAGCCAAACCCAAGAAACTCCTGATGTATATTGGAGAGGTAGGTCTGGGCCAGTTCTTTACTGCCTCAATCTTATGAGAATTAACTCAGATGCCTTCACTAGACACCATATAACCAAGAAAAGTAATTGATTTCAACTAGAATTCACACTTACTGAACTTGGCAAATAACTGGCGGTCTTTGAGAGTCTGCAGAATGACCTTCAGATGATTCACATGCTCCTCATCATTTTGAGAATAAACAAGGATATCATCAATAAAGACAATGAAGAACAAGTCCAGATACTGTCTGAACACCCTGTTCATTAAGTCCATGAAAGCTGCAGAGCATTGGTTAGTCCAAAAAACATAACTACAAATTCATAGTGACCATACCGAGTCTTTAAAGATGTCTTAGGGATGTCACTATCTCTGAGTTTGAGCTGATGATAGCCGGATCCGAGGTCTATCTTAGAGAAGCAACTAGCACCCTTAAGCTAGTCGAATAAGTCATCAATCTTGGGGAATGGGGTACTTATTCTTTATTGTGACTTTGTTCAACTGACGATAGTCAATGCAGATCCTGAGAGAACCATCTTTCTTATGTATAAAGAGAACTGGAGCACCTCATGGTGATATTCTAGGTTTGATGAAGCCCTTTTCTAGATGGTCTTTCAATTGATCCTTCAATTCCTTAAGCTCAGCTGGAGCCATTCTATAAGGAGGAATCAAAATAGGCTGGGTATCTGGAAAGAGATCTATTCCAAAGTCTATTTCTATTTTGGAAGGAACTCTAGGAAGATCTTCTTGAAACACTTTTGGGAATTCATTCACCACTGGAACTGACTCGAGAGTTGGGGTCTCAGAATTTAAATCCTTTCCCGAACAAGATAATAGATATACCCCTTGGAAATAATTTTTTTTCCCCTTAAAGTAAGAGATGAATAGACCTACAGTCACTGAGGTACTACCCTTAGATTCTAAGACTGGCTCGTTTAGAAACCAAAATCGAACGATCATAGTTTTGCAATCTACTGAGGCATAACAGAAATGTAACCAATCCATGCCTAAAATAATATCAAAATCAGCCATTTCTAACTCTACAAGATCGACTGAGGTGACTTTTTGGGAAACTGTGACATGGAAATTTCTGTATACTCATCTAGCTATAACTGGGTCACCAACTGGAGTAAAGACTGAGAAGGGTTCTGGGAGAATTTCTGGACTGACACCAAAATTTACTGCTATGTATGGAGTTACAAAACAAAGTGTAGCCCCTGGGTCTAATAATGCATAAATATCTAAATGGGAGACTTGTAACGTACCCGCGACCACATCGAGAGAATCCTCCTGGTCCTGTCGAGTCTGAAGGGAATATAAATTATTTTGGAATTGACCACATCCTATACCAGACGAGGCACCCTACTGAGTAGGGCGACCCACTAGGGCTGCTGTAGAACTAGCTTGATTCTGTGGGCGGACATCCTTTCCCTTCTGAGAAACTGTTGGACAATATCTCATCCTGTGGCCTAGTTTGCCACATCCAAAGCAATTTCCACTACCTGCCATACACTCACCCTAGTGGTTCCTACTACACTTCTTGCAAACCGGATGAGTGCGCCTGCTAGTGATTGTACCTTGGGACTTAGAGCCTAGCGATCTATCCCGTCGATCCTGTCTGAACTTAGGCACTGTGGCACTAGAAAAAGACGAAGCTGGAGCTAAAGATTTTTGATAGAACCGAGAGCAATTTCCATCCTCTAACCTCTGCTGAGAGTAGTTGAAGTCACATGTTCTAGTTCTCTTACTGTCTCCTTCCCTCTCTTTGATTTTCTCCTCCTCGATCTACTGTGCATAAGTAACCAATCTGGAGAAATCCATCTTATTAATCAGCATAACAGTCTTGCACTCCATGACCATATCATCCAACACACCAGATATAACCTTGCTTATTCGGGTCCTGGAGTCAGCTACTATCACTGTAGCATACTTAGACAACTGAGTAAACTTGAGCATAATCCTTCACACTCATGTAATTCTGCTTCAAGTTGTTAAACTCTAGGACCTTGGCTTCCCTGAGTTCAAGTGGGAAGAACCTGTCGAAATATATAGTCTTGAATTGGTTCCAACCCACTGGACCTACATTCGCACAACGAGACTCCTTCCACTGCTGCTACCAAGTATAAGACACTCCCTTCAACTAGTAGGCGGCTAAATCTGCACTCTCGACTGGAGTGACACCCATAATATCTGTTACCTTCTGGATGTCATCAATAAACTCTTATGGATACTCTTCTGATTTAGTCCCATGAAATTCCAGAGGATTCATCCAAGTGAAGTCTCATATTCTAGTTGCAGCAGTGTTAGCCTGAGGCCGAGCTGGTGCCACAACCCGCAGATTGACCTGAGCTGTCATGGCCTGGGAAAGCACTTGGAATGCAACCCTCAATGGGTCTGCTGGAGCTACTGGTGCTGGCTGATTCCTGGCGTTAGCTCTTCTAGGAGGCATTTTCTAAAATGCGAAGAGCATGAGCTAGAAGGAGATTAAATAGAGTCCATACTTTATAGCACGAGCTAGAAAATAAAGTAGGGGAGTTGTTCCTAATGACATCTCATAGCTCATCCCCCATAAGTGTGACACTTCATACCCATGAAGAAGGCTATACTTGACGCGACCTTTAGACACCCTAGGACACTTGAACCTTATGCTCTAATACCAAGTTTGTCACGTCCAAAGGATACCCTCTAGACATAACATGGTGCTTACTACCATAAGTGACCCCAAGCTAACCCATTGTCTTCTTATCTAGACAATTTCAGTTAAAAACATATATTGTGCAAAAGTTAAAAGCAGTTTAATATCTGAAGTGAGAAAGAGCCCAAAACATGTCTGAATATAAAAATATATATAGAGTATAGTGATGATAGAAAACAACAATAACTTTCAATAGCTGAATCTAATCTATGTCGGAAAGCCTCTAACTGATATAGGATTCTAGGATATGCCCCTAACTAACTCTAATAATCTAAAAATGGAAATAATAAGACTGAAAGATCAAGCATGTCTATCATCTTCTATCTATAAGGACTCACCAATGAGGCTGCTGAATAGCGAATGGGAATCAATCTAAGCACGGTCTGGATATTGAGCGCCTGAACCTACATCATGAAATGATGTAGCACAAAAGTATGCATTAGTACTTCAAATGTACTAAGCATACGAGATATGTATAATCAAAACTGTAAACATGAATAATGACATAGAAGTATATAGCATGGAACATGAGCTGAAAGGTATCTCAGATGTAACGACCCAGTAACTGAACATGAACATCATAACATGCTAAACTGGATAGAAATAACTGTATACGAGGTAAATGCAATGCTGAGTCTGACTATGGGAGATACTACTACCGACATACCCTAAGCTGAGCTAACTATGGGGCCATCCTGTAACCCTGGGTGGAAGGGTGTTCATACCTTGCCAAGTGTACAAACAAGTCTGAAGTGGATCCATTAACTGATGTTCACAAGGGACAAGGGTGACCAACCTAATCTGTCAATTGACCTCTTTCTATACCTACGCTGGCACCGTAGTTCTGGGATTTGGGGACTGCTACTAAAGGTCTCAGCTTATTCTAACAGCCAATCCTTCATCCCCTTATCCTCTCAGTACTAAGTCTACTCCCAATGGAATGTAAGCAATGAATGCAAGCTGAAATACTAGATAGCTCAAATACTGATAAACATCTGAGAATGCAATAACTTTATCTGAAATGATGGCATTCAAAATCTGAAACATGATAGTTTGAATTATCTACCTAGAAAGTATAAGTTAGACATGCTGAGATTGATAAAAGCTAGGGTTTTTGAGTCCTGAACATGTGATTATACGAACTCTCCAAGAACTATGAATATAATATCATATAAATAATAGAATCTGAATTACAATGAATCCCTAAGAATGAGGAACCCTAGGTCTGAATAATCTGTGGAGAACTGAAAGACTGGCTGAATTCTAGGGACTCAATGGCTGAAAGGGACCCATTGATGAAATACCACATACCTAGTGAAGAACTGATGGAGAAATCCTTTGGAATCTTGGGGCTGAGCTTGTAGAACCTTCTGCCTGTTCTTGAGGGAAAACTATCGCCTTTTTTTTCCTATTTCTTTCTAAGTCCGATGATTTTAGGAGAATAGGTGATTTTGGTTGTTTTGACTAATAAGCTAGGCTTAGAATAACCAAAAAATCATATCTTAGGCTTTAAAAGAGGTAGGAAAAGTCTGGAATTCCCCTGAAAATTTTAAAAGAAAATTGCTAAAATTCGCAACTCAGATTGCATGGATGGGTTCCACGACTCGTGGAAACTTCTACGGCTCATGGAATCCTATCGTGGTTCTTGGATATGAAATTTGGGCTACTAGAATTGGGTTCCAATACTTGGGTTCATGACTCATGGATCTTTCCACGATTCGTAGAACCCAATCGTAGTTCTCATAGAAATGGTTGTCCTATGGTCTGGTTCCAAGACTCGGGTTCATGGCTCATGGATGCTTCCACGATTCGTAGAACCCAATCGTGCTTCTCATAGAAATTTTCAAGTCTCTAATCTAATTCTATGGGTCTAGTCTGTGACTCGTGGAAACTTCCACAGGTCATGGATCCAACTTGTGATTTCGGCTGACAGTTGGGAAAATTATTTTTTTCTGGTTTTTCTGAGCGTAGTCCAGGCTTGGAAGTTCTGAGGTGTTACAATATCTCCCCCTTGGGATCATTCATCCTCGAATGAAGGCTAAACAAGCTGAGTTTGGAGGAAAAGAGGTGCACTCCCTACCAAACGTGTATTAGAAACTTATATCTAGCTGAATTGAGTCTTATGAGTATGCAACTATGCTAAAATACAAGAATAGCTGAGGGAAAATGATATTGAGATTGAATTACATGAGAGTAAACTGAGAAACTCGAGAGGAACTATTACCTCAAGCTGAATCTAGATCAGAGGGAATGAGGTGAGGGTACTTGGTTATCATGGCTGCTTCTGCTTCCCAAGTAGCTCCGTCTACGGACTGATTTCTCCACAAAACCTTCACAAAAGCGACTTCCTTAGTTCTCAACCTACGAACCTGATGGACAAGAATCTCAACTGGAACCTCCTCATAGGTGAAGCTATCCTTCACAACTACACTCTATAAAGGTCCTATCGATGCTGGACCACCCACACACTTCTTCAACAAGGAAATGTGAAAGACTAAATGAACCGATGCTAGTTCTACTGGCATCTCTAACTCATAGGCCACATTACCAACCCTTTTCAAGATTCTGTAAGGACCTACATACCTGGGACTGAGCTTTCCTTTATTTACAAATCTCATCACCCCCTTCATGGGTGACACTTTCAGAAAGACCCAATCATCGATCTCAAACTCTATGTCCCTTCTCCTCACATCTGCATAAGATTTCTGATGACTCTGAGGTGTTTTCAATCTTTCTCTGATGAGCTAAACTTTCTCCATAGCCTCATGAATCTAATTTAGCCAAACTAAGGCTGCCTCACCTACTTTGCACCAACCAACTGGTGACCTGCATCTTTGCCCATAAAGTGCGTCATATAGGGCCATCTGAATACTAGAGTGGAAATTGTTATTATAGGCAAACTCTATGAGGGGTAGGTGATCATCCCAACTACCCTTGAAATCTATCACACAAACTCTCAAGATTTCTTCTAAGGTCTGAATGGTACGCTCTGCCTGACCATCCATATGTGGATGAAATGTTGTACTAAGATTCACCTAAGTACCAAGACCTTTCTAAAATGATCTCCAGAAATAAGACGTAAATTGAGGACCCCTATCTAAGATGATAGACAAGGAAACCCCATGTAACCTAACTATCTCACTGATGTACAGTCTGGCAAAGTCCTCCGCTAAATTTGTAGTCTTGACAACCAAGAAGTGAGATGACTTAGTGACTCTGTCCACTATCACCCAAATAGAGTCATGTTTTCTGCGAGTACGAGGTAAACCCGTAATGAAATCCATGTTGATCACTTCCCACTTTCAAGTAGGAATGCTAATCTCCTGAGTCACACCTCCTAGTTTCTGATGTTCTACTTTAACCTGCTGACAATTAGGACCCTTAGCCACAAATTCTGTGATGTCCCTCTTCATGTCGTTCCACCAATAGACTTCCTGTAGATTACGGTATATCTTAGTGGAACCCGAATAAACAGAATATCTTGAATTATGGAATTCTGTAAGGATCTACTGTGTCAACTCACCCACATCAGGTACACATAAATGGCCCAAGTAGCGGAGCATATCATCTCCCCTTGGGAGGAAACCTCTACTCTCTGCTAACGAACTGCACCTTTCAACTGAAGCAATATGGGATCACTGTCTTGTTTCTCTTTAACCTTCGCTACTAATTAAGATTCTGAACCATTCTGAACTATTACACCACCATCTGCCATGTCCATGAGGCAAACTCCTAAGCGAGCAAGCCTATGAACATCCGTGGCTAATTCTTTCCTCTCTTTATCAACATGTGACATGCTACCCATGGACAGTCTGCTGAGGGCATCAGCCACTACATTGGCCTTACCGGGATGGTAGATCACATTCATATCATAGTTCTTGAGGAACTTAAGCCACCTTATCTGATGAAGAAACTCTTTCTGGGCAAAAACATACTGGAGGCTCTTATGATCTGTGAACACATCAACATGCACACCATACAAGTAGTGTCTCTAGATATTTAGGGCAAACACAACAGCTGCAAGCTCAAGGTCATGAGTCAGTTAGTTCTTCTTGTGAACCTTAAGCTTTCTGGAAGCATAAGCTATGACCATACACTGCTGCATCAAAAGACAATCCAGGCTGACCCTAGATGCATCAGAATAAACCACAGAACTGTCTGAACCCTATGGTAGAGTCAAAATTGGAGCTGTAGTCAACTTAGTCTTCAGTTCTAAGAATCTCTTCTCACACTCATCTGACCACTGAAAGTTGACCTTTTTCTGAGTCAACTTGGTCAATGGGGTAGCTATGGATGAAAATCCTTCAACAAACCTCCTGTAATAACTAGCCAAACCCAAGAAACTCTTGATGTCTATCGGAGAGGTGGGTCTGGGCCAGTTCTTTACTGCCTCAATCTTCTGAGATTCAACTCGGATGCCTTAACTAGACACCACATACCAAGAAAAGGAACTGATTTCAACTAGAATTCACACTTACTGAACTTGGCGAATAACTGGCGGTCTTTGAGAGTCTGTATAATGACCCTCAGATGATTCGCATGCTCCTTATCATTTCGATAATAAACAAGGATATCATCAATGAAGAAAATGATAAACAAGTCCAAATACTGTCTGAACACCCTGTTCATTAAGTCCATAAAAGCTGCAGGAGCATTGGTTAGTCCAAAAGACATAACTACAAATTCATAGTCACCATATCGAGTCTTGAAGGCTATCTTTGGGATATCACTATCTCTGAATCTGAGCTGATGAAAGCCGGACCTTAGGTCTATCTTCGAGAAGCAACTAAAACCCTGAAGCTAGTCGAACAAGTCATCAATCATGGGGATGGGGTACTTATTCTTTATTGTGACTTTGTTCAACTGACGGTAGTCAATGCACATCCTGAGAAAACCGTCCTTCTTACGTATGAAGAGAAGTGGAGCACCCCATGGAGAGATATTGGGTCTGATGAAGCAGTTTTCTAGAAGGTCTTTCAACTGATCCTTCAATTCCTTAAGCTCAGTTGGAGCCATTTTGTAAGGAGGAATTGAAATAGGCTGGGATCTTGAAGGAGATATATTTCGAAGTCGATTTCCCTTTCTGGAGGAACTCTGGGAAGATCTTTTGGAAATGCTTCTAGGAATTCATTCACCACTGGAACTGACTCGAGAGTTGGGGTCTCAATGTTTGAATCCTTAAATCGAACAAGATGATAGATATATCTGCTGGAAATCATTTTTCTGGCCTTAAGGTAAGAGCTGAATTGACCTACAGGCACTAAGGTACTATCCTTCCATTCTAAGACTCGCTTGTTTGGAAAAAAAAACTGAATGATCCTAGTTCTGAAGTCTACTGAGGCATAATAGGAATGTAACCAATCCATGCCTAGAATAATATCTAAATCAGTCATTTCTAAATCTATAAGATCGGCCGAGATGACTTTTTTGGAAACTACGACAGGGCAATTTTTGTATACCCATCTAGCTATAACTGGGTCTCCAACTAGAGTAGACACTGAGAAGGGTTCTGGGAGGATTTCTGGACTGACACCAAAATTTACTGCTATGTATGGAGTTACAAAAGTAAGTGTAGCCTCTGGGTCTAACAATGCATAGACATCTAAGTGGAAGACTTGCAACATACCCATGACCACATTAGGAGAATCCTCCAGGTTCTGTCGAGTCTGAAGGGCATACAACCTGTTTTGGTGCTGACCACCACCTTTACAAGATGAGGCACCCTACTGAGTGGGGTGACCCACTGGGGCTGCTGTAGAACTAGACTGTTTTTATGGGTGGACATCCTTGCCCTTTTGAGAAGCTGCTGGACAATCTTTCATCCTGTGGCCTAGTTTTCCACATCCAAAGTAATTTCTACTACCTACCATACACTCACCCTGGTGGTTCCTACAAAACTTCTTGCAAACTGGATGAGTGCGCCTGCTAGTGACTATAACATGGGACTTAGATCGTGGAGCTCTATCCCGTCAATCCTGTCCGAACTTAGACACTGGGGCACTAGTAAAAGATGAAGCAGGGGTTGAAGATTTTTGACAGAACTGAGAGCTATTTCCATCCTCTGACCTCTGATGAGAGTAGTTGAAGTCACATGTTCTAGCTTTCTTACTACCTTCTCCCCTCTCATTGATTTTCTCCTTCTCGATCTGCTGAGCATAAGTAAACAATCTGGAGAAATTCATCTCCTTAATCAGCATAGCAGTCTTGCACTCCTTGACCACATCATCCAACACACCAGATACGAACTTGCTCATATGGGCCCTGGAGTCAGCAACTATCGCTGGAGCATACTTAGACAACTGAGTAAACTTGAGTGCATAATCCTTCACACTCATGTCATTCTGCTTCAAGTTGATGAACTATTTGACCTTGGCTTCCCTAAGTTAAATTAGGAAGAACATGTCCAAAAATGCAGTCTTGAACTATTTCCAATCCATTAGACCTGAATTCGCACAATGAGACTTCTTTCACTGTTGATACCAAGTATTAGCCACTCCCTTTAACTGGTAGGCGGCTAAATTTACACTCTCGATCGATGTGACACCCATAATGTTTGTTACCTTTTGGATGTCATCAATAAACTCTTGTGGATCCTCTTCTTATTTAGACCCATGAAATTCCAGAGGGTTCATCTAAGTGAAGTCTAGGATTCTAGCTGTAATAGTGTTAGCTTGAGGGGGAGCTGGTGCCACAGCCTGCTGATTGACTTGAGATGTCATGGCCTAAGAAAGGACTTGGAATGCAACCCTAAAGTTAGCATGCATGACTTTCGCATTTAATGGGTCTGCTGGAGCTGCCTGATTCCTGGCGTTAGCTATTTTGGGAGGCTTTTTCTAAAATGCGAAGAGCACGAGTTAGAAGGAGATTAAATAGAGTTCATAATCTATAGAATGAGATGGAAAAGAAAGAAGGGGAGTTGTTCCTAATGAAATATCATATCTCCTCCCCCATAAGTGTGGCATGCTTCACACCCATGAAGAAGGCTCTACTTGACACGACTTTCAAACACCCTAGGACACTTGAACCTTATGCTCTGATAACAAGTTTGTCATGCCCCGAGGATACTCCCTATATGTAAGACGGTGCTTAATGTCATAAGTGATCCCAAGCTAACCCATTGTCTGGCTTATCTAGACAAGTTTAGTTAAAAACATCCATTGAGCGGAAGTTGAAAGTAGTTTAATATCTGAAGTGGGAAAGAGCCCAAAATATGTCTGAATATAAAAATATATATAGATTATAGTGTTGACAAAAAACAACAATAACTACTCAATATCTTAATCTAATCTATGTTAGAAAGCCTCTAAGTCATATGAGTTGCTGGGGCATGCCCCCAGCTAATTCCAATAATCTAAAAACGGAAATAATATGACTGATTCAAGAATATCTATCTTCCTCGACCTATGAGGACTCACCAATGAGGCTACTGAATAGAGAATGGGAGTTGATCTAAGCGCGGTCTGGATGTTGAGCGCTTGAACCTACATCATGAAATGATGTAGCACAAAAGTATGCATTAGTACTTCGAATGTAATGAGCATGCGGGATATGTATAATCAAAACTGTAAGCATGAATAATAACATAGATGTATATAGCATGGAACATGAGCTGAAAGGTATCTGCGAGTGCAATGACCCAGTAACTGAATGTGAACATCATAACATGCTAAACTAGACTAAAATAGCTGTATACGAGGTCAATACAATGCTGAGTCGACTGTGGGAGATACTACTACCGACATAACCTAAGCTGAGCTAACTATGAGGCCATCCTGTAACCATGGGTAGAAGGGTGTTCATACCATGCCAAGGGTACAAACAAGTCTGAAGTGGATCCACTAACTGATGTTCACAAGGGACAAGGGTGAACAACCTAATCTATCAATTGACCCCCTTCTATACCTACGGTGGCACAGTAGTTCTGGGATTTGGGGACTGCTACTAAAGGTATCAGCCTATTCTAATCGCTAAGCCTTTATCCCCTTCTCCACTCAGTACTAAGTCTTCTCCCAACGGAATGTAAGAAATGAAATGCAAGTTGAAATACTGGATAGAGCAAATGAGAATGCAATAACTTTATCTGAACTGATGGCATTCGAAATCTGAAACATGATGGATTGAATTATCTACCCAGCAAGTATAATTTAGACATGCTGAGATTGACACAAGATAGGGTTTCTGAGTCCTTAACATGTGACTATACTAACTCTCCAAGAACCATGAATATAATATCATATAAATAGTAGAATCTGAATTACAATGAATCCCTAAGAATTAAGAAACCCTAGGTCTGAATAATCTGTGGAGAACTGAAAGACTAGCTGAATTCTAGGGACTCAATGGGTGAAAGGGACCCATTTATGAAATCCCACATACCTGGTGGAGAACTGATGGAGAGCTGATGGAGAAATCCTTTGGATTCTTGAGGCTGAGCTTGTAGAACCTTCTGCATGTTCTTGAGGGAAAACTATCACCTCTTTTCTCCTATTTCTTTCTAAGTTTGTTGATTTTAGGAGAATAGGTGATTTAGGTAGTTTTTGACTAATAAAATAGGCTTATAATAACCAAAACATCATAGCTTAGGCTTTAAAAGAGGTAGGAAAAGTCTAGAATTCCCCTGGAAATTTTAAAAGAAAACTGCTGAAATTCGCTACTCTGATTCCACAGATAGGTTCCATGACTCGTGGAAACTTCTATGGCTTGTGGAATATTTTCGTGGTTCCTGGACCTTAAATTTGGGCTACTGGAATTGGGTTCCATGACTTGGGTTCACGACACGTGGATCCTTCCACGATCCGTAGAACCCAATCGTGGTACCCAGAGAAATGGATGGCCTCTGGTCTGGTTCCACGAATCGGGTTCATGGTTCATGGATCCTTTCACGGTTCGTAAAACCCAATCGTAGTTCTTAGAGAAATTTTTAGGTCTCCGATAGATTCCATGGGTCCATTACATGACTCATGGAAACTTTCATGGGTCATGGATCCAACTCGTGATTCCCGCTAACAATTGGGAAAATTATTTTTTTCTCATTTTTCTAAGCTGAGTCTAGGCTTGGAAGTTCTAAGGTGTTACCATATCTCCCCCTTGAGATCATTCTTCCTCGAATGAAGACTAAACAAGCTAAGTTTGGAGGAAAAGAGCTTCAATCCCTACCAAATGAGTACTAGAAATTGATATCTAGCTGTACTGAGTCCCATGAGTATGCAACTATGCTAAAATGCAAGAATGGCTAAGGGAATATGATACTGAGACCGAATTACATGAGAGTAAACTGAGAAACTGGAGAGGAACTATTACCTCAAGCTGAAACTGGATCGAAGGGAAAGAGGTGAGGGTACTTGGTCATCATGGCTACTTCTGCTTCCTAAGTAGCTCCCTCTACAGACTAATTTCTCCACAAAACGTTCACTAAAGTGACACACAAGGTGAGGCTATCCTTCACAGTTACACTCTCTAAAGGTACTATAGATGCTGGATCACCCACACACTTCTTCAATAAGGAAATGTGAAAGTCTAGATGAACCGCTACTAGTTTTGCTGGTAGCTCTAACTCATAAGCCACATTACCAACCCTTTTCAAGATTATGTAAGGACCTACATACCTGGGACTGAGCTTTCCTTTCTTGTTAAATCTCATCACCCCCTTCATGGGTGACACTTTCAGAAAGACCCAATTATCGATCTCAAACTCTAAGTCCCTTCTCCTCACATTTGCATAAGACTTCTGATGACTCTGAGCTATTTTCAATATTTTTCTTATGAGATGAACTTTCTCCATAGACTCATGAGCTAAATTTGTCCCTACCAAGGCTGCTTTACCTACTTCAAACCAACCAACCAGAGACCTGCATCTACACCCATAGAGTACATCATATCGGGCCATCTGAATACTGGAGTGGAAACTGTTATTATAGGCAAACTCTATGAGGGGTAGGTGATCATCCCAACTACCCTTGAAATAGATCACGCAAGCTCTCAATATGTACTCTAAGGTCTGAAAAGTATGCTCTGCCTGACCATCCATCTACGAATGAAATATTGTACTAAGATTCACCTTAGGACCAAGACCTTTTTGAAATGATCTCAAAAAATGAGATGTATATTAAGGACCCCTATCTGAGATGATAGACAAGGGAACCCCATGTAACCTGACTATCTCGCTGATGTAGAGTCTGGCATAGTCCTCTACTAAATTTGTAGTCTTGACAACCAAGAAGTGAGATGACTTAGTGACTCTGTCCACTATCACCCAAATGGAGTCATGCTGTCTGCGAGTAAGAGGTTAACCCGTAATGAAATCCATGTTGATTACTTCCCACTTTCAAGTAGGAATGCTAATCTCCTGAGTCACACCTCCTGGTTTTTGATGTTCGACTTTTACCTACTGACAGTTGGGACACTTAGCCATAAAATTTGTGATGTCCCTCTTCATGCCGTTCCACCAATAGACTTCCTGTAGATCACGGTATATCTTAGTGGAACCCATATGAATAGAATATATGGAATTATGGGATTTTATAAGAATCTACTTCCTCAACTCACCCACATCAGGTACACATAAACGACCCTTGTTGCGGAGCATACCATCTCCCCCTTGGGAGAAAACCTCTACTCTCTGCTGACGAACTGCACTTTTAAACAGAAGAAATATGGGATCACTGTCTTTTTTCTCTTTAGCCTCCATTACCAATAAATATTCTGACCCATTCTGGACTATAACACCACCATCTATCGTGTCAATGAGGCAAACTCCTAAGCTAGAAAGCCTATAAACATCCCTGGCTAATTCTTTCCTCTCTTTCTCAACATGTGACACGCTACCCATGGACAGTCTGCTGATGGAATCAGCCACTATATTGGCCTTACCCAGATGGTAGAGAACATTCATATCATAGTTTTTGAGAAAGTCAAGCAACCTTATCTGATGAAGATTCAACTCTTTCTGGGTGAACACATACTGGAATATCTTATGATCTGTGAACACATTAATATGCACACATACAAGTAGTGTCTCCAGATCTTTAGGGCAAACACAACAGTTGCAAGCTCAAGGTCATGAGTTAGGTAGTTCTTCTTATGAACCTTAAGCTGTCTAGAAGCATAAGCTATGAAATTACCTTAAAGAATCAAAACACAACCCAGGCCGACCCTGGATGCATCACAATAAACCACATAACCATCTGAACCCTCTGGTAGAGTCAAAATATAAGTTGTAGTCAACCTTGTGTTCAGTTCTAAGAATCTTTTCTCACACTCATCTGACCATTGAAACTAGACCTTTTTATGAGTCAACTTGGTCAATGGGGCAGCTATGGATAAAAATCCTTCAACAAAGCTCCCGTAATAACTAGCCAAACCCAAGAAACTCCTTATGTCTGTCAGAGAGGTGGGTCTGGGCCAGTTATTTACTTCCTTAATCTTTTGAGAATCAAATCAGATGCCTTCACTAGACACCACATAACCAATAAAAGAAACTGAATTCAACCAGAATTCACACTTATTGAACTTTGCGAATAACTGGCGTTCTTTGAGAGTATGCAGAGTGACCCTCAAATGATTCACATGCTCCTCCTCATTTCAAGAATAAACAAGGATATCATCAATGATGACAATGACGAACAAGTCCAAATAGTGTCTGAACACCCTGTTTATTAGTCCACGAAAGATGCAAGAGCATTGGTTAGTCCAAAAGACATAACTACAAATTCATAGTTACCATATCGAGTCCTGAAGGCTGTCTTCGGGATGTCACTATCTCTGAATCTTGGCTGATAATAGCCGGATCTGAGGTCTATCTTAGAGAAACAACTAGCACCCTAAAGCTGGTTGAACAAGTCATAAATACTAGGGATGGGGTACTTATTCATTATTGTGACTTTGTTCAACTAACGGTAGTCAATGCACATCCTGAGAGAACTGTCCTTCTTACGTATGAAGAGAACTAGAGCACCCCATGTAGAGATGCTAGGTCTGATGAAGCCCTTTTCTAGAAGGTCTTTCAATTGATCCTTCAATTCCTTAAGCTCAGCTAGAGCCATTCTTTAAGAAAGAATCAAAATAGGCTGGGTATCTGGAAGGAGATCTATTCCGAAGTCGATTTCCCTTTTGGAAGGAACTCCGGGAAGATCTTCTGGAAACACTTCTCGAAATTCATTCACCACTGGAACTGACTCGAGAGTTGGGGTCTCAGATTTTGAATCCTTAACCTAAACAATATGATAGATATACCCCTTGGAAATTATTTTTCTGGCCTTAAGCTAAGAGATGAATCGACCTACAGGCACTTATGTACTACCCTTCCATTCTAAGACTAACCGAACAATCCTAGTTTTGCAATCTATTGAGGTATAATAGGAATGTAACCAATCCATGCATAGAATAATATTAAAATAAGTCATTTCTAAATCTACAAGATTGGCTGAGGTGACTTTCTGGGAAACTGTGGTAGGGTAATTTCGGTATACCTATCTAGCTATAACTAGGTCACCAACTAGAGTAGATACTGAGAAGGGTTTTGGGAGGATTTCTGGACTGACACAAAAATTTACTGTTATTTATGGAGTTACAAAAAGAAGTGTAGCCCCTGGGTCTAAAAATGCATAAACTTCTAAATGGAAGACTTACAACGTACCTGTGACCACATCGAGAGAATCCTCCTGGTCTTGTTAAGTCTGAAGGGCATACAACATATTTTGGCACTGACCACCACTTTTACCAGACGAGGCACCCTGCTGAGTGGGGTGACCTACTAGGGTTGCTGTAGAACTAGCCTAATTCTGTGGGTGGACATCCTTGCCCTTCTGAGAAGATGTTGGAAAATCTCTCATCCTGTGGCCTGGTTTGCCACATCCAAATCAATTTTCACTACCTGCCATACACTCACCTTGATGGTTCCTACCACACTTCTTGCAAACTAGATGAGTGCGCCCGCTAGTAACTGTACCTTAGGACTTAGATCCTGGTACTCTATCCCATTGATCTTGTGTGAACTTAGGCACTGGGGCACTAGTAGAAGATGAAGCTAGAGTTGTAGATTTTTTATAGAACTGAGAGCAATTTCCATCCTCTAACCTCTGTTTAGATAAGTTGAAGTCAACTATTCTTGTTCTTTTACTGTCTCCTCCCCTCTCTTTGATTTTCTCCTCCTCGATCTGTTGAGCATAAGTAACCAATATGGAGAAATCCATCTCCTTAATTATCATAACAATCTTGCACTCCTTGACCACATCATCCAACACACTAGATATGAACTTGCTTATATAGCCCTGGAGTCAGCTACTATCGCTGGAGCATATTTAGACAACTAATTAAACTTGAGTGCATAATCCTTCACACTCATGACATTTTGCTTCAAGTTGATGAACTCTTGGACCATGGCTTCCCTAAGTTCAAGTCGGAAGAACCTATCGAAAAATGCAGTCTTGAACTGGTTCCAATCCACTGGACCTGCATTCGCACAATGAGACTCCTTCCACTGTTGATACCAAGTATTAGCCACTCCCTTCAACTGGTAGGTGGCTAAATCTTCACTCTCGACCAGAGTGATACCCATAATGGTTGTTACCTTATCGATTTAATCAGTAAAATCTTATTCTGATTTAGACCCATGAAATTCCAGAGGGTTCATCCGAGTAATGTTTCAGATTCTAGCTGCAGCAGTGTTAGCCTGAGGCGGAGCTGGTGCCACAACCTGCTGATTGACCTGAATTATCATGGCCTGGGAAAGCACTTGGAATGCATACCTAAATTTAGCATGCGTGAATTACTCATTCAGTGGGTCTGCTAGAGCTGCTGGTGCTGGCTGATTCCTGGCGTTAGCTCTTCTAAGAGGCATTTTCAAAAATGCGAAGAGCATGAGTTAGAAGGAGATTAAATATAGTTCATACTCTATAGCACGAGCTAGAAAAGAAAGATAGGGAGTTGTTACTAATGACATCTCATAGCTCCTCCCCCATAAGTGTGGCGCACTTCACACCCATGAAAAAGGCTCTACTTGATGCGACCTACAGACACCCTAGGACACATGAACCTTATGCTCTGATACCAAGTTTGTCTAGCCCCGAGGATACCCCCTAGACGTAACACGGTGTTTAGTGTCATAAGTGAACCCAAGCTAACCCATTGTCTGGCTTATCTAGACAATTTCAGTTAAAAACATATACTATGCGGAAGCTAAAAATAGTTTAATATCTGAAGTAGGAAAGATCCCAAAACATTTCTGAATATAAAAATATATATAAATTATAGTGATGACAGAAAACAACACTAACTACTCAATAGATGAATCTAATCTATGTTTGAAAGCCTCTAACTGATATGAGTTGTTGAGATATTCCCCCAGCTAACTCTAATAATCTACAAACGAAAATAATAAGACTGAAAGATCAAGCATATCTATCGTCCTCGATGTTAGAGGACTCACCAATGAGGATGCTTAATAGCGAATGGGAATTGATCTAAGTGTAGTCTGGAGGCTGAGCACATGAACCTACATCATGAAATGATGTAGCACAAAAGTATTCGTTAGTACTTCCAATGTACAGAGCATGCAGGATATGAATAATCAAAACTGTAAACATGAATAATGACATAAAAGTATATAGCATGGAACATGAGCTGAAAGGTATCTGAGATGCAATGACCTAGTAACTAGACATGAACATCATAACATGCTAAATTGGACTGAAATAACTATATACGAGGTCAATGAAATGCTGAGTATGACTATGGGAGATACTACTACCAACATACCCCAAGCTGAGCTTACTATGAGGCCATCATGTAACCCTGGGTGAAAGGGTCTTCATACCTTGCCAAGGGTACAAACAAGCCTGAAGTGGATCCACTAACTGATGTTCACAAGAGACAAGGGTGACCAACCTAATCTGTCAATTGACCCCCTTCTATACCTACGATGGCACCGTAGTTCTGGGATTTGGGGACTGCTACTAAAGGTCTCAGCCTATTCTAAAAACCAAGCCTTCATCCCCTTATCTGCTCGGTACTAAGTCTACTCCCAATGGAATGTAAGCAATGAAATGCAAGCTAAAATACTGGATAGCCCAAATACTGATAAACATCTGGGAATACAACAACATTATCTGAACTGATGGCATTCAAAATCTGAAACATGATAGTTTGAATTATCTACCTAGCAAGTATAATTTAGACATGCTGAGATTAACACAAGCTAGGGTTTCTGAGTCCTGAACATGTGACTATATTATAGACCATGAATATAATATCATATAAATAGTAGAATTTGAATTACAATGAATCCCTAAGAATTAGGAACCCTAGGTCTGAATAATCTATGGAGAACTGAAAGACATGCTGAATTCTAGTGACTCAATAGGTGAAAGGGACCCATTGATGAAATCCCACACACCTGGTGAAAACCTGATGGAGAAATCCTTTGGATTCTTGGGATTGATCTTGTAGAACCTTCTGCATGTTCTTGAGGGAAAACTATTGCCTCTTTTCTCCTATTTCTTTCTAAGTCCGATGATTTTAGGAGAATAGGTGATTTAGGTAGTTTTTGACTAATAAACTAGGCTTAGAATAACCAAAACTTCATAGCTTAGGCTTTAAAAGAGGTAGGAAAAGTCTAGAATGCCCCTGGAAATTTTAAAAGAAAACTATTGAAACTCGCGACTCAGGTTCCACGGATGAGTTCCACGTCTCGTGGAAACTTGTACGGCTCATGGAATCTTGTCGTGGTTCCTGGAACTAAAATATGGGCTACTGTAATTGGGTTCCACGACTTGGGTTCATGACTCATGGATCCTTCCACGGTCTATAGAACCCAATCGTGGTTCTCAATGAAATGACTGGCCTCTGGTCTTGTTCCACGACTTGGGTTCACGGCTCGTGTATCCTTCCACGGTCTATAGAACCCAATCGTGGTTCTCAAAGAAATTTTTAGGTCTCTGATCTAATTCCATGGGTCCAAACGTGGCTCGTGGAAACTTCCATGGGTCGTGGATCCAACTCATGATTTCGATTGACAGTTGGAAAAATTATTTTTTTTTCTGGTTTTTCTGAGCCGAGTCTAGAAAGTTCTGGGGTGTTACATAAAACCTTGGGTTTTGATTTAAAGTTGTTTATCCATGATCACATGATCTTACTTCGCTAGTATAACCATAAAATTAGTAGCTTCTAGGTAAATTATTGGTGGGAAAGCTCTAGGATGGGTGGAATGATCATGAATTTGACATGGGGGTTCGAGATTAGGCTATAATCTACGATATTTGAGGTCATGGGTTGAAATTGTGTTTGTATTTATGTTTTTAGACCATAATCAAGCTGGGGTTGCAAGAAAAAGGAAAGCTCAGGTTTGGTAGAGTATTTCAGGCTTGGATTGTGGTAGGTGATGGTTATTGTAACCCAATTTGTGTTATGTGTACTCTTAGTATTACTTGCACAACATATGTTCAGGAAAAAGCAAATGATTGTTAAATGATATCCTAGATGTGAATCATATGCAATGAGTCTGTTTGAAATGTTATTGGTTTTACAAGTGTTGTCTGTTATTATTGTGATTGTAAATATTGTGATATTTGTCATTATTGTGGGATGTACTAGTATTTAGATATCTTCATGGGATTAGTTTATGTTATTCATTAGTTGGCTTGGGTACCACACTGGTATAGTTTCTATGATTCATTTGTTGACTTGGGTACCACGCCAGTATAATACATGGACAAGAGCTCGTCCCCTATAGGTCATGACTAGTGGGAAACCACAAGACCCATAGCATTTATGTATAGGTTCACTTGTTATTCATATGTGTTGGTTCCTTGAGTGAATTGGGTTTATCTGTTGTTAATGTTCATATGTGTTGGTTCCTTGAGTGAACCAAAATTCATTGTTACTTGACATACGTGTTGGTCCTTGAGTGGCCGGCTTTGTGTATTTAAGTGCTAAGGTGGTTTATTATATAAACTAGGGTTCATGTTAATCACCATAGTTAATGTCCTAGGTATCCTTCGGTGATCCGGGTTACTTGCAAGATATGTGGGTGCCAATTGTGGCATGTTAGGTCATGAGAAAGTTGGTATCAGAGCCCTAGGTTTATTGATCTCATCATACCAAAATGGGTCTAGTAGAGTCTTGCGAAATGGTATGGAGACGTCTGTACTTTTCTTCAAGAGGCTATAGGAATTTAGAAAACTATCCTTTCTTTCTTCCTTCGTGCTATAACTTGATTCCAATTGGTATCTGGCGATCCAAATCGGTATCTGACCCCCTTCACTCTTTTGTCCCCAAATGGTGAACACTAGGCAGAATGGAGCAAGGACAACAACTCCAATTGCAGAATCGGTTGTTCAAGGGTGAGGTAGGGCTAAGGGAAGAGAGAGAGCAGCACGCGCCAGGGGTGGAGCTTAGGAAGTAGCTGACCAGGACTATCAGAGGCCAGTATCACCTCCCCCACCTTAGGATCATTTTGAGGAGGCTGAGTTAGTGAATGAGAATGGTGGGAAGCAGAGGTAGCGGTACCGATTGGATGTGCGGCCCTTCCTCTAATGTCTTCTGAGATTATTATTAGGCAATTTCCACTCACACACAAGTGTATGTGGTCGTCCAAGTAATAGGAATTGGTTAGTCCGGATATCATACCCAAGAGACTTGTGACTTAGACAATGCTCCACTTTACTCGTATACAGCTAAATAAAAAAGTATGAAAGTAACAAGAGTATGGTTTTGCAGTGATTGAATAATTAAAATACATTGACAGAATAAAATGCAAGTAAATAGTGATTGTATTGATTCCAAGTTCAGAGAGAAGTCCAGGGTTACAACTTTATTTCGCAATCCTAAGCAGTAATCACTTGAATTGACTTGTTTGTTCACCTAGTTGTTGATTTTGGTGTTAATATTACAACTATGGTCTCTCGATCCTCTAGTTGCCTATTCAAAATAGCATCACAACTACATCATTGAGCGGGGATGTGACATCTTATTTTAAAAGAATTTATATTTCTTCCCGTATGAACCAAACAAGGCGTTCTGGGTATATCTCTATCCTAGTCGCTAACCTACCTTTTACGTTACAAAAAAGAGGTCTTCCTCCTTATATTCCTCGATCTACCTTATTGATTCCTATCTCGAGTTCACAACAAGGTTATATATTTATCTTAATGGCAGCCAAGCATCAATATACTAAAACATGGATATAAGAACAACTAACAATGGCAAACGAACAATTAATCCAAATTCAATACTAAATAGTCATGTGTTTGTAGTTGTAACCCCAGAACAAGGGTTCTTAGCCACTCATACTACAACGAAGAACAAAGATAATATTATTTTCATCCAAAGTTATGACTAAGAAAAGGAAGAAGAAGAGAAACCTAATGGTGAAATCTATTCTTGCCTCTTGCTCTCTCAAAATATCATCGGCCGCTTCAAAAAATGTATAAGGTTCTATTTATAGGGTTTGGGAAATAACCCCCTTTCCTTCTTGAAATCGGAATAGAGAAAAGCCAAAAAATCTGTCGGGATAATGCTTGGCGCGCAGCTCTACTGATGCACCCGTATGGGCTGCTAGTTGTTTCACTCCTGGCGCGCCGCACCCCTATTTCCCTAGGATGGCCCTGTAAAAGTTTGGGTGTTGGCATGCTGCGCCACGGATGCGCCTGAACTGGGATTCAGTTGTTTTCCTGCTGGTGTGCCGCACCTAGAAGGTGCCCAGTGTGTGTTGCGGTTGTTTGAGGACTAGGGCGCTACGCCAGGTGCTCGCCTGGCTACCCCCGGCCTATTCTCACCTCCTTGTTTTCACCCGAGCACTCCTCTACATTACTTCCATGCTTTACTCTTCCGTTTTGTCTTTCCATGGTCATTTCCCACGTCATTTCACCTTCTAGTATCTAATCATGTGTCTTAGTACAACATATAGAAATTCCAATCAAAACATAAAATATATAGTAAGTAATGTTCTCTAACATAAGGTAAACATGGGTAAAATACGATAAACGGACATATAAATATGCCCAACATCACCACCCCACACCTAAACCTTTGTTCGTCCTTGAACAACTCACTACCATCCATCCTAAGGTTCACCATAAACACCTAAGGAACTTTCCATCCACACTTGTGAGCAACTAAACACTTTTAATCATGCTATTGTAGTTCATTAAGCAAGCAATATTCAATCACCAATTTTAGCTCTAAGACCTTTCACTTGAAACAACACACCCTTTATAACCGAATCTTTATTACAACATCGAGCCAACATAGCTATGTATGAACAATGCAAGTAATAACACTACCAAATACATGTCATGTGTTCCCTCATAATTTAGTATTTCCCCCATTTACAATCACACACTTTCCTTTCAATGGGGGACATTTTGAATCATTTAAGCGCTCACTCTCTCAAAAGATGTTTCAAACATATCACAACATACCATAGGCTTGCCCTTAGTGTATAGTAAATTCAGCCAAGCAATCACATTCATGGAATCAAAAGGACTTTCATTTGGTTGTAATATCGGCTTCAGGATGGGTAGGATACTTTTAGGTACAAAGTGACTATTTTCCCTATTGCACATGACACTAGATTTTCAATCTTTTCTTCGCCCATCTTTTTAAGTTTCTCCTATGTTAACGCTCTCTTGCACTACCACTTTTTCTATCTATCATTTGCCCTTGATATGACATGTACTTGTTTCTAGCATAAACCTCATTCATTTTTTCCTTTTTTTTTCGAACTCTTTGGGTACCTAACAACAAGCACGTTACAAACTTTGACCGGGATCTACATCTTTGATAGTTACTACACTCACCTTCACTTTCTTCTACCTTTATCCTTTTGTTTCCCACTTTTTAGAAGTCATAGTGCATTAGGGAGTTTCCTTAGGATCAAATTCATGGGGTATCAACAAAGTGGATCGGCTCATTATGCGGCTTAACAAAGAAATAGGCTTCAAGGCTCAAAGGGGCTTCACTAATGGTAATGTCAAGGTGGAACAAACAATTATCAAAGAAACAAACAAAATGGGTTTTTCAAGAAAATGCCTTCATCATATTCCCTAAAATTCATGCTTGCACAATTTACACATACACGGGGCAAGTTCTAGATGCTATTCTATGCAAGAAACCAAACAAAAACTCACACACACATGAAACCATGATACATGTATAGGACTAACACACTTGCATGCTCCTACACAAATATATTGAGTGCACTTACACAATTAAGTCCATTTTCTACATCTTTTGAGTCTAGTTAAAGAGCCTATGTGTCTCTTGTGAAGTTCTCACTCACTTGCTTGACTTCACATGAACTACCCATGACGTCTAGCTAAATCTCCAAGTGGGTTTTGTACGTTCCAAAGGAAAGGCTTCTAATCCTACAATCCTATGACTAATTTTCTCTTAAGACGGTCGTCATCCATCCATCATTGGGACAAGTCATTACTACAATGACGAATCCTAAAAGAAAAATCTATCCGGTTCAAAGGGACTATTCTCAGGAAAAGAACCAAAAACAAAAGCCAAGGAACCCAACCTAAGAAAAAAATAAAAAATCAACACAAATCAAACTAACTACCAGCTAAAACCAGTTACACGACGTTCATTACCCTCAAGATATATCAATGAAAGACATAAGGAGTACTTTTTTACCGACTCTCCACCCCACACTTAAAGCATGGCACTGTCCCCAGTGCTTTAAATAAATACAAAGGTAAAGAGTGAGAGAAGGAACTCCCTGGGCCTCTAAGCATCATCATCATCATCATCAGGAATGAATTCCTGACCCTGATCAGCTGTCTCATCATCTATCACCATCTGTGCGGTACCAGCATCATCCTACGCATCGTCCTCATCATCATGAGTGTCATATACAGTAGGCTCATCATCATCTAAGGGATCTTGAAAAGCTGGACCCATCCTACACATGTACATCACACTCTCTGTCATTGGGTATCGATCATTCAACGCCAATATTTCCTCCTCAACTGTAGGCCAACCATCAATTTCAGCTGAAGATGTGCTATACCATACATTCTCCCCATCTAACTCTCATCCTGAGCTTGTTGGTCGGCATTGGAAAGCACCGGCCCGTGTGTAGCATCTTGAGGCTTTGTTTTTGTCACATCAACCAGTTGGCTCACAAGGTACTGAACTTGGGGAGGGACTGCATCATGGATTTCTTCCTCAATATCATGTTGCCTTAGGAACCGGGTCACCAATCCTCCGTAACAAAAGTGCCATCTCTTATTATTGCGGAACTTTATCATGTTGTGCCTTAATATCAAAGCCACATTGATTGGTAAACCCTTCATAAGCATGTATACCAGAACTACCCTGCCTTTGGTCACTTCAGTAGTGTGCTTGCATGGTAGAAGTGTGCTACACACAATTTTCAACCACACTCTGGCCTCCTGGCTCAAATAGGCATAATGCAGGGTGGCATGTCTCCCTGTGTTGGTACTTCGTGCCCAACGAGCCATGGAACTCACCCCATAAAGTGTGTGGTGGATATCTCTATAAGGAGGCTCTTCTCTCATCTCCAGGTAAGGTGCTCCATCAATATGAGGTGTCCAAAAGAACTCATTTAAGACCCGTGTGGTAAACCGGACATTCTTCCCTCGAACAGTTACCTTTTGGCTTTCTCCTTCACCGGTCTGCTAGTTGGCGTAGAATTCCCTCACCAAAGTGACGTTTCATTCTCCGAGATCCTAGAAGATATATTGGGCACCCAATCTGTAGACCATTTCATGAATTTGGGGGAATGCCCTTTGCAACCATGCCTCATCAACATGCTCATCTGGTTGATACTTTGCTTATTTCGAGGACTCAAACCAGTCTTGCCCCCTCATAATTACTGCGGATTTAAGGGAGCTGTTGTCCCTGAAGATTCCCCTTTTTAGGCCTTTTGCACCCCGTACCTTTGGCCACTGGTTTCTTTCCTATTGGCGGCATTGTACCTACAACACATAAGTTACACAAATCAGCCCAGTACAATTAGAGCTAGCTGAATTATTGTTTTTCATAGGATCATGACAACCCCACACGTATTTCGCTAGCAATGGTGTCTATAGGTTGATAACATGAGGTACTCAGACTTCCCTCTTTCAACACAAGTTAAGTTCCATCAACCCAAGACACCATATCCACCAAATCATTTACACAAGTACATTCCATAAAATTCTCGAGGATTCTCTACCCCTTTTTTTTCAAGATTAAGCACTATTCAAAGTCACCACTTCATTCTATGTACTCCACATTCATCACAATTTTTCTTGAAGTTTTTAAGGTGACCCATCTCTTTCTACTACTTATTATGCTTTCCATAAACCAAGACCCAACACAAAATAAGAGACAAAATGCGAAATCCACCAACATTAGTGCAACTATGAAAAATAATCTTCTTTTGTGGGTGTATTTCAAGCCAAGCTTTCATCAATGGTGGAAAAATGTCAAATTCTTCCAACAAGATAGATAAAGCTTACACCTACCAATATTTACCATTAAAAGCATAAAGAAGAAGTTAAAAGCATTAGAAAGTAAAGGGAGGAATTACCTCGAGAAATTATGGACTTTGTTTGAGCTTGAGATGGACAAAAATGGAGGAAAAAAGAAAATTTTTGGGAGAGAGGGAAAGAGGGGCGGCCTCCAAGTGTTTGGAATGAAGAGAATTTGGAAATTAGGGGTTTAAAGAGGGTATATATTAAGAATTTTGGGTCTTGGGTTGGTTGAACCTTAACCCGCCCCGTTTATTCACTCAACTTGGATGTCAGATGCTGCCTGGCGTGATGCGCCCGAGATGCACCTCACACAGCACACAGTAGTTCGACCAATGGCATGGTGTGCTAGAAACGCGCCAGTCAAGGCCCTTGGTAGTTTGGGGTATGGTGCGGTGCGCCTGGGATGCGCCAATCTGGGATTTAACATGGGGCGAAGCACCTGTTTCTCACCAATATGGGTATCCACATGGCGCGGTGCACCTAGGACGTGCCAGAAATGGTGCTCAGTAGTTTGTGCTATGGTATGCCGCACCTCTATTGCGCCCAACTACCCCCGTGATAGTTTTCTCCCTGAGGCGGTACGCCAAGGCTCTGCCAGACCCCTGAGACTCATTTTTTTAGTTACTTACCTCTCCCCGTGCGTCTGTAGCTGGAGTTTTCTTTTTTTCTTCCTGCAAAAACAACAACCTATTAGAAAAACGGTGGGTTGCCTCCCACCTAGCGCCTTAGTTTTGGTCGTGGCACGAATCATATTTTTGTAGTTTTGATTTTTTTGTCCTAAACTATTACGATACATTTATGGGTTGCCTCCCACGTAGTGCCTGATTTAACATCGCGGCATGATGCAACCTCAAATATCACTCATCCCATAGGGTGATTGAGGTTTTATCCCTGTCCATATCCTCAGAACAAAAGTGCTTCACCCTTGGACCATTCACCAAGAATATAACCGTGTCGCCGTTCTTCCTGAGTTCAACTGAGCCATGGGGAGTCATCCGCACTACCTCAAATGGTCTAGACCACTTAGACTTAAGCTTTCCGGGGAAAAGCTTTATCCTTGAGTTGAATAGGAGGACCTGTTGGCCAGGTTCAAACGAGTGCAGAAGGATATGCTTGTCATGCCACCTATTTGTCTTCTCCTTGTAGAGCTTGGAATTCTCATACACTTGCAACCTAAACTCATCAAGTTCATTCAACTGCATTTGCCTCTTCCACCCAACCAGTTCGTCATCCAGATTTACCTTCTTTATAGCCGAATAGGCTTGGTGTTCAAGCTTGACTGGAAGATGACAAGCCTTACCATATACAAGCCGATACGGAGAAGCTCCAATGGGTGTTTTGTAGGCAGTTCTATACACACATAGTGCATCATCAAGCTTCTCAGCCCAATCCTTTTTATGTGCATTCATGGTCTTCTCTAGAATTTGCTTCACTTCCCGATTTGATACCTCAACTTGGCCGCTCATTTGGGGATGATATGCAGTAGCTACCTTGTGATGCACCCCATACTTCGCTAACAATTTACTGAACCAATTATTGATGAAATGCATCCCACCATCACTGATTATAGCTCATGGCATACCGAATCTTGTGAATATGTTCTTCTTGACAAACTTCAATACTACCTTTGCATCATTGGTTGGAAGGGCGTCTGCTTCTACCCACTTTGACACGTAATCCACTACAACGATTATATACTTATTCCGAAGGAAGGTGGGAAGGGCCCCATAAAGTCAATTCCCCATACATCAAAAATCTCTACCTCAAGGATATTCTGCAAAGGCATCTCATGCCTTCTTGATATAGCTCCAGTCCTCTGACATTGGTCACAACTCTTGACGAAAGTTGTTGTATCTTTGAATATAGTAGGCCAATAGAAGCCTGACTATAACACTTTATGTGCGGTGCACTCTCCTCCATGATGTCCCCCATAAGGAGAATAATTACAACTCTCTAAGATCTCTCTCACCCCACTTTCCAGAATGCATCCTCTAATAATTTGATCCAGACCTTGCTTGAACAAATAAGGCTCATCCCATAGATAGAATCGAGAGTCATGATACAACTTCTTCTTCTGTTGAGTAGTGGATTTCGGGGGATACACCCCACTCACCACTAGATTGAGAAGATCAGCATACCATGGAAGCTCAGCAATACTAAGGGCAAGGAGTTGTTCATCTGGAAATGCTTCTCTGATATGTCCTTCATTGGGCACATGAGACCAATTCTCAAGTCTAGACAAATTGTCTGCCACTTGGTTCTCTGTGCCCTTTCGGTACCTTATCTCCAAGTTGAACTCCTGCAATAGAAAAATCCATTGAATAAGTCTTGACTTCGCATCCTTATTGCTGAATAAGTACTGGATAGCAGCATGATCCGTGTATAAAATCACTTTTATTCCCACAAGATAGGAGCAAAACTTGTCAAAAGAAAATACCAGCACCAATATCTCTTTCTCAGTGACTGTGTAGTTCGTCTGAGCTGATTCCAGTGTCTTATTCATATAGTAGATAGAATGAAATACCTTGTCGACTCTCTAACCCAGTACAACTCAAACTGCAACATCACTAGCATCACACATAAGCTCGAAAGGTAACTCCCAATTTGGAGCAATCAATATAGGAGCTTCAATCAAGCACTTCTTCAGATTTTCAAACGCCTTGACACAAACATCACTGAATTCATATTTCACCTCTTTCTCAAGCAACTTGCACATTGGTCTGGATATCTTGGAGAAGTCTTTGATGAAGCGTCTGTAGAAGACTGCATGTCCAAGAAAGCTAAGAACCAGTCATACAGAAACTGGAGGTGGTAGTTTCTCAATAACCTCTATCTTTGCGTGGTCTACTTCGAGCCCCATCTTCGACACTTTATGGCCAAGGACAATGCCTTCCGTGACCAAAAAGTCACACTTCTCCCAATTAAGCACCAGATTCATCTCTTCGCACCTCGCTAGTACACTATCCAAAATCCACAGACAAGTATCAAATGACTTCCCAAACACTGAGAAGTCATCCATGAATATTTCCATAATCTCTTCCACCATGTCAGAAAAAATAGCCATCATACACCTCTGAAATGTAGTTGGCGCATGACAAAGCCCAAAAGGCATAAGCTTGAAAGCATATGTGTCATAAGGACAAGTAAACATCATCTTCTCTTGATCCTCAGGTGCTATGGCTATTTGATTATAACAAGAATATCCATCTAAAAAGAAAAAGTACTCCTGTCGGCTAATCGATCTAACATTTGATCAATGAATGGGATGGGATAGTGATCTTTTCGGGTAGCTTCATTCAGTTTTCGGTAGTCCATGCAAATTATCCACCCAGTGATTGTACGTGTTGAAATCAGCTCATCCTTCTCATTCTTTATCACAGTCATCCCCCCTTTCTTGGGGACACATTGCACAGGGCTGACCTACTTGCTATCTGAGATAGGAAAGGCAATACCAGCGTCTAGCCACTTAATCACCTCCTTTCTCACTACCTCCTTCATAGGCGGATTCAGTCTCCTATGATGTTGTGCCATAGGCTTGTACCCGTCCTCCATATATATCTTGTGCATATAGAATGATGGATTGATTTCATGAATGTCAGACATCTGCCACCCAATTGCTCTCTTCCTCTTTCGCAACACTGCTAGCGCCTCCTTTACATGTACTTCATTCAACTCGGCTGCTAGGATTACCGGAAGCGTATCATCTTCACCCAAATATGCATACTTCAGATGAGGGTGGAGTGGTTTCATCTCTAGCTTTGGGGCTTCTTCAATAGATATCTTAGGAGGGGATCCCAATGGTCTATTAAGAGGTTTGAACGCGATATTACTATACAATGCACAAGATGCCTCCAAGCATTGAATCATCTCATGTGCTGCTCAATCTCCATACAAGTCTGTCCCTGTGAGGGCTCTCTCCAATGGATCTGAGGAAATGATGAGGAGTAACCTTGAGTCTATTTCCACCACAGTTATAGCTGATAAGTCTTCATACAACATAGGCAAATTCATTTCCTTATACATATTGACGACTTCCACCTTGTCATATGCTCTCATGGTGAGCTGCCCTGCTGCCACATCAATCAATGCTCTCCCTGTAGACAATAACGGACGTCCCTAAATAAATGGAACTTCCAAGTATGGTTCAAAGTCTAAGATCACAAAATCCATCGAAAAAATAAATGAACCAATCTGCACCAATACATCGTCTATAATGCCCTCAGGTCTAGACAAAGATCTGTCTGCCAGTTGCAGAACAATTGTAGTTGGGCGAGGACTACCCAACCCCATATTTTTGAAGACTGAAGATGGCATAAGGTTAATACTTGACCCAAGATCACATAGTGCTCGAGCTATAACTTTTTGGCCAATAGTGATCTGAATAGTGAAACTTCTCGGATCTTTCAACTTGGTTGGCAACCTGTTATGAATCTGAGAAGTGCATACCTCTGTAATAGCGACTGTGGCATATTCTTTCATCCTGTTATTGTTTGCCACAATGTCCTTGATATATTTTGCATACTTAGGGACTCCCTGCAGAACATCTATGAGTGGGATATTAATGTGTACCTGCCTCAAGAGGTCAAGAAATTTCTTGAATCCAGCCTTCTCTCTATGTTTGATCAACTTCTGTGGTAATGGTGGAGGAGGCTTCACAATAACTTTATCTTCTTTCACCTCAGTCTCATCCCCAGCTTTAGCCTTTCCGGTTGCAACCTCAACTACCTTGGGATTTGCTTGCTCCGGTGCCAACTCTTTTAGCTCCAACCCACTTCTAGTAGTGACTGCATACACCTGCTTTGGATTTGGGTCCGTATCTCCCGGAAGACTACCCTGTGGTCTCATATTTTGTGCTCCAGCTACCTGCCCTATTTGCTTTTCTAAATTCCGGATGGCAGTTGAGTGATCCTTGGCAGTTGCTTCATACTTAGCTTGGCTCTCCATGATAGACTTCAACATGTCTTCTATGTTGCCAGGCATGGATGCAGGCTTATTGTTTCCAGCAAACTGTTAATTTTGTCCTTGTGGCCAGAATTGATTCTGTCCTTGGTTTTTCCCATATGATAAATTATTTCATAGATTTGCATTGTGTGCATTCCCATAATTCTGATTTCCACCTCTCTGAGAATAACCAACAAAGTTCACAGAATCTGGATTTGTTGCACAATCTTCCGATAGATGGTCACCTCCACAGGTATCACAAAACTGAATAGTTGCTAGTTCACCTGCATTAACATGTGCCTAATTATTCCCAAGAGCCAATTTGTTGAGAACAATATCTATGTTGCTCATATGATTAGCCATAGACTCCACCTTGGCAAATAAATCTATGTTGGAATCTACCTCAAGCATTCTGGCAACCTTCTTAGGTGTGGCTCTGCTAACATCACCGTTCCATTCTGAATTGATTTGTGCCATCTTCTGTAGAAGAGTATACAACTGGTCATATGTCTTGTCAAGTGCTTGCCCATTTGCTGCACAATCTAGTAGGATATTTGAATGAGGCTCAAGCCCTTCAATGAATGTATGTACCGACACTTCATTTGTCTGTTGATGATGAGGGCATGCCATAAGGAGGGCCTTAAATCGCTCTCAAGCTGTGTAGAGATTTTCACCATCTTTCTTCCTGAAACTAAAAATTTCGCTCCTCAGCCTGGCTGTCTTCCCGGAGGGAAAGAAATGCATCAAGAATTTCTGGGCCAAATCATTCCATGAAGTGATGGAGTTTGGTGGCTCCGCTTTCAACCATCTCCTTGCTTTCCCAAGTAAAGAACACAGAAACAATGTCAGCCTCACGTTGTCCACTTCGACCCCTATTGGTACGAATGTATCACAGATTTCCAGAAAATTTTGGATGTGTGTCTGTGGGTCCTCATGTGATAAGACCGTGAAATGGCCATTGGTGTGCAAGAGTTGCCTCATACTCTGTTTGAGCTCAAAATGATCACCGTTTGGGTTTCCGGATGTTGTTGGTAACATTGGTCAAGAGTGGGATTGCCATGTCATGCACTGGCCTTGGTGCTGCCATTTCTGCGATAACAACTTCGGGTTGTTCAACTAATGGGATTGTCTCCTCTTCAGCCACCTCATGAAATTTAATAGGATAAAGAGTTGCTGCCCTTCTCCGCTGATGAAATAGTCTTTCAGGTTCAGGGTGTAGCTCTACCAAATCTTTCTTCCTTTCCAGTTTGTTGACAGCTCAAAGTTTGTACCTGTAGATTTTACCAAATGCTAAGATCAAGTTGTCAATACTTGAATAATAAAGTCGTATAAGAAAGGTTAGAAATTTAGTAATTTCTAAGTCCCCGGCAACGGTGCCAAAAACTTGTTAGGCAATTTCCACTCACATACAAGTGTACGTGGTCGTCCAAGTAATAGGAACTGGTTAGTCTAGATATCGTACCCAAGAGACTTGTGACTTAGCAAATGCTCCACTTTACTCGTATATATCTAAAATAAATAAGTATGAAAGTAACAAGAGTCTGGTTTTGCAGTGATTGAATAATTAAAATACATTGACATAATAAAATGGAAGTAAATAATGATTGTATTGATTCCAAGTTTAGAGAGAAGTCCAGGGTTACAACTTTATTTCACAATCCTAAGTAGTAATCACTTGAATTGACATGTTCGTTCGCCTAGTTGTTGATTTCGGGGTTGATATTACAACTATGGTCTCTCGAGCCTCTAGTTGCCTATTCAAAATAGCATCACAACTACATCATTGAGCGGAAATGTGACATCTTATTTTAAAAGCATTTATATTTCTTTTCGTATGAAACAAGCAAGGCGTTCTGGGTATATCTCTATCCTAGTCGCTAACCTACACTTTACATTACAAAAGAGAGGTCTTGCTCCTTATATTCCTCGATCTACCTTGTTGATTCCTCTCTCGAGTTAACAACAAGGTTATATATTTATATTAATGGCGGCCAAACATCAAAATACTAAAACAGGGATATAACAACAACTAACAATGGAAAATGAACAATCAATCCAAATTCAATACTAAATAGTCATGCGTTTGTAGCCGTAACCCCAGAACAAGGATTCTTAGCCACTCATACTACAACATAGAACAAAGATAATATTGTTTTCATCCAAAGTTATGACTAAGAAAAGGAAGAAGAAGAGACACCTAATCTAAATCTATTCTTGCCTCTTGCTCTCTTAAAATATCACCGGCCACTTCAAAAAAATGTACAAGGTTCTATTTATAGGGTTTGGGAAATAACCCCTTTTCCTTTTTGAAATCAAAATAGAGAAAACCAAAAAATCTATTGGGATAGCGCCAGGCGCGCCGTGCCGCTGATGCACCCGGATGGGCTGCAATTTGTTTCACTCCTGGCGTGCTGCCCCCCTATTGCGCCAGGATGGCCCTGCGAAAGTTTAGGCGTTGGCGCGCTGCACCACGGATGCGCCCAAAATGGGCTTCAATTGTTTGCTTGCTGGCGTGCCACTCTTGGAAGGCGTCCATTGTGTGCTGCAGTTGTTTGAGGCCTGGGGCATTGTGCCAGGTGCTCTCTTGGCTACGCTTGACCTATTCTCACCTTCTTCTTTGCTCCCGAGCACTCCTCTATATTACTTCCATGCTTTACTCTTCTGTTTCATCTTTCCATGGTCATTTCCTGCGTCATTTCACCTGCAAGTATTTAATCATATGTCTTAGTACAACATATATAAATTTGAATCAAAACACACAATATAAATTAAGTAGTGTTCTCAAACATAAGGTAAACATGGGTAAAATACGATAAACGGGCATATAAATATGCCCAACATCAATTATTCAGCAGGTCCTGGCATTTCTGAATGGTCTTACTGGTACTGGAGCCACTCCCACTATGTCATCTACCCAAGTTCTAGGTGCCCATCCCTCTATCACCTTAGCTCTCAAAATGGATGAGGTTTCGAGTACAAATGCATTCTTTCATTCAACATTAGGCCTTATCATGATCGAGACCGAACATGAGTTGCTGACTAAGTTTCTGAATATGAAACCTCATTCATTTCATGGTACAGAGGATGAGGATGCTTTTGAATTTATTCGTGATTGCTATGAGAGACTGCATAAGTTAGGGATTATGCAACAATATGGTGTTGAGCTTGTGACTTTCCAACTGCAATGGGATGTTAAGCAGTGATGGAGAGCCCATGTGGAATATCGACCGTCAACCTTTCCTCTGATTACTTGGGCTCAGTTCCATGCCCTATTTTTTGGAGAAGTATGTGTCCCGTACTCTTAGGGATCACAAGAAGGATAAATTTCTAGCTCTTGAACATAGAAATATGTCTGTTGCAGCCTATGAAGCTAAATTCCATGCTCTAAGAAGGAGAGGATTTGGTTATATGTTAAGAGTCTCAATACTGATTTGCAGGTTCTGTCTGTTCACATGACTTCTGCAAGAAGGAGTGTCAATGAGGTAACTAATTATGTGAAGAAGGTTGAGGGAGTTAAGCATGTTGGGCAGGCTAAGGTATTGGCCAAAAAGTACTAGAGCCTAGGTAATTACAGTGGGTCTTATTCCAGGGGTCCCAACTAACAGGTTCACTTGGATCGTCCTATTGCCAGCTCTACTGGTGGTCATTAAGGGGCAATTCATCAGTCTTTGGCTACTAGAGGCCATAGGGCTTCCTACTATTTGGCTAGCATGTCTTCTCTTGAGCAAGGTTGTTTCCATTTTGATGATGTATGTCATTTCAAGAGAGAGTGCCCTCTGAGACAGATAACTAATCACGTGCAGTAGCAGGCCAGGGTTGTGGTTCCAGCTGGTGGAGGTGGCGATCGTAAGGGTCGTCCATAGGGTGGATGAGGTAATAATCAGGGAGGCTGTGGTGGAAACAAGGGTAATGGTAATGCAAGGAAGGGTGGAGCACACCCTGCTAGAAAGGTTGCCCTGGTTGATGATAGAGCTCATTGTTATGCCTTCCCAGGCAAGTCTGAGGTTGAGGCATATGATGCTGTGATAACAGGTATTATTCTCATCTGTAATGGTATGGATTCTATTTTGTTTGATCTGGGTTCCACTTACTCCTATGTATCTGTTGGATTTGCCTTGGTTCTGGACTTAGTCTTTGATGTTTTTGATTTGCCTGTATATGTTTCTACTCTGGTTGGATATTTTGTGGTAGTGACCCATGTGTATCATTCTTGTTCTATTTTGTTTATGGGTCTTCAGACTTGGGTAGATTTGATCATTTTGGATATGTTTGATGTTGACATTATTTTGGGTATAACTTGGTTGTCTCTGTATCATGTTGTTTTAGATTATAATACTAAGAAAGTGACTCTACAGATACCGGGTATGGTTAAACTAGAGTGGGAGGGTGTGTACAAGTCTAAGATGGTGAAAATCATATTCTTTGTTCGGGCTCGAAAGCTAGTGGAGAAGGGGTGTTTAGCCTTCCTGGCTTATATTTGAGATGTTAGTGCGGAGTCCCCTCCTATTGAGTTGGTCCCTGTGGTTTCAGACTTTCAGGAGGTATTTCCTACGGATTTTCCTGGTATGCCTCCTGACAAGGATATTGAATTTTGTATTAATTTAGAGCCATGCACTCGCCCAATCTCTATTCCTCCTCATTGAATGGATCCAGTAGAGTTGAGGGAACTCAAAACTCAGTTACAGGAACTACCTGATAAGGGATTTATTCATCCCAATGCTTCTCCGTGGGGTGCTCCGGTCTTGTTAATTAAGAAGAAGGATGGTAGCATGAGGATGTGTATAGATTACAGGCATTTGAACAAGGTTATCATCAGGAATAAGTATCCCTTGCCCCGCATTGATGATCTCTTTGACCAGTTACAGGGTGCTTCAGTATTTTCCAAGATTGACTTGAGGTCAGGTTACCATCAGTTGAAAATCTGGCCTGAGGATATACCTAAGATGGCTTTCAGGACTAGGTATGGGCACTATAAGTTCCTAGTAATGTCATTTGAGTTGACCAATGCATCAACGACCTTCATGATCTTGATGAATGGTATTTTCAAATCATTCTTGCATTCTTTTGTGATAGCATTTATTGATGACATTTTTGTTTGCTCCAAGATCAAGGAAGAATATGCAGGGCATCATCATAATGTCTTGGGAATTTTGAAGGAGAAGCAATTGTATATGAAGTTTTTGAAATGCGAGTTTTGGTTGTCCTCAGTTGCCTACTTAGGGCATAGTAGTCTCGAAAAAGAGGGTGATGGTATATCCTCGAAAGATTGAGGCGGTTAAGACTTGGGTTTGGCTTAGCTCTATGACTGAGGTTAGGAGTTTTGTGGGTTTGCCAGCTACTATCACAGGTTTGTCAAGAATTTTGCTTCTATTTCTACCCACTTCACAAGGTTGACTCAAAAGGAGGTGCCTTTTATTTGGTCGGATAAGTGCAAGGAGATCTTCCAAAAGCTCAAGACACTTTGACTACAACCCCTATTCTATCATTGTCGATTGAAGGTAAGGATTTTGTTGTATTTTGTCATGCTTCACATTCGGGTTTGGGTGATGTGTTAATGCAGGACAAGAGTGTCATTACCTATGCTTCGAGGCAATTGAAGTCTCATGAAATGAATTACCCGGCTCATGATTTGGAGTTGGCAGCGGTGGTGTTTACACTTAAGATCTGGAGGCACTATCTTTATGGTGTCAAGTGTGAGGTTTTCATAGACCATCGTAGCCTACAACACATTTTTACACAAAAGGACTTAAACTTGATACAAAGGAGATGGATGGAATTGTTGAAAGACTATGATGTGATCATCCAGTATCATTTGGGTAAGGCCAATGTGGTGGCATACATATTGAGCCGAAAGATGATAAGTATAAGCAGTTTGGCCTTTTTGAGTGTGTCAAAGCGGCCCTTAGTTGGAGAGTTTCAAACTCTGGCATCTAAGTTCATGCACTTTGGTAATTTCGAAAGGGGTGGAGTATTTTCTAGTATTGAGGTGAAGTCAACATTTCTTGATGAAATCAAGGCCAACCAGTTTGAGGATGTGCAGTTGAATAAACTCCAGATCAAGGTGGTGTCTGATGAGGCTTTAGACGCCACACTTTATGCGTGTGGAGTTTTATGGTTTAGATGGTGAGTATGTGTTTCTCGGGTTGGTAATTTGATTCAGAATATGCTAGCTGAAGCTCATGGTTCGTGATATTCTATTCACCCAAGTGTGACCAAAATATACCAGGACTTGAGGTAGCTTTATTGGTGGCCTAGGATGAAGAAAGATATAGTGGAATATGTGTCCAAGTATCACAATTGTCAGTAGTTAAAATATGAACATCAAAGGCCTGCGGGTTTGCTCCAAAGGATGCCCATTCTCCAATAGAAGTGGGAGAGAATAGCTATGAACTTTGTAGCAGGTCTTCCTAAGACCTTAGGAATGTATGACTCAATCTGGGTTATAGTGGATAGGTTGACTAAATCAGCCCATTTTATTCCAGTTAGAGTGGATTATAGCTCTAAGCAGTAGACCAAGATATACGTCAAGGATATAGTGAGAGTACGTGGGGTGCCACTTTACATTATTTCAGACAGAGGTACGCAGTTTACTTCAAATTTTTGGGGCAGGTTGCACTAAGAGTTAGGCACCCAACTCACTTTTAGCATAATTGTTCATCCTCGGACTAATGTATAGTCAGAGGGAGGATGATTCAGGTGCTTGCAGACATGTTAGGGAATGTGTGATCTACTTAGGAGGCCATTGGAATCAGTTCTTGTCATTGTGTGAATTCTCATACAGCAACAGTTACCATTCTAGCATCGACATGGCTCCATTTGAGGAACTCTAAGGGAGTGGGTGTAGATCGCCCATAGGGTGGTTTGAGGCTTGTAATGTGAAACCTCTGGGAACTGACTTGGTGAAAGAAGCTCAGGAAAAGTGAGACATATCTAAACCAAGTTATTAGATGTCATGACCCAACTACCAGGCTGTGCAAGCACCTACTCTAATCCACTTATATAGGAGAACCCTTACCACCTGATCCAACAGGTAATACGGAAAATAAAGTAAGAGCATGACTAACTCTTTTTGTCACATGAAAATGCTTACAATATAATGTGAAAAAATCTCTTTTTAAAATACATACACCTTCCCTAAGTTCTAGTCTAAGACGGTACAAGATCTACTACAAGAGTATTACCAGAAAATGTAAAAGGACACAACTCCACCATAGAAACAAGAAGTAGGAGCTGCTGGAGATCACCATCGGCATGTACCTATGAAACATCACCAACCCTGCAACCAAACTATACCCAAAAAGGTATAGCAAGGGTAGAATCAGTACAAACACATGTACTGGTAGGCATCATCGATCGGCCCGAATCCACTCATACCATCATATAAGAAATCAAGGGAAATACACATTTAACTAAAATGCTTCAGTCCTTCAACATCCACCTTTATCAAACCCTGCTTCGAACCCGAGCCTTCCTAACCCTTCTGCTGCCAACTCCCCTCTCTAACTCTACACCCTGACACCTAGGACTTCCCATGTCACACTTAACCCTTAGACTTTCCAAAGCACACTAACCCTTAAACTTCCCAAGTCACACTTATCACCTAGACTTCCCAAGTCACACTATCATTGCCAACATCTATGTCCATACTTGGACTACCATTTCCTTACCCAATTCAACCACTATGACTCAACAACCTGGAGTAAATCCCACTACTTAGTAACGTAGACCGCATTCGTCGTACTACCACCTACTAGTACAAAACTTCCCCAATAACCCACCAGGGCCATACTCAATAAGTAACAATAGCCAATATTATAACCAGACTATGAGTCTCTTCCTTATATCATCAACCGCACGTAAGAAGTCTAACTGACATTGACAATTCTTAGTGACAACAAACATATATCCTTTTTACATAACCCAGACTAAACAAAGATCCCTAGGACATCATCTACTCCAAAACATGTGACCTCAGTTCACTGAAGAACCACCTTGTCACTTAAGCACACTAACCTGGACCTTTAAGGACCAACTATACGCCACATAATAATAAATCTTGGCCTTCTCAGGAACCCAATATGTAAAGAATTAATAATACACCCGCACTGAGTAAAAAAGTACAACATATAATAAAAAGCAATAGTATAACTCCAGACTCCCAGTCTACCTTTTTATTATCAACCACAGGGAACAGGTTTATCAATCATTCAATAACAATAATAAACATGACATTTACCATTTTTCATTATCTGGACCAATCAAGGATTCCTAGACCAACACCTAAGTGTTAACATGCAATGCCCGGTCCACCCCAGGATCAACCCCATATTTAAGTGTAATAACCTGGCCTCTCAAGGACCAATATAGTCAATCACAAATTTAACAATCAACCCGGTCTACTCATGGAACCATCGATAAACACAGTCAATAATGCATAATTAAACTCGTACTAGGCGTAGTACCCGAGCAACCCAGTACTATTCCATACCAGCTGTGGTACCCAAGCCAATCGAATGTGTATCTCATACCAGGCATTGTACTTGAGCCAACCGTTAGTATTCTCATACCAGGCATAGTACCCGAGCCAACCATTAGTATTTCCGTACCAGATATAGTACCCTAGCCAACTGAATGTCACACCAAGTCCAATCAATCACAAACAATGAACAAACATACTTATAAATTAACAAGCAACAAACAAGTTCATTTCACAATACTGATAAATGGATAAATAGACATTCACAACTCATTCCCTAAGCATGTAACTCATACACTACTACGAAATAGTATGTGAACACATAATGCATATTGAAATCAACAACCATCACCTACGTGTTCAACATGCCATCCTGGTCTACACTAAGACCAACCCCACACTTAAGTTCAACTACCCGGCCTCTCATGGACCGGTATGAAATAATCACAGTTCAATAATTAAACCCTGTCCACTCATGGGACCATCAACCATTACAAGATAATGTATAATTAGATTTGCCTGAAGACTAATCCCCAGATTATTATTTAGACATATGTAGTCATTTTCATCTAACTCGAACCCCCATTCCTAAAAAGTAAGAGTGTTCTAGGGATTTCATCCCCTGATAGTACAAAATCTTATCCATGCTTGTTCATTGAATTTACCTTATTTCAAATATTCCTGGGAACCTACTACAACTTAGCAATTTCCTCATTCCCAACCATTACCGATTCCCCGAACCAACCTAACTGTCTAGTTCTCCAAAGTCTAGCATCACACATAATTTAACAAGTTTAAAATACACCCGAGTGAATATGTCACCCCGATCCTATCATTCTCTATTCAATCAAATAAACAAACCAACACAATAATCCTCCAGACTCGGTGCCCGAAGGCCTAAAATATAAATCCTTCTGTCAATTTACATAATAGTATGAAATGAAAGCAGGTCAAATCTACTCAATGAAAACCTAGCCTACCTACATGCCAAGAAGCTACACAATGCAATTTTTGACTCCGTGAAGGCGTTCCCTGACAGATGACAAGCCCAAAATCTGTGGATTTCTGTCATTTTGGCTGGAATCCCTTCTCCCCATGGCTCCCAAGCTTTGGAGCAGCCTAGGAGCGTTTTTAGAGAAACTCTTATCTGTTTTTGACTAAAGAAGGGAGAATGGGATTATAAAACCCATTTCTGGGCTTTTTGGTCCCGTCACTCTGCTATAGCGGACTGCCAACCGCTACAACAACTTCAATTTTTCAGTTCAGATAGTATTTAGTAAAATAGTTATAAATTTTTACTCGGGAAGTGGATTAACAAACAGTCAGTGGCATTAGAAAAACGACTCAAAGATCTTTAATTTGATAGGTATTTGGACCTCTAAATCCTTTTATTCAAGGAGGAATGATTGTTTTAAGTTGACCCTAATTTGAACGTAGTCCAAAACTAAATCGGTAAGGAAACTTTCAACTTAACTTTGTGCTAGGAGTATTGTATGACCTTAGTACATACCAAATATACTCTTATACTAAAGAATTGATCCTAACTCATATTACGAATGAGAGACACCTACCTTAACAACAAATGTTTTCAGTAACGATGAAATATGTCATTACATTGGAAGCCCAGAGTAGGCAGAAGGAGTATGCATATTGCAAGGTAAGGGATATATCATTTTAGGTTGGTGAAAATATGTTTTTAAAGAGGTCATAAGGATAGTCAAGAAGGTCAAGTTTAACCCTTGGTATATCAATCCATTCGAGGTTCTCAAAGATATGGGGTTGGTAGTGTACAGGCTGGCATTGCTACCAAGCTTGTCGGGAGTCCATCCGGTATTCCATGTATCCATGTTAAAGAGATACCATCGGGATAGAGATTACATTATCAAGTGGGATTCAGTCTTGTTAGATAAGTATCTTATTTATGAGGAGGAGCCGGTTGCCATTCTTGATTGGAATATCCAAAAGTTGAGGACAAAGGAGATTAGGTCAATAAAGGTTCAATGGAAGCATTATCCGGTTAAAGAAGCCACTTGGTAAATCGAGAAGGATATAAAGGACAAGTACCCTCACTTGTTTGAGGATTCAGGTAATCTTCTTTTTTTCACTTGGCTCTTTTTCTTATTTGATAGTTTAGGGATGAATGATAGATAAATTGGTATCTGTTATAATGACCCTTTTTATCGTTATGGGTGAGCTAATCATACAAAAATCGGGGTTAGAAATTTTTTGGAGTTGGAAGTTAAAAATTTTAGGCTAGGCTAGTCTTGGATGAAATCCAAGAAAGGTATGATCTAGGGAATTCAGGAAGAGATTGAGAGAATTTAATAAAGTTTAGCTTCTTATTTTTATGATAGCTAAGATGATAAGAAATCCATAAAACTTTCAAAAGTAAATTCGTGTAAGTAGAATTTCTTATATCGAACCTAACGTAAAAGGATTAGTATGGGATGTCATGGTTTGAGAGTGTGTTGCAAAAAAGGAAAAACTAGGATATTTTCTAAGTTTCTGCTTCACCACACCCACTATAGCGAGTGGCAAGCCATGATGCAGGCGTCGATATAGCAGAATAATTTCTGGTATATCGGAATTCAAAGGCGGTTAATCCCATTATAACAGGAGGCTTCTGCTACGACAGTGCCGCTATAGCATGGTTAATCGTTGTAAATGCAGAAACTTCCTCAAAAATATTTATTATTTCACAAATATATTTTGGGGAAGGCAGGGGCAATTTGGGGAAAACTCTACTAGTTTTTCATCAGAAATCTTTGTTAAGGTAGGTCTTTTAACCCCGCTAACTAATATTTTGATTTTTAGTTCATAATATCACTAGTGTATAGGTTATGGGAAGGGTTTAGCTTACCCTAACTGTAAAAAGTTAGTGTATGAAGGATTATGAGATATAAAACCTTGGGTTTTGATTTAAAGTTATTTATCCATGATTGCATGACCGTAATTCACTAGTATAACTATAAAATTAGTAGTTTCTAGGTGAATTATTGGTGGAAAAGACCTAGGATGGGTAGAATGTAATGGCCAGGTCCCTCGTTACGTTGACTTTCCTGGTTCCATAAATTTAGGGAAAATAGTTAAAGATACGTTCTGAATAAGTGGGATGACGTCATGGAAAATTTTGGATTTCCAGAAAGAATCTAGGTTGATGTCATACTGCTATAAAGGTAATTAGTCTGCTACAGCGGTACCGCTATCACGATAAGGCAGACTGCTATAGCGAGGTTACGGGAGACAGAACCTGTGACGGGATTTTATTAAAAAGTCTCTTCTCCTCAATTGGGCAACATACGAGGGTTCCTCCAAAAACCCTCCCATGCTGCTACAAGGATGGGAAACCATGAGTAGGAGAGGTCATGGCTGAGGGGACACAGAATGGCAGATTCTAGGATCACGGTTCAGCCGAGAACGCAACCTCGGAGCCAAAAATGCATCATTACAACTGCTTGGTGTCCAGGTAGGCTAGGTTTTCATGAGTAGTTAGACATGTCTACTTTCTGTACATGTTATATAATAGAAATGGAAAATCCATGTTTTAGGCCTTCGGGCACAGAGTCTGGCAGATTCGAGTTGGTTGTATTATTTCTAGGATGTACAGAATGGCTGGTCTTATGGGTTGTATTGTGTGATTAGCTTACTCTTATTGTTGTGACTAGATGATTGGTCACAGGACTAGTATGTAATGATTGTTCGGGGAACCAGAAAAGTGCTTGGAAAGTATGCAGGGACGGGAATAGGAAACTCCTAGGTCAGGTTACAGGAATGGTTATGGTTTGAGGCTTAGTTGTGGTCTTACTAAGGTTAGGAGGGAAATTTGCGTAGTACGCATGTAGGTTTATTAAAATAAAAAGGGAAATCACTAGTTGTACGATTAAGATAAAAAGGGCGAACCAGGAATAGTCTTCGGACAGGAATAGGTGGTTCGCATTTGTACCCGGAAAAGGGGTAGGTCATGGCTTTCATATTTCTGCGAATATGTATATTCATTGTACTCATTGTATTATTAATTGTGTGCATTACATTGCATAAGGTATTTGTGTGGAATTTCTAAGTTCGGTTTACAGTCTATGTTTGAATGATTTTTACTTATTGGCTTTACAAGGGGGGTGCATTCATTCTATTGACTGTTGTTGTTGAAATTCGGTTGGCTTGGGTACCACGCCTGGTATGGGTATAACACATGGTTGGAACGGGTACCTTTCCTGGTACGGGTATAGCATTTGGTTGGCACGGGTACCACGCCTGGTATGGGTTTACTTTATTGCATCTTGCATTGTTTTATTAATTATTGTATTGCATTGGTTGATATTGATTCCATGAGAGGACCGGGTTGTTTTACTGAATGTGATACTCTATATTGGTATCGTGAGTGGACCGGGTTGTTATTGAAAGGTACTATTGTTGGTGGTCCTTGAGTGGCTGGGAACTTGGTATAACTGTTGATTGGTCTTAGTTTAGGCCGGGTTGTTCCTTGATGCTTCTGTTTGGTTTTGGGTTAGGCCGGGTTGATCATTGACACTTAGGTGTTGTCTAGAAGGGATACCGGGGTGGGTCCAAACTACGTAAAAAATGATGGATAAGTTCATGTATTAATTTGTATATTGTCACCCTGAGCGTGCCTAGATGGGCGGGGATTAATTGTGATTAATGACTAAGGGTCAGTATCGATATAGACTGGGGAAGGTTGTTAATATTGAGGGTGGTTAAGGGGATCCTTGGAGGGTCCGGGTCACGTACAATAAGGGGATTAGATGTAACTCTAGGGTTGTCCTTAAATGTAGCAAGAGTTGCTGGGTGGATTGCATTGTGGTGAATAGACTGAGAGTCTGGGGTTATCGTTCTGACTATTGCATATTTATTAGAAGGTTTACTAGAGATCCATGGAGGGTTGGACCCTGGTGAGTAAGGTTACGAGTATAAGCGGTCGAGTTGGGCGGATAGCCGAGCTAGGTTGGAATGATAGTTAAAACAGTTGACTTGGGTAAGGGAAGGGTGGTCCAGGTAGGGGCGAAGGTGACTTGGGAAGTCTAAGACATTGCGACTTGGGAAGTCTGGGAAAAGGTAAGGCTTAGGGAGTCAAAGGTTAGCGAGACTTGGAAGCCTTGGGAATAAGGGAGTTGGCAGCGGAAGAATATGGTGGATGTGAACCAAGTATTTAAATTTAGTCATGTATTTTTCTGCTTTCTTATATGAGGGTAGGAATGAATTCGGGTCGACCGATGATGCCTACCAGTATGTGTAATTGTACTGACTCTACCCTTGCTATACCTTTTTGGTATAGTCTGGTTGCAGGTTGGTGATGTTTCATAGGTTCGCGGTGATGAGATCTCCAGCAACTTCTGTCCTCATTTTCCATGGAGGAAGTTTGGTCTTTTACCTCTTGTGTCATCTTATAGTAGCTCTTGTACCTGTTCAGACTAGATCCTAGGGGGGTGTTCTTTTCAAAATGTTGTAAAAGATTTTCTGCAATTTGTTTTGTAGACTACTCTCTGAACCAGATTTTGTAAAGGAAGGATTTTCTATTATGTATAAAAGGGGCTTGAGTTAACTTTTTACTTTTAATTCCGCATGTTTCCTATTGGACAGAGGGTGAGGGTTCGTCTATCTAGGTTATTATAGTAAGCGCCCGCACGGCCCGGTGGGTTGGGTCATGACAGATGGTATCAGAGCCTATGTTACCAGTCTCCTAGTACAAGAGCAAAATGTTTAATAGGGTCCTACGGATTGGTGTGTTGACATCCACATCTAATCCTTGGGGAACTATAAGGCATTCTAGGAAAATTCCACTCTTCTTTCATTCCTTCATGCGGTTCACACTTTCTTGTATGGGTTAGGTCCAATTGGTATCTCTCGATTCCAATTGGTATCTCAACTAGGTAAATGAGGTTTTCATACCTCATCTACGATGGGACAAGCAAGGGAAATTGGAACCGGGAAGGTTCCAATTGGTATCTGGCCTGAGAGGATGTGACAAACATAGATAACCAACTAATAGTCGTCCATGGTACCAACGAAGGGTAACTTGTGAACTGATTGTCTATGAATTGCTTTTGTTGTGACTTGAGAAATTGAAGTGTGGTGTGTACAACCTTGTATCACTTGTTGGTGTGTGTGTAGACTTTTAATTGAAGCGCAGGTAGAGTTTACAGGGAGTCGTTGAATGGAAATTTTATGTGCCTTAGACTGTTTAATCCGTTAATTGCTTGATCTGAAGTGGGGTATTGCCTGATAGAAAGGGCTTATCATCGGTTAAGATAGTACGGGGTTGTACACTGGGACTATATGAAAGCTTCGGCTTCAGGACAGTCGGAATTTTTGGTTGGGAACCATGGGAACAAGGGAGTCATTAGTGGGTAATGGCGGGAAGGTAATGCCTGGAAACAAACTGATTATTGTGAATTCTTTATAAGTTGATACGTTTTATGACGTGTTATGCTCGGTTTCTTTATACGTTCGGTGCCAGGAATGGTCTTGAGGGTAGTTCGGGACTATGGCGGTATTTACAGGTTAGGACAGTGGTAACCAGGAAAGGGATGAGTACATTTAGCTGGAATTCAAATTTTTTGAACAGTTACCATCGGGATCGCTATAGCAGTGAAATTTCTGCTATAGCAGGACCACTATCGCGGTATAACTAACCGCTATCGCGGTAGTCAGCAAGGAAGTGAGTTGCTCTATTTTCCCCCTGTTTTGGTCCCTTCCAGGGAAAAGATAGAAACAAGTATAGATTACCAAAACCACTGTATAACCAAAGGAAAGAAGCTATATAGACATAAATATATATGCGGGAAATGAAATAGTGTCTAACACAGGCATCCACGTGCCCAAAATAAAAAGGGAAGGGGGAAAGATTGTCTGAAACAACCCCCAAACGGGGGTGAACCAGCAGTTAATATCAGTATAAGGAGGGGGTGAGTCCTAGGCCTCATCGTCGCTCGAAAGGGAACTCAAGCCTGTTCTCAGGCTCGTGTGTGGGCAACTCTTGACCATGGGCAACACAAGAGAACATGACCTTTATGGTCTTACATATTCGGGAAAACATACGGTCTCAGGAGCGTCTTTTCCTTTTCTCCTCTTCTAACTCCCTTCGGAGTGCTGCAAGTTCCTGAGCTGATGGGTGAGGGGTTGCGCCTCCGGCGTTAGGATCCTCCATGTACCTCCGAATAGCTGTTAGGTTCTCCTCCAGCTGGGCTCTAGAGATCAGTGGCTGGGGCTGGGGCTAGGACTGGGAAGGGGCAGGGGTATCATCTTCCTCATCATCATCGCCGGCCTCCTCCATCGGCTGACTGCTCCCTGCCTCACCTACCTTCCTCTTCTTCTTGGAAATGTCCTTCACCCGGACTGGGTCAAAGGGCTCATCCATGGCCATCTCTGCATTGGTGTGGTCCTGAGGCACACCAGCACGCCTACACAACTCTGAAACCACCCCGGGTAGATAAAGGCCCTTCCTGGGACCAGTATAGAAGCTCTTCCATTCCGAGATGATCTGCTCCCCCACATTCATAATAATCCCCTGCATAGCACAGGAAATCACGTCAGTTTGATTTTCCGATGAACGGATCATCCGGGACACCAAATTCAGCCACATCTTAGCCTCATAAGAGAAATAGGTGCTAGTAATACCCTCAGGTCTGACCCAGTACACCTTGTCCCTGGATGCGGGGTCCACCAGAGTATCTCTTAACCAGGTCATGTCCCACAACCGAGACTTAGCCATGTATGCCGCATTGGAAATGTGGGGCACCCCTAGCACCTCATTGATGGTCTGGGCATCCACGGGAACATCCACCCCTTGTAGTCTGATAGAAGGATTCGGCTCGCTCCAGTCGACCATAGGAAGGATGGCATAAAACTCCCGCACCCATCCGGTTAGCGCGGGAGGATTAACCACTAGCAAGGGTTCCCACCCAAACTCTCGGATCCAGCAGTGGAAATCAGCCACTTTTCCATCTATCCCAGTCATGCGGCAACCTCTCTCATAATAGAAGCTAAATCTTTGGTAATCCCTGAGCCTTTCCCAACTAGCTTCGTCGGGGAATCGCTCGTAGTCATACACGGGTGCTTGTTGATCAGCCATTGTGTTATCTTGCAAGAGTAGGAAAGAAACGGGGTTAGGAGAGTAATAGGACACGAAAAGGAGAAGCAAACTTTTTTTTAAGTGTAACTTAGGAAGGTCACTGGTTTGAGGCCTTCCGCTACAACGGGTGATGCGTCCACAATAGCGGAACAACTATAGTGGGGAAATGTCCTTTGTAGCGAGACCGCGATAGCGGAGCCCTACCACTATAGCGATCTTCATCGTTCAAGACCTTCAAGGGGTGCATCAATGGCTCCCCTTGGTCCAAAACCTCAATTTTGGCATTCCAAGACCAGATCTACCTACCCAAAGTGCCCCATTACCAGTTTCCATATAAATTTAGGCATAATAACCCTTAAAATTTTGCCCGAATCACCATTTTATTCAAGAAACAACCCTTCACCTTCCCCACCAATTTTTGGCCCCTTTTTGGCCTACACTAGTATAATCCTTATGCCCATAACACCTTGGAGGCATTGTAAACGTAAGGGAAGCATCCATGTTTTGGGAATCCAACAAAAATCCAATCAAAGGGTTCAAGTTTAAAACCCATTTCAAATAGGCTATAAGTTCCTATTTTTCTACCACCTTCATGTACTAATAGTTTAAGGAAGTAAAGGAGAGAGTGATTACGAGTATTACCTAAAATTTCCAACGTAGAAAGTGGGACGATCGGGAGAGAAAAGTGTAGTGTTAAGTGGAAATGTGGGAGAATGAGGGGAGAAACCCGTTTCTCCTCAATTTCATTCTGTTGTCCATCGCTGTAGCGGTCGGCAAGACACGATAGTGGGATCGCTATAGAGGTAAATTGTCTGCTACAGCAGACGACTAGTCAGTTTTGGGTACGGGCAAAGTTCTCCCGGGTCTTTCCAAATTCATCTGATCCAATAAGACAGGAGGCACCAGGATTCTTTGGTACTCGAGATGGGGACACATATAATAATCCTTGTGAGGCTCATAATTTCTTTGTCGGGATAAGGCTATAGTAAATTTTTCCTCGAGTCGGTTAGACTCACAAAAAAGAAAGTTGGATAACTTGCGTAGGTTCAATAATTATGCGGTCACTTAGGGGCGGTAAGAGTCCCGGGTTAGTTTCTCTCCTCTATTTTAAAGTTTGGGATCGTTCGGGGATGAACGATGGGTAAATTGGTATCTGTTGTAACGACCAGGTCCCTCATTACATTGACTTTCCTGATTTCATAAAATTGGGAAAAATTGTTAAAGATACGTTCTGAATAAGTGGGATGACATAAGGGGAAATTTCAAATTTCTAGAAAGAATCTGGGCTGACGTCATACCGCTATAGTGGTAATTAGTCCACTATAGTGGTACCGCTATCGCGGTAAGGCAGACCGCTATTGCGGGGTTACGGGAGATAGAACATGCGATGGGGTTTTATTAAAAAGTCTATTCTCCTCAGTTGGGAGACATACGAGAGTTCCTCCAAAAACCCTTCTATGCTGCTTCAAGGCTGGAAAACCATGAGGAGGAGAGGTCATGGTTGAGGGGATGCAGAATAGCAGATTCTAGGATCACGGTTCAGCCGGGAATGCAACCACGGAGCCAGAAATGCATCATTGCAACTGCTTGGCGTCTAGGTAGGCTAGGTTTTCATGAGTAGTTAGACCTATCTACTTTCTGTACTCGTTATATAATAGAAATGGAGAATCCATGTTTTAGGCCTTCGGGCATGGAGTTTGGCGGATTTGGGTTGGTTGTGTTATTTCTAGAATGTACAGAATGGCTGGTCTTGTGAGTTGTATTGTGTGATTAGCTTACTCTTATTGTTGTGACTAGATGATTGGTCATGGGACTAGTATGTAATGCTGGTTCGGGGAACCAAGAAAGTGCTAGGGAAGCATGCAGGGATGGGAATAGGAAACTCCTAGGTGGGGTTTCAGGAATGGTTATGGTTTGAGGCTTAGCGGTGGTCTTGCTAATGTTAGGAGGGAAATTTGTGTAGCACGCATATAGGTTTATTAAAATAAAAAGGGAAATCACTAGTTGTACAATTAAGATAAAAAGGGTGAACCGGGAATATAGTCTTCGGACGGTAATGGGTGGTTCGTATTTGTACCCAAAAAAGGGGTAGGTGATGGCTTTCTTATTTCTATGAATGTGTATATTCATTGTACTCGTTGACTAATTAATTGTGTGCATTACATTGCTTAGGGGATTTATGTAGAATGTCTAAGTTCGGTTTACAGTCTATGTTTGAATGGTTTTTACTTGTTGGCTTTACAAGGGGTGTGCATTCATTCTATTGACTATTTTTGTTGAAATTCAGTTGTCTTGGGTACCATGCCTGGTACGGGTATAACACATGGTTGGCACGAGTACCACGCCTGGTACTAGTATAACATTCAGTTGGCACTGGTACCACGCCTGGTATGGGTTTACTTTATTGTATGTTGCACTGTTTCATTGATTATTATATTGCATTGGTTGATATTGGTTCCGTGAGAGGATTGGGTTATTTTACAGAATGTGATACTTGATATTGGTTCCTTGAGTGGACTGGGTTGTTAATGAAAGGTACTATTGTTGGTAGTCCTTGAGTGGCCGAGAACTTGGTATAACTGCTGATTGGTTTTAGTTTAGGCCGAGTTGTTCCTTGATGCTTGTTTTTGGTCTTGGGTTAGGCCGTGTTGATCACTGACACTTAGGTGTTGTCTAGAGGGGATCCCGAGGTGGGTCCGGACTACGTAAAAGAAGACATATAAGTGCATGTATGGATGTGTATATTATCACCCTTAGCAAGCCTAGATGGTCGGGGATTAATTGTGATTATTGACTAAGGGTCGGTCTCGGTATAGACCGGGGAATCTTGTTAATACTGAGGGTGGTTAAGGGGATCCTTGTAGGGTCTGGGTCACGTACAGTAAGGGGATTAGATATAACTCTAGGGTCGTCCTTAAATGTAGCAAGGATTGCTGGGTGGATTTCATTGTGGTGAATAGACTGAGAGTATTGGGTTGTGGTTCTGACTATTGCATATTTATTAGAAAGTTTACTAGAGAATCATGGAGGGTTGGACCTTGGTGAGCAAGGTTACGAGTATAAGCAGTCGAGTTGGGCGGATAGCCGGGCTAGGTCGGAATGATAGTTAGAACAGTTTACTTAGGTAAGGGAAGGGTGGTCCAGGTAGGGGCGAAGGTGACTTGGGAAGTTTAAGACATTATGACTTGGGAAGTCTAAGACATTTCGACTTGGGAAGTGTGGGATAAGGTAAGGCTTAGGGAGTCAAAGGTTAGCGCGACTTGGAAGGCTTGGGAATGAGGGAGTTGGCAGCGAAAGAATATGGTGGATGTGAACTAAGTATTTAAATTCAATCATGTATTTTCCTGCTTTCTTATATGAGTGTAGGAATGGATTCGGGTCGACAGATTATGCCTACCAGTATGTGTGTTTGTACTGACTCTACTCTTGCTATACCTTTTTTGTATAGTCTGGTTGCAGGTTGGTGATGTTTCATAGGTTCGCCGCAATGAGATCTCCAGCAACTTTTGTCCTGGTATTTCATGGCAGAAGTTATGTCTTTTACCTCTTGTGTACTCTTGTAGTAGCTTTTGTACCTGTTCAGACTAGATCCTAGGAGAGGGTGTTCTTTTCAAAATGTTGTAAAATATTTTTCGTAATTTGTTTTGTAGACTACTCTCCGAACTAGAATTGTAAAGGAAGGATTTTCTGTTATGTATAAAAGGGGCTTGAGTTAACGTTTTACTTTTAAGTCCGCATGTTACCTATTGGACATGGGGTGAGGGTTCTTCTATCTAGGTGATTAGAGTAGGCACCCGCACGGTCCGATGGGTTGGGTCGTGACAAAGAATGATCATGAATTTGACCTGGAGGTTCGGGATTAGGCTATAATCTGTGATATTTGAGGTCATGGGTTGAAATTGTGTTTGCGTTTCTATTTTTAAACCACAATCAAGTTGAGGTCGCAAGAAAAGGGAAAGCTCAGGTTCGGTAGAGCATTTCAGGCTTAGATTAAGGTAGCTGATAGTTATTGTAGTCCAATTTATGTTATGTGTACATAATAACTATTTCTTAGTATTACTTGCACAATACATATTCAGGAAAAAGGAAATGATTGTTAAATAATATCCTAGATGCTAATCACATGCAATGAGTTTGGTTGAAAGCTTGTTGGTTTGTACAAGTGTTGTCTATTATCATTGTGGTTGTGGTTGTTGTAATATCTGTCATTATTGTGAGATGAACCTATAACATCTCAGGTGTTTTGCAGTTATTTTCTTCCTGTGTCAAAGGCTTACGAGCTCAAATTTGAGAGTTTATTTAACATCGCGCGTATTCAAAAATATTTAATTTAAAATTTGAGTTTGGTAAAAAGTTATATTTTTATTGCCTTTCTAAAAGTGTCTTAAATATTTATAAAAATTTATTTAATTAAAATATATTTATATATATATTTATTTTATAAGAGTTTTATAATTTATAAAATTTTAATGTAGATAGTAAATTTAGTTATGTTGAAAATTATTATTATATATAGTAAGCTTTATTTGAAATAATTTTCTACTAACTCTGTTATATTCAAAAAGTTATATATATTTTATCATAAACTTATGCAATATGCATGTATATACATAACGGGATAATTACAAGAGGTGTTTCACCTTCACTTCCACGTGGAAGTGGAGGGAGTGCACAACAATGCTTAATTTATAAGTGGCCAAACTTTGGCATGTAATGGTAAGTGATATATGTAGTGCTACTCATTCTCTTTATAAAACATATCACTTTCTAAAATAATTCATGTACATATATATTTTGATGGAAACAATACTTATTTGATTTCTCCTTTTTTTTTAAAAGTTAAGCATTAGGCAGTTTCTCTATACAATATTTACTATGCACGTTAATGAGTGATTTTGGTGAGGGAAACTATTAATAAGAAATATTTGATTCTCGAGGGAAAATTGAGTATTTAAATCAAGTTGTTCGGGCTCAATTCGAGGTATGTCAAGGCTATTCCTTTTTTGTTGTATAATTCCTTAAGATTTAAAAACTTCATGTCTACCGTACTATCGAAGAGTCAGTTTTTAAATATTTTTAAATTATTATTGGTATTATTCCTATTAGAAACTCATATTCAGTGATTTTGGTTTAGTATTATATTGGAAGTAAGAGGTGGTGTGTATATAATTGTGATTATCGAATTATGGTGATTGTCGAGTTGATTATGGTATTGTGGTTGTGGTATGGAAGAGGTACGGTGGTTCTTGGATACTTGGGGACTTCCTTAAAAGCTTGTATTGTATTATGTATTGCATATTTCATCATATTTTATTGCATTTTTTATTGTGGTCGCCAAGAGAGCTCAGAAAAACCTGTAAGGCGTGAGACATGTCTTCATAGTTAAGCCCGTGGCTTTGCGAGGACCTGTAAGGCGTAAGACCTTTTCTCATGGTCGATCTCATGGCATTATAAGGACCTGTAAGGCGTGAGTATTTTTCTGCATGGTCTTCCTTTTGTATTTCTCTCTCATAAGGCATGCATTTATTCCGCAGGTTGATCCTATGTATTGTGTTATTCATCTTGCATTGCATTTCGATGTTATGATTATTCTGGTTAGATATATGTTGAGTTTTTGAGGTGATATGTGTTCAAGGTTGTGGTTGTTGTGGGGCCTGGAGTAGGGGAAGGTAAGGTAATATGGGCTGATGTTGTGTCTGTGCAGTTGGTGGTAGAGATATTGGTATTGTTCCTATTTCAAATTCTTTAATATTGTGGTTTTAGATTCGAGTTGTATTATTTTTATTATTCTGTTGCCTTACATATTCAGTACATTCTTTCGTGCTGACATCCCCATTGACTTCGGACACTACATTCATGCCTGCAGGTTATCAGGTAGATAGTGGTCCCCATTGTATGTGTCAAGTTCAGCTGATGGTTGGTACACTCCGTTCTTTCCATAGTTGTTAAGTCTGGAGTCTTCTTTAGCTTTATATTGGTAATGGGTATGTCAGGTCCCTGTCCCAACTCGTAGTTAGCAGTTTTAGTCTTAGAGGCTTGTACATCCGTTGTAGGTCTTGTGGTCAGTTGCGTCCTAGTTGGCCTTGTATTATATATATATAATGACTCTTTTGGTTATTTGCATGTGTTTTCCTTTCTTGTACCGTTAGAGCTTTCTTGTAGCAAGCCCAAGTCATTTATGGCTTGCTAGGACTGGTAGTTTGGTGTCTGGGCCATTTGTTTGGTCTTTTTGGCCATTCTTAGTTTTAGAGCTTTGAACTTTGGAAATCATTGACTTCAGTCAATATTCTTGGTGAATGTGCTTAAAATGGAATTTTGACAGTTCCGTTAGCTCCAGAGCGGGGACTTTGGTCTAAAGGGACCTTTGGTCAGGATCCGGGAGCTTTTTAGCTTGGAATTATCTCTCGTTCTGTGTTTTTAGGCCAGTTGGGCTTATTTGGTTGACTTTGGTCAACATTCGGAGAAGACGACCTCGGATGGAAATTTTGTCAGCATCGTTAGTTCTGGAATGCCAAGTTTGTGTTAGGTAGTTGGTTAGTTTGGGTCCCCGGTAAGCTAAGCTCATTTTGGATGTTCGATAGGCGTTAGTTAGTGTTTACTTGGGTCAACATTCCTCCGAGACGACCTCATATGGAAGTTTCATCGATTTTATTGAGTTTGGAATGTTGTTTTCACTCTAATAGCATTATTGGTTTTTGAATATCGGGTTCTGATTATGCCCGAAATGCCCCGTAGAAGTTTTGGTTGTTGCTGCTTTTCTACAGCAGAATTTATTCAGCGCCAACAGTGATGACCTGTGTCCAGCCCCTATAAATCTTTCCTCCTTTGAGTTTTCAGCTCAAATTCTTATTTCCTCCCAACTCCAAACTAAATATTCTCTCTACCAAATTGTTCCAAATTACTTCTTGAACTTGGGGAATCTTTTGCTCATCAAAAATCTGCGCTCCCTCGACAATTGGTAAGTCTTCTTCCCCAACTTGTTCCTCTCTTGCTTTCTAAAGAAACCACCATTGTTGGGAGTCTCTACAGCTTAGAAATTCTTGCAGATTCTACCCCTTTTATGAGTGCATGATCATGGGTTCGTGAGACTCGTTGTTCGGGTGAAATTCCTTCCTTTATGGTAAGATTTCTTGCTCAATTTCCGATTGTTCATTCTTAAAATTCCTTCTTCAATTCTTGACTTGAGCGGGCTGTTTTGAGCCCTAATTATTGTTTGTTTCTGCTCAAATTTTGAGCATGTGCTCCCGGGATAGTAAGGAACACTTTGGTGTTTTTTGTTTCTTATTTCGGGTTTCGGGGCCTATGGGCCCGTTTGTGACCCCGATTTTGACCCGGTTATATTTATGGAATTATGGGTATCGTTAGTCTTGTATTAATGCCTAGATTATAGTGTTGATAGTGGTTTTACTATTTGGAGCTTTCCGAAGCAGTTCGAGCCTGGACAACACTATCCCCGTAGTTATTCATCGTACGACAGGTAGGTTATGGCCTTCCCTACCTAGACTCTACATATATAGGCTATAACTGCACTAATTAGCATCCTTGGGTGGGTTTTTATAGGTTTATACCCCAGGCCTTGCCCGTCTTTTCTGTCCATTTATTTCATACGTTGGGTGTAGTATTCACGTAGTATTGTATATAATACCTTTGTGGTCCTGTGTGGCCTTGTATTTACTCTGGAAAATAGATGGTGGGTTATTTGGGAATGTCAGTGAGTCCCGGACAAAGAGATATCCTTTTAGGCTGGTTATGAGTGTTATAGAGCTTTTGAGCCTGTGCAAGGCCGATAGGAAATGTTTGTGAGCCATTTTGGGCTACTCTATTGTTTGCGAGCATATCATACCTGAAAAGGTTTTCCCTGCATGTTTTACTACTAATTTGGCTTCAGGCCTACTATAATTATTTTTCTAAACTTAGCATGGCCTTGAGGGCCCATTTTCGGTACATGACTTTGAAAGGGCTTTTAAATAGACTTTTACGAAACCTCTGAGAGTAGAGGAGAGATTATGATAACTTGATTACTGATTTTCATCCTGATACTAGGATCGGTTGGACTTTAGCGCTAGACATTATTTTCTACAGATTAGACTCGGATACGAGCTGGGCACCATGTTTAGGGATTTTGCTACTTGATTTCTATTTTAGAACCGAATACGCTCTGAGCACCCTCGATGAGGGTTAATGAGATATAACTACTTCTTTTGACTCGGATACGCTATGAGCACCCTTGATGAGGGTTATTGATACATGGCTACTAATTTAGACTCGGATTATATACGAGCACGTACTATGAGATTCCAACTATTGAGATATATTGAGTTTAGTGTTAGTATGTGGTCTACAAGTAGACCTTCATAGACCCTATTTTTCTGGACCAAGTGATACAGGTCGACGGTGATTGAAGGAAGGGGTTTATGACAGAGCATATGTACTTGGGAGAAGTCCTTTCATAGATCCCACCTCTACTGGACCTTTGGCGTACCGGAGGGGGTAACATACAACACTGCAATCACACATGGTTACAGATTCATCATATCATATCATCATGTATATTTCACTCAGATTCCACCCTTGTTTGTTGTGTGTTCAGTGTATTCTTTAGTTGTATGAGCGGTCGGAGGGTTTGTTTTCACTTGATTGTGTTCCTTGGTTGTATGGGCAGCCATTGGGACTGTAGGTAGATTATATTACTCCTGTCATTTCATAGAGATAGTTATGGTCCTTGGTTCTTGTGAGTTGGTAAGTTTTAGCCTGTTGAGGCTCCAAGTTTTGGGCTTGAGTATTGAGGGGCTAGTGAGTCCTATATCTTTGAGGCTCTGTTGTGTGTCCTCCTGAGCGGTTATAATTTATCGAACGTTGTTCGTTATCTTGATTCTGAGTGGAACTCTTGGTTCTGGTGGCTTAGTTATTCCATTCTAGGTTGTAAATTGTGAGTTAGATCCTGGTTCACGTTTATCTTGAGATTTGGTGTTTTTAGTATGTTTTTGTTACTCTTATAGCTTCTAGTTGATTATGTTGGTTTGCTTTCCTTCTTTCCCTTCTTACTTGAGGTTACCGGTATATCGCCATGTCCCTGATTCTCTCTCTCTTTACTTATACTATTATTGCAAGGATCCCAGGTGTGTCCCTCTTTCTTACACCTGTGTTTCTGTGTTATAATTATCTTCTATTGTAGCATTGTATGCTTATAACTCTTGGTTATATATTCTCTGTGCTTTATCTATTTCTTCGGTGACTATTTCTTTCTATCTGCTATTAACTATTTTTATATCTTATATGCGCTCAGTCAGCCGATGATGCCTACTAATTACCCATTGTCTTGGTGCTCATACTACACTTATGGATCTTTTTGGTGCATATATTAGTGTGAGATTTTGCCGTTGATCACGTTGGAGACTCATGCAGCTTTTAAGATATTCGAGACTAGGGTGAGCTCCCAACGGCCAAGGTTTGACCACATCTCATCTTTTGGCACTGTTACTCCTTGTATTTTCGGAGACAGATTTATATTGTATTTGTTACTTTTAGCACTTGTATTCTATTAGAAGCTTATATACTATCGATACCAAGTTTTAGGGTTGGTGTAGTATCTTTATGTATATATTTGAGTTATTTACTTCCGCATTGTCTATCTTTACATTCTTCTTCCACTTATTTCTTCTTATTGTGCATTTTTGTTAGGTAGTAGCCCATTACTAACTATTTCAGACTACAGGGATTTGTTCGCTTACCGGGAGGTTATAGGTGCCATCATGACCTAAGAAATCAGGTTGTGACAGCTTGGTATCAGAGCCCTAGGTTCACTGGTGTCCTGGTACAGAGGCAAGTGTCTACCTAGAGTCTCATAGATCGGTATGATGACGTCCATATCCTATCTGCAGGAGGCTACAGGGCATTGTTAGGAAAAGTTTCATCTTCTTGGCTCCTTATCGTGCGTTCCTGGCTTTATTGACTTCTAAAAACTTTGGTTGTTTTATTACTTCTTAGATGCCTAAGATGAGTTTTACATTGGATGACGTCGAGATTTCTATGCCTGTTGCTTCAGTGCTTTCTTTAGTGCCAAGATTTCAGAGTAAGAGTTTACCGCATCAAATAGAGGGTGTGGGGCCAGCCCATCATTTGATTGGATTAAAGCGACCCCAGTTCTTTAGGACACCGTGGCTAGGACTCTGAGTCCTCCGGTGGGTATTTCAGTAACCGGTTCTATGAGGAGTGCTTTGGTGAAGGTTGAGCTTCGAGTTCTCCAGCAGGATTGTATGTCAGTATTGGACTATCAGGCAAGATTTCACGAGATCGGTAGGCGTACTATTAGGATTGTGCCTTCAGAGTTTGATAGAGTTCAGTGCTTTGTTGGGGGTTTGATTTCACTGCTCCATTTAGCGACCGAACATTTGGTTACAGCTGGGACTACCTTCCTTCAGGTAGTGGATCATGCTTGAACTATCAAGGGTTTATGTCATGAGGCTTATGGAGGTAGTGCTAAGAAATGTCATTGCCAGGATGGTTTCCGAGGTTCTCAGACTCGAGGTAGGGGATTCTCCACCAGAGATAGGTTTTATTGTTTCTTATCTACCAGGCATTTTAGTTTCTCCGTAAGTTTCAGAGGGTGGTGGTATAGGATATGTTGAGCTTAGAAGACCTTGTACAGATCAAATTTCTCAAGAGTTGCTTTCAGGTTGTGTAGGCCATGGTGGTTGGTCAGGTTCAGTACGATCTCCTCGCCTGTATATACCTAGTGGGATTTGCTTTTAGTGTGGTGTACGAGGTCACTTTTGCTAGGGATTGTTCCACGATTCCACCTTCAAGTCCGCAGGGTCAGCGGGTGTTATCTCCCAAGGCGTCAGTGCTACCGACTAGATGTGGAGTACAGAGTAGTAGGGGTGGTCCCCAGGAAGTTAGAGGTGGATTTCAGCCAGGTGGTTCAGGTATCCGTCCAGAGTCGATAGGCACCGTGCATCGGAGTAGGGCTTCTTTGGGTTGCTATAGTTTTGTAGTGAATGGGCATTATGCTAGAGACTGTCCCCATCGAGGGATGAAAGAGCCTTCAGCTTTGACTACTCTAGCCAGTGTTAGACACTGTCAGGTTGATGCCCCTCTTGTGGGGCCTATGGTAGAGGTTATTGATATCGTTGATCCAGGTTAGGCTTTTGCTACCTTTGGCTTGTGATAGTCCTACTCGCATTGAAATTCTATCCCTTCTGTCGTTTACTTACTTATATACTTACCTTCTACTTGTTTACTTGTTTTACTACTTGAATTATAGTAGCTAAGCATTGTTTTCTTGGTAGTTTATTCCTTAGTAGTGGATGGGGTGAGTTATCCTTGATAGGTGTTTACCCGGAGTTTTAGCTCGTAGGTAGTTCTTGTTAGTCTGTTTCTGATTAGGTTTATCCCTGTTTCATTGTGACTCTAGAATTGTGTTGAGTCGTCTCTGTTGAGTAGTCTTAGATAGATTTTGCCTAGGCTATTATCTAGCATTTGCTAGAAGTCCTTGTATTGGTTTGGTGTTATCGGTAGTTGTGCCGGAGTTTGAGCTTTGACTTAAGTTGAGAGGTGTCGGTTATGCTAGCGTGCACAGATTGGTTTGGTTTTTCGGGTGATTAGAATAGATCCCCTTTGTTTGGTTGGTTAGGAGGTTGGCAGGTATATGGGTCTTTCTCATAGTCTCCTTCAGTTTTTTGTCCGGTTGGGTTGTCTTATCATTTTCCCCGGTTCAAGTTGAAATGAGTTTCAATCACAGTTCTCTAGATGAGCTTTTGATTTTGGCATTGTGATTGGGTTTTGGCTCTAGTATTTTCAACTAAGTGTTGACAGTAGTCTCGTGGCTGAGTTGTACTTGTAGCATTTTGGGTGAGTTGGGCATCCGGCCCATTCTTCTCCTACTTTATTGAATTTGAAAATATAGATGTGAGAACTAAGGTATTGCCTCCAAATTTTATTTGAGAAGGAGTTTGTAAGGTTAGTATATACTACGAAAAGGTTTTGTTTAGTTGAAAAAGTTGAGAGATGACTTTTTGTTCCTGCTTATGTGTTTCAGTAGTTGACTGAGGTGGCGACAAAGGTTTTCTTTGGGATCGTGTGTTGGTGAGTTGATTTGGCCGTTTACAGATTGCAATGGTTTTCCTTCGATTGGTTTGAGATTTCAATAGCAGATGCAGTTTTGGAAACTTTCATATTGAGGCCTAGTTGACTTTGGTTCCTAAGGGTTTATTGGCAGTATACGGGTTTGACAAAGGCTTTGGTTGGCAATTTGAAAGTTGGGTTTCAGAATCGGGGTTGGAAAACTACTCCATATGGTTCGTTGGTGGTTTTTCTTGGTTGCAGCTTCTTTTGTTGGAAGTTAATGAGTTCGGACAACTTAGCTTCCTTATTTCATTTTGGAGTGGTAGTTAGCCCTGGACATCCAGTCCTTGGCTAACCTGTTGATTAGGATGGACATTCTTGATTTCAGCGGTGTCCTATATAATACGAGGTTCCTTCTACCATAGCTAAATAGACTCAGCGGTGTGAGTTTGAGATTCAGTGCTGGTGCATGCTTTATGTGATCAGGTTGTGAGGGTTGAGGCTAGAAAGGCTATGTTGGAGCTCTAATGATATTTAGAGATTGGTGGTCACCATTCATTGCTGAGAGTTTGAAAATCTTGTTTAGTTGATTCTTCTAGGGTTGTCTTTTATGTGGGGTTCTAGTGTTAGTTAGACTCAGCCATTGTGGACTAGCAGTTTGGCATGGGGTATGCTTCAGGATGGTTGGTGGCTTGGTGTGCTGATTTAGTTGAGCGGTTGATTCAAGCCAAAGGGATGAGTTTATGTACATGCAAAGATATCTATAGCTAGATGGCGACCTTGAACCCCAGACACCTTTTCCTTTGCCTACGGGGTGTTGACTTAATATTCATGGTATGGTAGACTACTTCCCGATTTGATATTTGTAAAGCAATTTCAAATCCGAATGGTGTTCGAGTATTCGGTGTAGCAACAGTACTTCTTAGAGTTGGTGTCTTAGTAATGGTTACGAGCTCCGTGGAATGCTTACCACAGTCCTTGCAGAGGCTTGGTTTTGGTTTGGGTCTGTTGGGCAGGTTGCCCTGGTTTATTCGCTTCCAGTTGATTCAGACTTTGAATGGTGTAGCGAAGAGGGTTCGTTCTACAATTTGGAAGTTTTTTCATCAACACAGGGTATTCATACATGCCCTCCAAACTTGGGTTTGTGAACATCAGTTGGGTTCAGATGGGTTGTTCAGTCGGGTTCAGTTAGCGAGATTGATGTTAGAAAAAGTTTTCGTTCATTTGTTAATGATCAGTCGATATAGATAACTTGAGTTTTTAAGGGTACGATTCAAGTTGTTATCTTTGATGGAAAATTCTAGTAGACTATAGCTTGACTTGAAAGGAGTTTGAGAAAAAAGAGGTGACTTCATTCGTGGTACAGTGTAAGCAAAGACTGTGGATCTCTGGTTTGTTAGTTGATGCTTTGAGGGTGGTTTGAGTGTTCGACTTGTATGCAACTTCATGTTATGGTACAAATGGATTCAAATCAGAATAAGAGGGTTTTGCAGATCAGCGGGTTCATGAGTTAGAGTTTTGGGTTAATGACTTTTCTGGTAACCTTGGTTGTGGTTTCAAAGATTCAAGCTCTTTGTATTGGTCGCCTTGCTTCTCTGGTTCCAGGGTTATGTTGGTACCTTCTGGTTGTGAATCTCAATGTTCAGTTTGGGTTGGCAGACCCTTGGTATTTTGAAGTTTGAGTTTGGGTTCTAGCTTGGCTAGTAAGGAGTTTAGGCTTGGTTGCCTTCCTTGGTTCTGTTATGTTGGGTGTCGTCCAGTCGGGGAGTCTACCCAGGTTGTCGTAGAGAGTAGTGCGGGCAGTGTATCTGTTGTTCTTAAATCTCTAGTCTTTCCTTCTTTCTTGACTTTCGAGGACGAAAGTCTTTTTAGTAGTGGATGATGTAATGACCCTTTTGATCATTTATGCATGTTCGCCTTTCTTGTATCGTTAGAGCTTGCTTGTAGCAGCCCCAAGTCATTCATAGCTTGATTGGAATGGTAGTTTGGTGCCCGAGACATTTGTTTGGTCTTTTTGGCCTTTCCTGGTTTTAGTGCTTTTAACTTTGGAAATCGTTGACTTCATTCAACATTCTTGGTGAACGTGTTCGAAATCAAATTCCGACAGTTCTGTTAGTTCCAAAGCGTGGACTTTGGTCTAGAGGGATCTTTGGTCGGGATCCAAGAGCTTTTTAGATTGGAATTCTCTCTCTTTATGCGTTTCCAGACCTGTTGGGCTTGTTTGGTTGACTTTGGTCAACATTTGGAGAAGATGACCTCGGATGGAAATTCCATCAGCAACGTTAGCTCCGGAATACCGAGTTTGTGTTAGGTAGTTGGTTGGCTCGGGTCCCAGGTGAGCCGGGTTCATTTTGGATGTTTGGTTGGCATTAGTTAGTGTTAACTTGTGTCAACATTCCTCTGAGACGACCTCGTATGGAAGTTTCATCAATTCTTTTGAGTCCGGAACGTTGTTTCCACTCTAATAGCACTATTGGTTTTTAAATATCGGGTGTTGATTGTGCCCGGAATGCCCCGTAGAAGTTTTGGTTGTTGCTGATTTTATGCAGCAAAATTTTTTCAGCGCCAATGGTGTTTGGGCAGTGCCAATGGCGCTGACCAGTAATTTCCTTCAGTGCCAACGGTGCCCGGGCAGCGTTAATGGCGCTGACCTGCGTCCAGCCCCTATAAATCTTTCCTCCTTCAAGTTTTTAGCTCAAATTCTTGTTTCCTCCCAACTCCAAACTGAAAATCCTCTCTACCAAATTTCTCCAAATTAGTTCTTGAACTTGGGGAATCTTTTGCTCATCAAAAATCTGCGCTCCCTCGATAATTGGTAAGTCTTTTTCCCCAACTTGTTCCTCTCTTGCTTTCTAAAGAAACCACCATTGGTGGGAGTCTCTAAAGCTTGGAATTTTTTGTAGATTCTGCCCCTTTTGTGAGTGCATGATCGTGGGTTCATGAGGCTCGTTGTTCGGGTGAAATTCCTCGCTTTATGGTAAGCTTTCTTGCTCAATTTCCGATTGTTCATTCTTAAAATTCGTTCTTCAATTCTTAACTTGAGCGGGCTATTTTGAGCCTCATTTGTTGTCTGTTTCCGCTCAAATTTTGAGCATGTGCTCCCGGGATAGTAAGGAACACTTTTGTGTTTTTTGTTTCTGGTATTGAGTTGCAGGACCCATGGGCCCGTTTGTGACCCGAATTTCAACCTGGTTATGTTTATGTCATTATGGGTATCATTAGTTTCATATTAACGCCTAGATTATTATGTTGATAGTGGTTTCACAATTTGGAGATTTCCAGAGTAGTTCGAGCCTAGTCGATGCCATCCCCATAGCTATTCGTCGGACGACATGTAGGTTATGGCTTTCCCTACCTAGACTTTGCGTATATAGGCTATAACTGCATTGATTAGCATCCTTGGGTGGGTTGTTATAGGTTGGTACCCCAGACCTTGCCTATCTTTTATGTCCATTTATTCCATACGTTGGTTGTAGTATTCGTGTAGTGTTGTATATATTACCTTTGTGGCCTTGTATTGACTTTGAAACATAGATGGTAGGTTATTTGGGAATGTCCGCGAGTCCCAAACATAGAGATATCCTTTTAGGCTGGTTATGACTGTTGAAGAGCTATTAAGCCTATGCAGGGCCAATTGGAAATGTTTGTGAGACATTTTGGGCTACTCTATTCTTTGCGAGAATATCATACATGAAAAGGTTTTCCCTACATGTTTTACTACTGATTTGGCTTCAGGCCTACTATAATTGATTTTCTAAACTTTGCATGGCCTTGAGGGCCTATTTTTGGTGCATGACTTTAAAAGGTCTTTTAAACGGACTTTTACGAAACCTCTGGGAGTAGAGGAGAGATTATGATGACTTGATTACTGGTTTTATCTTGATACAAGGCTCGGCTGGACCATACCACTAGACATGGTTTTCTATACATTTAGACTCGGATATGAGTCAGGCACCCTATTTAGGGATTTTGATACTTGATTTCTATTTTAGACTCGTATACGCTCTGGGCACCCTCGATGAGGGTTATTAAGATATGACTACTGATTTAGACTCGGATACGCTTTGGGCACCCTTGATGAGGGTTATTGATACATGTCTAATGATTTAGACTCAGATCAAATTCGAGCACGTACTATGATATTCCGACTGTTGAGATATATTAAGTTTCGTATTAGTATGTGGTCTACGAGTAGACCTCTATGGACCCTACTGTTCTGGACCAAGTGCTACATGCCGATGGTGATCAGAGAGAGGGGTTTATGGCAGAGCAGATATACTCGGGAGAAGTCTTTCCATGGATCCTGCCTCTACTGGACCTTTGAGGCACCGAAGGGGGTAACATACAACACTGCGATCACACTTGGTTACAGATTCTTCATATCATATTATCATGCATATTTCACTCGGATTCCACACTTGTTTGCTATGTGTTCAGTGTATGCTCCAGTTGTATGGGCTGCCGGAGGGTTTGTTTTCACTTGATTGTGTTCCTCGATTGTATGGGCGGTCGTTGAGACTGTAGGTAGATTATATTACTCCTATCATTTCATAGAGCTAGTTAAGGTCCTTGGTTCTTGTGAGTTGGTAAGTTTTAGCCTTTTGAGGCTCTGAGTTTTGGGCTTAAGTATTGAGGGGATAGTGAGTCCTATATCTTTGAGGTTCCATCGTGTGTCCTCCTGAGCAGTTATGACATTGTTCCTTATCTTGATTCTGAGTGGAACTGTTGGTTCTGGTGGCTAAGTTATTTCATTCTAGGTTGTAAATTATGAGATGGATTCTGGTTCATGCGTATCTTGAGATTTCGGGTTTTTAGTATGTTTTCGTTACTCTTATGGCTTCTAGTTGATTATGTTGGTTTGCCTTCCATCTTTCCCTTCTTACTTGAGGTTACTGTTATACCGCCATGTCCCTGATTATCTCTCTCTTTACTTATACCCTTATTGCAAAGATCCCAGGTGCGTCCCTCTTTCTTACACCTGTGTTTTTGTGTTATGATTATCTTCTATGCTAGCATTGTATGCTTATAACTCTTAGTTGTTTATTCTCTGTGCTAGTTCCTTGTGCTTTATCTATTGATTAGATGACTGCTTTCTTGCTATCTGCTATTTACTATTTTTATATCTTATATGCGCTCAGTCGACTGATGATTCCTACTGAGTACCCGTTGTCTTGGTGCTCATACTACACTTCTGCATTTTTTTGGTGCAGTCATTAGTGTGTGCTTTTGCCGTTGATCGCATTGGAGACTCATATAGCTTTTGAGATATTCGAGACTAGGGTGAGCTCCCGACGGCTGGCGTCTGACCACATCTCATCTTTTGGAACTTTTGCTCCTTGTACTTTCGGAGATAGATTTATATTGTATTTTGTTACTTCTAGCACTTGTATTCTATTAGAAGCTTTTGTACAGTAGATACCAAGTCTTAGGATTTGTGTAGTATCTTTATGTATATATTCGGGTTATTTGCTTCCACATTGTCTATCTTTACATTCTACTTCCGCTTATTTCTGCTTATTGTGCATTTTGGTTAGGTAGTAGCCCATTACTAACCGTTCTGGGCTACGAGGATTGGTTCGCCTACTGGTGTTGTAGGTGCCATCATGACCTGATAAATCGGGTCTTGATAGCTTGGTATCAGAGCCCTAGGTTGACCAGTGTTGTGGTACAGAGGCAAGTATCTTTGTAGAGTCTCACAGATTGGTACGATGACGTATGTATCCTATCTGCGGGAGTCTACAGGGCATTGTTAGGAAAAGTTTCATCTTTTTGGCTCCTTATTGTGCATTCCTGGCTTTATTGACTTCTAAAAACTTTGGTTGTTTCATTCCTTCTCAGATGCCTCAGATGAGTTTGACATCGGGTGATGTTGAGTCTTCTGTGCCTGTGCTTCAGTTCTTCCTTCAGCGCCAGGACTTCAGAGTGAGAGTTTACCGCATCAGATAGGGGGTGTGGGGCCAGCCCATCATTTGATAGGATTTAAAGCGACCCCAGTTCTTCAGGACACTGTGGCTAGGACTCTGAGTCATCCGGTGGGTGTTTCAGTAACCGGTTCTAAGAGTAGTGCTTTGGTTAGGGTTGAGCTTCCAGTTCTCCAACAGGGTTGTATGTTGGTGTTGGACTATGAGGCAAGATTTCACGAGATGGTTAGGCGTACTGCTAGGACTGTGCCTTTAGAGTTTGATAGAGTTCAGATCTTTGTTGGGGGTTTGGTTTCACCGCTCCGTTTGGTGACTGAGCATTTGGTTACAGTTAGGACTACCTTCCTTCAGGTAGTGGATCATGCTTGGGCTATCGAGGGTTTATAACGTGAGGCTTATGGAGGTAGTTCTAAGAAACATCATTGCAAGGATAGTTTCTGAGGTTCTCAGACTCGAGGTAGGGGATTATCCACCAGAGATAGGTTCCATTGCTTCTTATCTAGAGGAACAATTTCAGTTGCTCTACAAGTTTCAGAGGGTGGTGGTACAGGACATGTTGAGCTTAGTAGACTTTTTACGCGTCCGATTTCTTAAGGGTTGCTTTCAGGTTGTGTAGGCCATGATGGCTGATCAGGTTCAGTGCGTTCTCCTTACCCATATATACCTAGTGGGATTAGCTTTTAGTGAGGTGTACATGGGCACTTTGCTAGGGATTGTCCCACGATTTCATCTTCCAGTCCGCAGGTTTAACTTGTGTTATCTCCTAGGGCGTTAGTGCCACCAGTCAGAGGTGGAGTACATGGTAGTAGGGGTAGTCCCAAGGCAATGAGAGGTAGTGTGCAGGGTTACGGGGGTGGTCCCCGGATAGTTAGAGATGGCTTTAAGCCAGGTGGTTCAGGTATACATCCAGAGTCGACAGGCACCGTGCATCGGAGTAAGGCTTCTTTGGGTTTCTATAGTTGTGGGGTGATGGGGCATTATGCTAGAGACTATCCCTATCGAGGGATGATAGAGCCTTCAACTTTGACTACCCTGGCCAGTGTTAGACACTTTCAGGTTGATGCCCCTCTTGTTGGGTCCGTGGTAGAGGTTCCTGATATCGTTGCTCCAGGTTAGGCTTTTGCTACCTCCTGCTTGTGATAGTCTTGCTCGCATTGGGATTCTATCCCTTCTGTCATTTACTTGCTTATATGCTTACCTGCTACTTGTTTAGTTGTTTGACTACTTGAATTATAGTATGTAAGCATGGTTTTTTGGTAGTTTATTCCTTAGTAGTGGATGGGGTGAGTTATCCTTGATAGGTGTTTACCCGGAGTTGTATCTCGTGGGTAGTTCTTGTTATTCTATTTCTGATTGGGTTTATCCTTGTTTCATTGTGACTCTAGACTTGTGTTGAGTCTTCCCTATTAAGAGGTTCTAGATGGTTGTTGCCTAGGATATTATCTAGCATTTGCTAGAAGTCCTTATGTTGGTTTTCTGTAACCGGTAGTTATGCCAGAGTTTGAGCTTTGACTTAAGTTGAGAGGTATCAGTTATGCTAGCGTACATAGATTGGTTTAGTTTTTCGGGTGATTAGAATCGATCCTCTTTTTTTGGTTGGTTAGGAGGTTGGCAGATATATGGGTTGTTCCCATAGTCTCCTTCAATTTCTTGTCCTGTTGGGTTGTCTTATCATTTTCCCCGATTCCAGTCAGAATGAATTTTGATCACAGTTCTCAGGATGAGCTTTTGATTTTGGCATTATGATTGGGTTTTGTCTTTAGAATTTTCAACTAAGTATTAACAGCAGCCTCGTGGCTGAGTTGTACTTGTAGAATTTTGGGTGAGTTGGGCATCTGGCCCATTCTCTCCTACTTTATTGAGTTTGGCAATATATATGTGACAACTAAGGTAATGGCTCTAGATTTTATTTGAGAAGGAGTTTGTAAGGTTATGTATGTACTATGAAAAGGTTTTGTTTAGTTGAAAAAAGAGGGAGATGACTTCTTGTTCATGCTTATATGTTTCAGTAGTTGACTGAGGTGGCGATGAAGGTTTGCATTGGGATCGTGTGTTGGTGAGTTGATTCGTCTATCTACAGTTGCAGTGGTTTTCCTTCTATTGGTTTGAGATTTCAGTAGAAACTGCGGTTTTGGAAATTTGCATATTCAGGCTTAGTTGACTTCGGTTCCTAAGGGTTTATTGGAAGCATACGGGTTTGACAAAGGCTTTGGTTGGCTGGGTTTCATAATCATTGGTTGGCAAACTACTCCAGATGGTTCGTGGTTGGTTCTTCTCGGTTACAACTTCTTGGGTTGGAAGGTAATGAGTTCGGACAACTTAGCTTCCTTATTTCATTTTGGAGTGGTTTTTAGCCCTGGACATCCAGTCCTTGGCTAACCAGTTGATTAGGCTGGACATTCCAGATTTCAGTGGTGTCCTAGATAGTATGAGGTTCCTTCTACCATGGCTAGACAAACTAAGCGGTGTGAGTTCGAGATTCAGTGGTGGTGCGTGCTTTATGTGATCAGGTTTTGCGGGTTGAGGCTAGCAAGGCGATGTTGGAGCTCTAATGATACTTAGAGACTGGTGGTCACCATTCATTACCGAGAGTTTGAAAAGCTTGTTTAGTTGATTCTTCTAGGGTTGTCTTTTATGTGGGGTTCCAGTGTTGGTTAGACTCGGCCATTGTGGACCAGCAGTTTGGCATATTGTATGCTTCAGGATGGTTGGTGGCTTGGTGTGCTGATTCAGTAGAGCGGTTGGTTCGAGTCAAAGGGATGAGTTGAAGGTACATGCAAATATTTCTATAGCTACATGGAGACCTTGAACCCCAGACACCTTTTCCTTTGCCTACTGGGTGTGTTGACTTGATATTCGTTGTATGGTAGACTCCTTCCCGAGTTGAGATTTGTAAAGCAATTTCAAATCCGAATGGTGTTCGAGTATTCGGAGTAGCATTAGTACTTCTTAGAGTTGGGAGCTTAGTGATGGTTATGAGCTTCGTGGTAGGCTTACCACAGCCCTTCCAGAGGATTAGTTTTGGTTTGGGTCTGTTGGGCAGGTTGCCCTAGTTCATTCGCTTCCAGTTGATTCAGATTTGGCACGGTGTAGCGAAGAGAGTTCATTCTACAGTTTGGAAGTTTCTATGTCAACACAGGGTATTCATACATGTCCTTCCTAACTCGGGTGTGTGAACTTCAGTTGGGTTCAGATGGGTTGTTCAGTCGAGTTCAGTTAGCGAGATTGATGTTAGAAAAAGTGTTCGTTCATTTGCTAATGATCAGTCACGATAGGTAACTCTAGTTATAAAGGGTACGCTTTAAGTTATTATCTTGGATGGCAAATGCTAGTGGACTATAGCTTGACTTGAAAGGAGTTTGAGAAAAAAGATGTGACTTCATTCATGGTATAGTATTAGGAAATACTGTGGATCTTTGGTGTGTCAGTTGATACTTTTAGGGTGGTTTGAGTGTTCGACTTGTATGCCAGAATTCAGTTCAGAATAAGAGGGTTTTGCAGATCAACGGGTTCATGAGTTAGAGTTTTGGGTTGATGACTTTTCTGGTAACCTTAGTTGTGGTTTCAAAGATTTGAGCTCTGTGTGCTGGTCGCCTTGCTTCTCTGGTTCTGGTGTTGTGTCGGTACTTTCCAGTTGTGAATCCTGAGGTTCAGTTTGGATTGACAGACCCATGGTATTTTGAGGTTTGAGTTTGGGTTCTAGCTTGACGAGTAAGGATTTAGACTTAGTTGCCTTCCTTGGTTCTGTTCTGTTTGGTGCCGTCTGGTCGGGGATGCTACCCAGGTTGTCCGAGAGAGTAGTGTAGGTTGTGTATCTACTATTTTTAAATCTCTAGTCTTTCCTTCTTTCTTGACTTTCAGGGACAAAAGTATTTTTAGTAGTGGATGATGTAATGATCCTTCGAGTTATTTACGCGTGTTCGCATTTCTTGTACCGTTAGAGATTACTTGTAGCGGCCCCAAGTCATTTATGACTTGCTAGGATCAGTAGTTTGGTGTCTGGGCCATTTGTTTTGTCTTTTTGGCCATTCTTGGTTTTAGAGCTTTTATCTTTGGAAATCATTAACTTCACTCAACATTCTTGGTGAACGTGCTTGGAATTGAATTCTGATAGTTCCGCTAGCTCTGGAGCATGGACTTTGGTCTAGAGGGACCTTTGGTCAGGATCTGGGAGCTTTTTAGCTTTGAATTCTCTCTCTTATGCATTTTCAGGCCAGTTGGGCTTGTTTGGTTTACTTTGGTCAACATTCGTAGAAGACGACCTTGAATGGAAATTTCGTCAGCGCTGTTAGCTATGGAATGTTGAGTTTGTGTTAGGTAGTTGGTTGGTTTGGGTCCCGGCTGAGCTGGGCTCATTGTGGATGTTTGGTTGGCGTTAGTTAGTGTTGACTTTGGTTAATATTCCTCCAATACGACCTCATATGGAAGTTTCATTGATTCCTTTGAGTCCAGAACATTGTTTCCACTCTAATAGCACTATTGGGTTTTGAATATCGGGTTCCGATTGTGCCCGGAATTCCCTGTAAAAGTTTTGGATATTGCTGGTTTTCTGCAGCAGAATTTGTTCAGCGCCAACGGCGCCTAGGAAGTGCCAATGGCTTTGACCTGTGATTTTCTTCAGCACCAACGGCTCCCGGGCAGCGCCAATGGCGCTGACCTGCGTCCAACCCCTATAAATCTTTCCTCCTTCAAGTTTTCAGCTCAAATTTTTGTTTCCTCCCAACTCCAAACTGAAAACTTTCTCTACTACCAAATTTCTCTAAATTAGTTCTTGAACTTGGGGAATCTTTTGCTCATCAAAAATATGCGCTCCCTCGAGAATTGGTAAGTCTTCTTCCCCAACTTGTTCCTCTCTTGCTTTCTAATGAAACCACCACTGTTGGGAGTCTCTAAAGCTTGGAAATTCTTGTAGATTCTGCCCCTTTTGTGAGTTCATGATCGTGGGTTCGTGAGAGTCCTTGTTCGGGTAAAATTCCTCGCTTTATGATAAGCTTTCTTACTCAATTTCCGATTGTTCATTCTTAAAATTCTTTCTTCAATTCTTGACTTGAGCGAGTTGTTTTGAGCCCCAATTGTTGTTCGTTTATGCTCAAATTTTGAGCATGTGCTCACGGGATGGTAAGGAACACTTTGGTGTTTTTCGTTTCCGATTTTAAGTTATGTGGCCCTTGGGTAGGTTTGTGACCTGAATTTCAACCTGGTTATATTTATGGTATTATTGGTATCTTTAGTCTCGTATTAACACCTAGATTAAAGTGTTGATAGTGGTTTCACAATTTGGAGCTTTCCGGAGCAGTTCGAGCTTGGATGATGACGTTCCCGTAGCTATACATCAGACGATAGGTAGGTTATGGCTTTCCCTACCTAGACTCTGCGTATATAGGATATAACTGCATTAATTAGCATCTTTGGGTGGGTTGTTATAGGTTGATACCCCAGACCTTGCCCGTCTTTTCTGTTCGTTTATTTCATACATTGGTTGTAGTATTCATGTAGTATTGTATATCTTACCTTTGTGGTCTTGTGTGGACTTGTATTGACTCAGGAATATAGATAGTGGGTTATATGGGAATGTCCATGAGTTCCAGACATAGAGATATCCTTTTAGGCTAGTTATGACTGTTGTAGAGCTATTGAGCCTATGCAGGGCCGATTGGAAATGTATGTGAGCCATTTTGGGATACTCTATTTTTTGGGAGCATATCATACATGAAAAGGTTTTCCCTGCATGTTTTACTACTGATTTGGCTTCAGTCCTACTATAATTGATTTTCTAAACTTTGCATGGCCTTTAGGGCCTGTTTTTGGTACATGACTTTGAAAGGGCTTTTAAATGGACTTTTACAAAACCTCTCAGAGTAGAGGAGAGATTATGATGACTTGGTTACTGGTTTTCATCCTAATACTAGGCTCCGCTGGACCGTAGCGCTAGACATAGTTTTATACAGATTTAGACTCGGATATGAGCCGGGCACCCTGTTTAAACTCAGATTTAGACTCGGATCGAATCCGAGCACGTACTATAAGATTCCAACTGTTGAGATATATTGAGTTTCATTTTAGTTTGTGGTCTAAGAGTAGACCTCCATGGACCCTACTATTCTGGGCCAAGTGCTACAGGCCGACGGTGATCGGAGGAAGGGGTTTACGGTGGAGAGATATGCTCGGGAGAAGTCCTTCTATGGATCCCACCTCTACTGGACCTTTGGGGCACTAGAGGGGGTAACATACAAAACTGCGATCACACTTGGTTGCAAATTCATCATATCATATCATCATGCATATTTCACTCGGATTCCACCATTATTTGTTGTTTGTTCAGTGTACGCTCCGGTTGTATGGCTGGTCAGAGGGTTTGTTTTCACTTGATTGTGTTCCTCGATTTTATGGGCGGCCATTGGGACTATTGGTAGATTATATTACTCTTGTTGTTTCATAGAGCTAGTTATGGTCCTTGGTTCTTGTGAGTTGGTAAGTTTTAGCCTATTGAGGCTACGAGTTTTGGGCTTGAGTATTGAGGGGATAGTGAGTCCTATATCTTTGAGGCTCCGTCATATGTCCTCCTAAGCGGTTGTGATTTATCGGACGTTGTTCCTTATCTTGATTCTGAGTGGAACTCTTGGTTCTGGTGGCTTAGTTATTCCATTCTAGGTTGTAAATTGTGAGATGGATCCTGGTTCATGCTTATCTTGAGATTTGGTATTTTTAGTATGGTTTTGTTACTCTTATGGCTTCTAGTTGATTATGTTGGTTTGCTTTCCTTCTTTCCCTTCTTACTTGAGGTTTCCGGTGTACCGCCATGTCCCTGATTCTCTCCCTCTTTACTTATACTATTATTGCAAAGATCCAGGTGCGTCCCTCTTTCTTACACTTGTATTTCTTTGCAATGATTATCTTTAATGATAGCATTGTATGCTTATAACTCTTGGTTGTCTATTCTATGTGCTAGTTCCTTGTGCTTTATCTATTGCTTCGGTAACTACTTTCTTGCTATCTGCTATTTACTGTTTTTATATCTTATATGCGCTCAGTCGACCAATGATGCCTACTGAGTACCCATTGTCTTGGTGCTCATACTACACTTTTGCATCTTTTTGGTGCAGACATTAGTGTGAGCTTTCACCATTGATCGCATTGGAGACTCGTGCAGCTTTTGAGATATTCGAGACTAGGGTGAGCTCTCGATGGCAAGGGTTTGACCACATCTTATCTTTTGGAATTGTTGCTCCTTGTACTTTTGGAGACAGATTTATAATGTATTTTGTTAATTCTAACACTTATTTTCTATTAAAAGGTTTTTGTACTGTCGATACCAAGTCTTGGGGTTGGTGTAGTATCTTTATGTATATATTTGGGTTATTTACTTCCGCATTGTCTATCTTTATATTCTGCTTCCGCTTATTTCTTCTTATTGTGCATTTGGTTAGGTAGTATCCCATTACAAACCGTTTCGAGCTACAGGGATTTGTTTGCCTACTGGGGGGTTGTATATGCTATCATGACCTAAGAAATTGGGTCGTGACAGCTCGGTATCAAAGCCCTAGGTCATCGGGGTCGTGGTATAGAGGCAAGTGTCTATATAGAGTCCCGTAGATCAGTACGATGACATATGTATCTTATCTATGGGAGGCTACAGGTCATTATTAGGAAAAGTTTCATCTTCTTGGCTCCTAATCGTGCGTTCCAAGCTTTATTGACTTCTAAAAACTTCGGTTGTTTCGTTCCTTCTCAGATGCCTAAGCTAAGTTTGACATCAGGTGATGTCGACGCTACTGTTCCTGTTGCTTTAATGCTTCTTTCAATGCCAGGACTTCAGAGTGAGAGTTTACCGTATCAAATAGGGGGTATGGGGCCAGCCTAGCCTTTGATTGGATTTAAAGCAACCCCAGTTCTTTAGGGCACCATGGCTAAGACTCTGAGTCCTCCGATAGGTGTTTCAGTAACCGATTCTATGAGTAGTGCTTCGACTAGTGTTGAGCTTACAGTTCTCCAAGAGGGTTGTATGTCGGTGTTGGACTATGAGGCAAGATTTCACGAGATGGTTAGGCGTACTGCTAGGACTGTGCCTTCAGAGTTTGATAGAGTTCAGAGCTTTGTTGGGGGTTCGATTTTACCGCTCTGGTTGGCGACCCAGCATTTGGTTACAGTTAGGACTTCTTTTCTTCAGGTAGTGGATCATGCATGGGCTATCGAGGGTTTATACCATGAGGCTTATGGAGGTAGTGATAAGAAACGTCATCGTCAGGATAGGTTCCAAGATTCTCAAACTCGAGGTATGGAATTATCCACCAGAGATAGGTTTTATTACTACTTATCTACCAGGCCAGTTTCAGTTGCTCCGCAAGTTTCAGAGGGTGGTGGTATAGGACATGTTGAGCTTAGCAGACCTGGTACGAGTCAGATTTCTCGAGGGTTGCTTTCAGGTTGTATAGGCCATGGTGGCTGGTCAGGTTTAGTGCGATATCATCGCCTATATATACCTAGTGGTATTAGCTTTCAGTGCAGGGTACGTGGGCACTTTGCTAGGGATTGTCCCATGATTCCATCTTCCAGTCCATTGGGTCAGCAAGTGTTATCTCCCAGGGCGTCAATGCCACCAGCAAGAGTTTGAGTACAGGGTAGTAGGGGTGGTCCCTAGGCAGCGAGAGGTAGTGTGCAGGGTTGCGGAAGTGGTCCTATGATGGTTAGAGGTGGAGTTTAGCCAGGTGGTTCAGGTATCCATCCAGAGTCGACAGGCACCGTGCGTCGGAGTAGGGCTTTTTTGGGTTGCTATAGTTGTGGGGTGATGGGGCATTATGCTAAAGACTGTCCCTGTCGAGGGATGACAGAGCCTTCAGCTTCAACTACTCTGGCCAATGTTAGACACTTTCAGGTTGATGCCCCTCTTGTTGGGCCCGTGGTAGAGGTTCTTAATATCATTGCTCCAGGTTAGGCTTTTGATACCATTGGCTTGTGATAGTCCTGCTCGCATTGCGATTCTATCCCTTCTGTCGTTTACTTGCTTATATGCTTACCTGCTACTTGTTTAGTTGTTTGGCTACTTGAATTAAAGTATCTAAGCATTGTTTCTTGGTAGTTTATTTCTTAGTAGTGGATGGGGTGATTTATCTTTGATAGGTGTTTACCTAGAGTTGTATCTCGTGGGTAGTTCTTGCTAGTCTGTCTCTGATTGGGTTTATCCCTGTTCCATTGTGACTCTAGACTTGTGTTGAGTCTTTTATTTTGAGCGGTCCTAGATGGTTGTTGCCTAGGCTGTTATCTAACATTTTCTAGAATTCCTTGTGTTGGTTTGGTGTTACCGGTAGTTGTGCCAGGGTTTGAGCTTTGACTTAAGTTAAGAGGTGTCGGTTATGCTAGCGTGCATAGATTGGTTTAGTTTTTTGGGTGATTAGAATCAATACTCTTTATTTTGTTGGTTAGGAGGTTGGCAGGTATGTTGGTTGTTCCCATAGTCTCCTTTAGTTTCTTGTCCGGTTGGTTTGTCTTATCATTTTCCCCGGTTCCAGTCGGAATGAATTTTGATTACAGTTCTCTGGATGAGCTTTTGATTTTTGCATTGTGATTGGGTTTTGGCTTTAGCATATTCAACTAAGTGTTGACCGTAGCCTCGTAGATGAGTTGTACTTGTAGCATTTTGGGTGAGTTGGGCATCTGGCCCATTCTTCTCCTATTTTATTTAGTTTGGCAATATAGATGTGAGAACTAAGGTAATTACTCCAGATTTTATTTGAGAAGGAGTTTGTATGGTTAAGTATATACTACGAAAGGTTTTGTTTAGTTGAAAAAGGAGGGAGATGACTTCTTGTTCGTGCTTATGTGTTTCAGTAGTTGACTGAGGTGGCGACAAAGGTTTGCTTTGGGATCGTGTGTTTGTGAGTTGATTCGGCCATCTACAGATTGCAGTGGTTTTCTTTCTATTGGTTTCAGATTTTAGTAGAAGCTATGGTTTTGGAAACATGCATATTCATGCCTAGTTGACTTCGGTTCCTAAGGGTTTATTGGAAGCATACGGGTTTGACAAAGGCTTTGGTTGGCAATTTTAAAGTTTGGTTTCAGAATCGTGGGTTGGCAAACTACTCCAGATAGTTCGTGGTTGGTTCTTCTCGGTTGTAGCTTCTTGGGTTAGAAGGCAATGAGTTTGGACAACTTAGCTTTCTCATTTCATTTTGGAGTGGTAGTTAGCCCGGGACATCCAGTCCTTGGCTAACCAGTTGATTAGTCTGGACATTCCAGATTTCAGCGGTGTCCTAGATAGTGTAAGGTTCTTTCTACCATGGCTAAATAGACTCATCGGTGTAAGTTCAAGATTCAGTGATGGTGCATCCTTTATGTGATCAGGTTGTGCGGGTTGAGGCTAGCAAGGCTATGTTAGAGCTCTAATGATACTTAGAGACTGGTGGTCACCATTCATTGTCGAGAGTTTGAAAAGCTTATTTAGTTGATTCTTCTAGGGTTGTCTTTTATGTGGGGTTCCATTGTTGGTTAGACTCGGCTATTTGGGACTAGCAATTTGGCATGGGGTATTCTTCAGGATGGTTGGTGGCTTGGTGTGCTGATTCAGTAGAGTTGTTGATTCTAGCCAAAGGGATGAGTTGAAGGTACATGCAAAGATATCTATAGCTAGATGGCAACCTTGAACCCCAGACACCTTTTCCTTTGCCTACGGGGTGTGTTGACTTGATATTCGTGGTATGGTAGACTCCATCCCGAGTTGAAATTTGTAAAGCAATTTCAAATCTGAATGTCTTTCGAGTATTCGGAGTAGAAGCAGTACTTCTTAGAGTTGGAGGCTTAGTGATGGTTACGAGCTTCGTGGTAGGATTACCACAGTCCTTGCAGAGGCTTGTTTTTGGTTTGGGTTTATTGGGCAGGTTGCCCTAGTTCATTCTCTTCCAGTTGACTCAGACTTGGCACGGTGTAGCGAAGAGGGTTCGTTTTACAGTTTGGAAGTTTTTTCATCAACACAGGGTATTCATACATGCCTTTCCTAACTTGGATGTGTGAACTTAAGTTAGGTTCAGATGGGTTGTTTAGTCGGGTTCACTTAGCGAGATTGATGTTACAAAAAGTGTCCGTTCATTGGTTGATGATCAGTCGAGAATGGTAACTCCAATTTTCAAGGGTACGCTTTAAGTTGTTATCTTGGATGGAAAATGCTAGTGGACTATAGCTTGACTTGAAAAGAGTTTGAGCAAAAAGAGGTGACTTCATTCATGGTAGAGTATAAGCGAAGATTGTGGATCTCTGGTATGTTAGTTGATGCTTTGAGGGTGATTTGAGTGTTCGACTTGTATGCAACCTTTTTTATGGTACAAAAGGATTTAGTTCAGAATAAGCGGGTTTTGCAGATCAGCGGGTTCATGAGTTAGAGTTTTGGGTTAATGACTTTTTTGGTAACCTTGGTTGTGGTTTCAAAGATTCGAGCTTTGTATGTTGCCCGCCTTGCTTATCTAGTTCTGGGGTTGTGTCGGTACTTTCCGGTTGTGAATCCCAAGGTTTAGTTTGGGTTGGCATACCCTTGGTATTTTGAAGTTTAAGTTTGGATTCTAGCTTGGCTAGTAAGAAGTTTAGGCCTTGTTGCCTTTCTTGGTTCTGTTCTGTTGGGTGCCATCTGGTCGGGGAGGCTACCTAGGTTGTATGAGAGAGTAGTGCGGGCTGTGTATCTGATGTTCTTAAATCTCTAGTCTTTCCTTATTTCTTGACTTTTTGGGACTAAAGTCTTTTTAGTAGTGGATGATGTTATGACCCTTCTGGTCATTTACGCATGTTTGCCTTTCTTGTACCGTTAGAGCTTGCTTTTAGCGGCCCTAAGTCATTTATGGCTTACTGGGACCGGTAGTTCGGTGCCTGGGCCATTTGTTTGGTCTTTTTGGCTATTCCTAGTTTTAGAGCTTTTAACTTTGGAAATCATTGACTTCAGTCAACATTCTTGGTGAACGTGCTAGGAAATGAATTTTGACAGTTCAGTTATCTCCGGAGCGTGGACTTTGGTCTAAAGGGACCATTGGTTGGGATATAAGAGCTTTTCAGCTTAGAATTCTCTCTCGTTCTATGTTTTCAGGCCAGTTGGGCTTGTTTGATTGACTTTGGTCAACATTCGGAAAAGACGGCCTCGGATGGAAATTCTGTCAGCGTCGTTAGCTCTGCAATGCCAAGTTTGTGTTAGGTAGTTGGTTGGTTTAGGTATCGGGTAAGCCGGGCTCATTTTGGATGTTCAGTTGGCGTTAGTTAGTGTTGACTTGGGTCAACATTCCTCTGAGATGACCTCGTATGGAAATTTCATCAATTCCATTGAGTCTGTAAAGTTGTTTCCACTCTAATAGCACTATTAGTTTTTGAATATTGGGTTTCGATTGTGCCCAGAATACCTCGTAGAAGTTTTGGTTGTTGCTGGCTTTCAGTAGAAGAATTTGTTCCGCGCCAACGGTGCTCGGGAAGCACCAAGGGCATTGACCTGTGATTTCCTTCAGTGTCAACGGTGCCCTGGCAGCGCCAACGTCGCTGACCTGCGTCCATCCCCTATAAATCTTTCCTCCTTCGAGTTTTCAACTCAAATTCTTGTTTCCTCCCAACTCCAAACTGAAAATTCTCTCTTCCAAATTGCTCCAAAATAGTTCTTGAACTTGGGGAATCTTTTTCTCATCAAAAATATGCGCTCCCTCGACAATTGGGAAGTCTTCTTCCCCAACTTGTTCCTCTCTTGATTTCTAAAGAAACCACCATTGTTGGGAGTCTCTAAAGCTTGGAAATTCTTGCAGATTCTGCCCCTTTTATGAGTGCATGATCTTGGGTTTGTGAGACTCGTTGTTCGGGTGAAATTCCTCGCTTTATGGTAAGCTTTCTTGCTTAATTTCCGATTGTTCATTCTTAAAATTCCTTCTTCAATTATTGACTTGAGCAAGCTGTTTTGAGCCCCAATTGTTGTCCGTTTCCACTTAATTTTTGAGCATGTTCTCCCAGGATGGTAAGGAACACTTTGGTGTTTTTCGTTTCTGACTTCAGGTTACGGGGCCCATGGGCCTATTTGTGACCCAGATTTTGACCCAGTTATGTTTACAGTATTATGGGTATCATTAGTTTTGTATTAATGCCTAGATTTTTGTATTCATAGTGATTTCATAATTTGGAGCTTTCCGGAGCAGTTCGAGCCTGGATGATGCCATCCCCACAGCTATTCGTCATACGACATATAGGTTATGGCTTTCTCTACCTAGACTCTGCATATATAGGCTATAACTGCATTAATTACTATCATTGGGTGGGTTGTTATAGGTTGGTACCCCAGACCTTGCCTATCTTTTCAGTCCATTTATTTCATAAGTTGGTTGTAGTATTCGTGTAGTATTGTATATATTATCTTTGTGGTCCTGTGTGGCCTTGTATTGACTCTAGAACATAGATGGTGGGTTATTTGGAAATGCCCACAAGTCCCGGACATAGAGATATCCTTTTAGGCTGGTTATGACTGTTGTAGAGCTGTTGATCATGTGCAGGGCCGATTGGAAATGTTTGTGAGCCATTTTGGTCTACTCTATTGTTTGCGTGCATATCAGACATGAAAAGGTTTTCCCTGCATGTTTTACTACTCATTTGGCTTCAGGCCTACTATGATTTTCTAAACTTTGCATGGCCCTGAGAGCCCATTTTTTTGTACATGACTTTGAAAGGGCTTTTAAATGGACTTTTAATAAACCTCTCGGAGTAGAGGAGAGATTATGATGACTTGATTACTGGTTTTCATCTTGATACTAGGCTCGACTGGACCGTAGCGCTAGAAATGGTTTTCTATGGATTTAGACTTGGATACGAGCCGGGCACCCTGTTTAGGGATTTTGATACTTGATTTCTTTTTTAGACCCGGATACGCTCTGGGCACCCTTAATGAGGGTTATTGATACATGGATACTGATTTAGACACAGATCAAATTGGAGCACGTACTATAAGATTCTGACTGTTGAGATATATTGAGTTTCGTGTTAGTATGTGGTCTATGAGTAGACCTCCATGGACCCTACTATTCCAGACTAAGTGCTATAGGCCGACGATGATCGAAGGGAGGGGTTTATGGTGGAGCAGATATACTCAGGAGAAGTCCTTCCATGGATCCCACCTCTACTAGACCTTTGAGGCACCGGATGGGGTAACATAAAACACTATGATCACACTTGGTTACAGATTCGTCATATCATATCATCATGCATATTTAACTCAGATTCCACCCTTGTTTGATGTGTGTTCAGTGTACGCTCTGGTTGTATGGGTGGCCAGAGTGTTTGTTTTCACTTGATTGTGTTCCTCGGTTGTATGGGCGATCGTTAGAACTGTAGCTAGATTATATTACTCTTGTCTTTTCATAGAGCTAGTTATGGTCCTTGGTTCTTGTGAGTTGGTAAGTTTTAGCTTATTGAGGCTCTGAGTTTTGGGCTTGAGTATTGAGGGGCTAGTGAGTCCTATATCTTTGAGGCTCCGGCGTGTGTCCTCCTAAGCGGTTGTGATTTATCAAACGTTGTTCCTTATCTTGATTCTGAGTGGAAATCTTGGTTCGTTTGGCTTAGTTATTCCGTTCTAGGTTGTAAATTGTGAGATGGATCCTGGTTCATGCTTATCTTGAGATTTGGTATTTTTAGTATGGTTTCGTTACTCTTATGGCTTCTAGTTGATTATGTTGGTTTGCTTTCCTTCTTTCCCTTCTTACTAGAGAGTCTACAAGCTGTGTCTAGTAGAGTCTTACTTATGGGTGTGTTGTGCACTACACTTATAACCAGGAGGCTACAGAACATTTAGGGTTGGTTACCGTTCTTTCATCTTCTAGATCGTGCTTCGAGTCCTAAGAGTTGGTTATTGAAATTGTGCGATAGAAATTTGCGATCCTCAGATTGCAAGCCTTGTGGAAAGGTCGATTCTGATTCGTGGTGTCATAGCATTACGAGGATGGGGTGTTTTCATTTGAGGTATGGTATAGTCCAGTGTATAGAGGAGGTTCTATCATAAATTTGAGAAGTTTCTAGCCTTACTTCTGTATTCTATTTCACATTCAAGGACGAATGTTCCTAAGGGAGGAAGTATGTAACACTCCAGGTGTTTTGAGTTTGTTTTTTTCCCGTGTCAAAGGCTTACGAGCCCAAATTTGAGATTTTATTTAACATCACGCGTATTCGGAAATAATTGATTTAAAATTTGAGTTTGGTAAAAAGTTATATTTTTATTGCCTTCTTAAAAGTGTCTTAAATATTTATGAAAAATTATTTAATTAAAATATATTTGTATGTATATTTATTTTATAAGAATTTTATAATTTATTAATATTTTAACGAAGATAGTAAATTTAGTTATGTTAAAAATTATTATTATAAATAGTAAGCTTTATTCAAAATATTTTTTTATCAATTCTGTTATATTCAAAAAGTTATATATATTTTATCATGAACCTATGCAATACCCGTGTATATACATAATGGGATAATTACAAGAGGTGTTACACCTTCACTTCCACCTGGAAGTGGAGGGAATGCACAACAATGCTTAATTGATAAGTGGCAAAACTTTGGCATGTAATGGTAAGTGATATATATATAGTGCTACTCATTCTCTTTTATAAGACTTATTACTTTTTAAAATAATTCATATATATATATATATATATATATATATGATGCTGGAAGCACTATTTATTTGATTTCTCCTCTTTTTTAAAGTTAAGCATTAGGCAGTGGCTGTATACAATATTTACTATGCACGTTAATGAGTGTTTTTGGCAAAAAAAACTAATATTAAGAAATATTTGATTCTCGAGAGAAAATTTAGTATTTAAATCAAGTTATTTGGGCTCAATTCGAGGTATGTCAAGGCTATTCTTTTCTTTTTTTGGCATGATTCCTTAAGATTTAAAAAACTTCGTGTCTAGCGTGCTATCAAAGAGTCAGTTTTAAAATATTTTTAAATTGTTGTTGGTATTATTCCTGTTAGAAACTCATATTCGGTGATGTTGATTTAATCTTAAGTTTGAAGTAAGATGTGGTGTATATATAATTGTGATTATTGAATTATGGTGATTGTTGCGTTAATCGTAGTATTGTGGTTGTGGTATGGAGGAGGTACGGTAGTTCTTGGATACTTGGAGACTTCCTTAAAATCTTGCATTATATTATATTGTGTGATGTATATTTCATCATATTTTATTGTATTTTTTTATTGTGCTTGCCTAGCGGGCTCAGAAAAACCTGTAAAGTGTGAGACATATCCGCATGGTTGAGCTCGTGGCTTTGCGGGGATCTGTAAGGCGTGAGACCTTTCTGCATGGTCAAGCCCATGGCATTATGAGGACCTGTAAGGTGTGAGTATTTTTCTGCATAGTCTTTCTTTTGTATTTCTCTCCTGTAAGGTGAGTTTGTTCTGCAAGTTGAGCCTATGTATTGTGTTATTCATCTTGTAATGCATTTCGAAGTTATGATTATTCTGGTTAGCTATATCTTGAGTTTCTGATGCGACATGTGTTCAAGGTTGTGGTTATTGTTGGGCCTGGAGTAGGGGAAGGTAAGGTAATGTTGGGCTGACATTATGTCTGTGCAGTTAGTGGTTGAGATGTTGGTATTGTTCCTATTTCAAATTCTTTCATATTGTGGTTTCAGTTTTGTGTTGTATTATTTCTATTATCTTATCGCCTTATATATTCAGTACATTCTTTCGTACTGACGTTCCCATTGCCTGTGGGCTCTGTATTCATGCCTACATGTTATTAGGTAGATAGTTGTCCTCGTTGTATGTGTTGAGTTCAGGTGTTAGTTGGTACACTCCGTTCTTTCTGGAGTTATTAAGTCTGGAGTCTTCTTTATCTTTATATTGATAACGGGTATATCGAGGTCCTGTTCTGACTTGTGGTTATCAGTTTTAATCTTCGAGGCTTGTAGACATTTGTTGTGGATCTTGTGGTCAGTTGCGGCCTGGTTGGCCTTGTATTTTTATATATATATATATTGAGTTTATTTATGTTGCATTTCTTCTTGTATTGTCTTGGTCTTAGAGGCCTATATATATTATTTAATCTGGTTTCAATTAATTTGGTCGATCAAGTAAGGCATTAGATTCGAGTCGTGCCTCCCTAGGTTTGGGATGTGACAGTATCAGTATTTGGACATCTTCACAAAATTGGTTGACGTTATTCATTAGTTGAATCGGGTATCACGCCGGTACATTTTCTATGCTTCATTGATTGACTCAGGTACCACGCCGATATAGTACATGGATAAGAGCTCATCCCCTGCAGGTCATGATTAGTGGGCAACCATAAGACCCTTAGCATGTGTGTACAGGTTTACTTGTTTTCATATGTGTTGGTTCCTTGAGTGAACTGGACTTATTTGTTGTTGATGTTCCTATGTGTTGGTTCCTTGAGTGAACCAGAATTCATTGTTACTTGACATACGTGTTGGTCCTTGAGTGACCGGGTTGGTATATTTAAGAGCTAAGGTGGTTTATTATGTAAGTTGGGGTTCATGTTAATAGTCATAATGGATGTCCTAGGGATCTTTGGGCGGTCTGGATTACTTGCAAGATATGACATAACCCTATATTGTCTGTTACTGGTATAGTTAGACATGTTTATATAGTTGTTGAGTCAGGTTGTTGACTTGGAGGCTTATTGGTAGTCGTATTTAACTTGATTTGCGACATGGTTGTCTTGTTGTACTATGTTATGGTTACATGTTCATATTTCGTATTTTAGGGCACGCCGATGATCCTATCAGTATGTTATTTTTTTAATATACTGATATTGCATGTGCTCTTTTTTTGTTGAATACATGGCATATTCTGACGACTTCTACGAGACTTCAACTGTGAGTCAGGGGATTTTCAAATTTAAGGGTGAGCTGCATCTTCTGGGATACCATGAATTCTTCAGTTGTTCCTAGTGTATTGTTCGGACTCTGACTTTATTTATGTAGGAGTTGCATCCCCTTTCTTTTAGACAGTTGGTATAGTTTTGGTACGATGACTTTCAGATTCTAGGGTTTTTTATTTTCTCAAGTTGTTATGATTTTTTTCGTTTAAGATGTGAATCTTGATTTAATTAATGAGATTTGATTTAATTGCTTAATTTTTGACTAAGTATTGGGTTGGTTCTTGATTCTCCCATCGGGAGTTTAGTGTGGGTGCCACTCGTGATGGGTTAGGTCGTGACAAATAATGTCAGGACTTTTACAAAAGAACCTTTGTGCCCCGAGGCACAAGCCATAATTTATCTTATAGTTTTTCTTTCGCACAATAACTCATTTATACTCCCACTGACTTGGTCTGTAGACTATAAATCCAAACCATCACTTTTTATGTGAAATAAAATATACTTGAATTACATATACTATTTGTCCAATTATTTATATGTCCACACTTTTTGACATATTTAAATTCAAGTTCCTCATAACCATCTCTAACATTAAGCGTTATATATTATATCAAATGTACCATCGACGGTCATTTAATATCGATTTCAATATTATATAACTTTTCGAGATCTCTTTATTTTTTATTATTTTTAGATACCTGAACCTTTGCCAAAGTTTTATGGAGTGTTACGTCATATTCTCATTATTATGACCATCTTGATCATTTTCTCCTCTCCTACTTCAAGGAGTTTTACCTTTGAAATCGATTGGTCTATCACGCTTCAGATGTGCCATAGACTCTGCCCTTCAAGGACTTCTTATTGGAGCATTTATAACTGGATTATCTTATAGGATCAGTAAATATATCTCATAATTGATTGGCAATATTTTGCAAATGAATTATCTCGTGAACTTCAAGTTTATTTTTTACGAGAATCTAAATAATTTTTTCCACCTACTTTTTATTTTTAATCATCTCTTCCCCTAATGTTAGAAAATTTAACATTTACCCACAATCTTATTCGGGGACTCATCTTTGTGCATGGTGGAGCAGTTAAATCACATACTACACATTCAAATTTCTAGATGAGAATTATTTAATTCCTGACACTGAACTAATAATATAGGAGAACCTTGTTGGCTTGATGCGTACAAGTGTTGCTACATGTGAAATAACCTCTGATCTCATTTCACCACACCATCTCATAATATCTAACCACTAGATAAAATCAATATAAAAGGGTCTATATACATACTAAAGGGTCTTATTTCTACCCAACTAGTCATGACCTAAATGAAATGCACCAGGGTTCATGTACTATACCAGCTCATGATACCAATCCATAACAAGTAACAATACCAATTTTGTATCAGCTCGTGGTAGCTGCTCCAACTATCAATGGAACAATATCAAGTCCTACCAGTTTGTGGTACCCACTCCAATTATTAAATGAACATATAGTTCTAAGTCCTATCTCTCAGAATATAACAAGGTGCACTAAATCACATGTACACTTATTCATTTCAAGCACAATATGAAAACACTCATCATTCAAATCAATTATCAATTTAGGATTTACACAGTACACCAATCACAAGTATGCCTGAAAGCTAATCAACAACTTATAATACAAGCCTTATCAAACTATATTTATCGATTTCAAGTATATATGTTCGAAGACCACTAAATTAAGGATCCATTTTAGGAGTGCACATTCCACCAAAGTCGAGTCTACCCTCTAATTATATAGATATATACATATATGCATACTTTCAAATGTCTACCATTCATTTCTAGCTACAACAGCATTAACTCCTCAAACTTTTCACACCTAATCATCTACTGCAACTAGACCGACCGTCAATATTCTTCATATGATAGTAACCTTCATTTATTCATCTAACAACATGTTATGCTATAGTATATAGCCAAGTCTTTCTCAAACCTTTATGATAGAACATCACTCGCTTTTTTCCCTTCATACTCAACACCTTAGGTCAATTTATAATAGGGAGAGCATGTAATTCATAACAAACACACATAACATATTACCATTATATTATTAACTCCAGATTATATTTTACATGAATACACAATCCTTCCACCATTTATCGCATTGACTCTATTTATTTTACAACACAATATGAAAGTCATACAATGCATATCACACCACAGTGGGTTCATATATCAGTATATTACCACACGTATTAGATTATTATATCATTAACTTAATGTTTTATCCACCCAACACCATGTTCAAAGGCCTAACATGCATTCTCCCATCAATTTTGTACAGCATATACGTTTAGCTAATCTGAGTCTACTACTCATAAATCATAACCTACCTCGACCCTAAGTTGTTGCAACAAGCCAGCTATATCATGGATGCTCTTTCTTTTCCTTCACGCTTCAGAACGTTCAACATCTAATAAACAAGCAATTATAAGAGTAATTAAACATTTACTCCTCAAAGAAGTACTTCGGAAATTTAAACCTACTAGTTCTACCCCTTATTCAAGGTCTATAACATTACTCCAAGGGTCATTCAACCATTACTAATTCTACATTACTCATCTTAACTCAATTAATGGAGTTCCTACTCCAATTACCTCCCTTTTAACAAGTATTCATTCTAAAGGCCCCATCTTCAATGAACTTAAGATTTTCAATCACCACAATTCATGCTTTAGAATAACAATTTCATGCTAGGATGGATTAGTTTACAATCTAGAAAAAAATCTAGGTAACATTACCCCAACCCATAAGTTTTCCACATAATCTGATGAATCTAGGGTTCTTACCCATAATTCAACCATTAAAAATTATTCTAATGATTCGAAGGTATTATTTAATTAATAGATGAAGAAGTTGATGGAAGAACTTATCTCAACGAAGAATTTTTATCTTAGCCTTGGAAAAATCGCCCATTTAAGGCTTTTGAATGAGGATTTTGAGTTAATAACCTGAAACTCAGCAAAATAAGCATATAAACTGCCTGAACTTTATTGTAGCGGCCTCAAGTTTGCTGCAGCAAGGTCCCTACAATGACTTTTTTCTGCTACAATGACACCTAGTTTCCCAACACAAGTACCCCTTCAGTAAAATGATCACAACTTTCTCCTCCGGAATTGAATTAATGAACGGTCATTGGTGTTGAAAAGAAAACTCAAAGACCTTTAATTTAGTAATTCTTAGGCCACTAACTCTTCATTTTCTAGGAGATGTGCTCATTTCAAGTTGACCCTAGTCAAAACTTATATCGAAACTCAACTGACAAGCTAAGGACACTTTCAACTAAACTCTGTGCTAGAAATTTTGTAAGACCTTAGTTCATGTCTAATGCACTTCCACGCTAAAGGATTGATCTTAATACCTATGAACAAATAATTTCATCGGATTTAGGTTTATCTACATGCATCAGAAGCTCAAATTTTAGCCTAAAAGTATTAAGGTGTTATAATGGAAAAAATAAATGCTATTTGGACCCAAAATCATATAAAAAATTATAAATTTCACGTCTTTACCGCTGATTATTCAGCAACTACAAAATTGATCATTACAGTCAGTAATATAGTCTTGCTTATGAAAATTAATTAGATCTATTATACTTGGTTGTATTAATTTCATGGGAACACCAGAAGAGAGAGTAATTATCACCTTACCAAAATTATAGAATTGTCGAATACCTTCCGTTGGTTAGATTATCAAAGTAAAAGTGAAATCTGGTCAGAAAAATTTTTATGGTGAAAATGGTGGGAAAAAAATTTAAATTAACCAAAAAAAAAATAAAAGACGATTACTTCATAAAATTAAAAACTCTAATAATACGTGAAAACTAATATGGTATAGAAGAGAATCATACCTCCTCCATAATTTAGTGTCACGACCCAACTAATCGGATCGTAAGGGCACCTACTCTAATTCACTTAGATAGGAGAACCCTTGTTACCCAATAAGGAATATGTGGAAGACATAAAAGAAAGTCATCAAATTCTTTAAAATCTTTGATAAAACTTATTACTATCCTTCAAATATAACAATAGAAATCCTCTACCCCGAAGATCTAGTCTAAACAGGTACAAGAGCTACTATAAGACAAAAAAAAAATCAAGACTCAACTTTCACCATAGAAATAAGAAGACAGAAACTGTTGAAGATCCCTATTCGCATCAAACAATGAAACTTGAACTAATCATACAAACAGACTATACCCAAAAAGGATATAGCAAGAGTAGTATCAATATAATCACACGTACTGATAAGCATCATCAGTCGATCTAGGTTAGAACCACGTAAATACAATATAAATATCATAAATCAAATAGGCACTAATAAATTCACAATGCAACTTATATCCCTTAACTACTCTTCCAGTCACCACTCTCCTCTCCACTCACTCTATGATCTATTGTACATATTTATTCGGGGGCATCAAGATAATTACCAACCAAATCTAGTCTTAACTTTACTCATAACACTGCTTTCTTTCAGCACTATCTAAGTCAAGAACACAAGCGAGTTACTTCTAACACACTTATTACACACCCAGTATTATCCCCTACTATCTAACTCATAAGGCCACGTAAGTATGTCACCTATTATCAATATTTAACCAGCATATGATAAGCAAGTACAATCATGTAACACTTAGCGTTATACCTTCACTTAGTCTCTTCTCGACAATAACCAAGTAAATCAGACAAGCATATGACAAGTACAAACAATCCATCAAGTCAATACCATGAATAATAATAGTTAACTCAACCTTGTCACAAATACTTTTTATTTGACTTCAACAAATACTTACACAATTTCAATTACGTTAATAGCCCAAACCACTCATGCACCCCAAATAACATCAATGATATAACCTGGTTTACTCATGAAATTATCAAACTCATCAATATTGTATACACACATGCTATAAATATTATAAATGCCCAGTAGCCATGACCTGCAGAGGACAAGCTCAGTTCATGTATCAATTAACCCAGACAACTAGTGTCTGCCACCTTTATTCTAATGTCCCTCCTTATACCTCATGATGTCATGACCCAACCTACCGAGTCATGTGGGTGCTTACTATATACACCTAGATAGATGAACCCTCACCACCTGTATAATAGGTAAATGCGTAAAAGGAAGTAAACCATAAAATAAACCTTTTTGATACATAAAAACTTTTACAACCTTTTATTCAGGAAACCCTTTTAGGAAGAATACAATAAAACAGTTTTACAACTTTAAATCACCCTCCCTAGGACCTAGTCTAAACAGGTACAAGAGCTACTACAGGAATAATACAAGGAAAGTAAGATGACACAACTCTCACCATAGAGACAAGGAGTAGAAGCTTCTGAAGGTTGTCGTCGTCCGGTACCTATGAAACATCACCAACCCTGCAATCAGATTATACCCCAAAAAGGTATAGCAAGAGTAGAATTAGTACGAACACACGTACTGGTAGGCATCATCAGTCGACCCAAATCCAATCATACCATCATATAAGAAATCAGGGAAAAGCATGAAATTAACCAATGTAGTCCCATCCTCCAACATTCACCTTTATCCAAACCCACTATCAACACCCATCTACTTATGGATTGTGCCTTAACCCTCCCTACTCTTTCGCTGCCAACTCTACTTCTCTAGTTTTACCCCCAATACCTATGACTTCTCGAGTCACCTTTATCCCCAAAACTTCCCAACTCACCTTACCCTTAGACTTCCCAAGTCACCTTGCCAAGACCTGGTCTACCACTCATTTCCCTTAGCCGACCCCTATAACTAAGCACCCAGAAACAACCCAGTAACTGCTAGCCCAGACCAATTACGCTCTTGGTACTACTAACAAGTATTCTGAACAACTCAGGGATCCCTAAGACAAATCCCCAACATGATAATACTAACTAGCCATACAATTCTAGACTCCCGGTCTTCCTCCTATCTTACCAACCACATGTAAACAGATGACAACCATTGACATATTCCATGACAACAACATATACCCTTTCATACAAAACCCGAAATCATCAAAGATCCCCTACAACCACCTAAGTGTTAAACATGCAACTTGGTCTACACCAAGACCAAACTCGCAATCCAATATGAGACCCCAGCCTCTAAAGGACCGTATGCACACAATCACAGTTCAGAAACATAACCCAGTCCACTCATGGAACCCTTGAAAGAATGCAACAATGAAATTAAACAACCTGTACCAGGTGTAGTACCCGAGCCAACCATTATAAATTCCATACCAGGCGTGGTACCCGAGCCAACCGAATTTCTAACAAGTCCATTTCACAAGACTGATTAACGAACAACTAGACATTCACAATTTATTTCATAAATATGCAACTCATACACTACTTACGGAATAGTACGTGAACGCATAATGCATAATAGAAATCAATAACCATCACCTAACATTATCCCAGGTACGTAACTCAACTTAAATCCCGTCCGAAGACAAAGCCCAATTCACCCCCTTAACACATATCAATAGGCACACTCCATTTTGACCCTCCTCCTAGGACCAAAATTCAACATGGGGAGAGTCCTTCCCTAACATTGATAATTCAACCATTCCAGTTAGTCTACCTTTTTTTCCTACCAATTCATCACCGAAAATTCTCTTTCCTTTTTATAGTCGTTTAATTTCCCAAGCCCTTTTGGTTCTCCGAACCTTCCTGACATTCTAGTCCCCGAGTTATCTTATTATAACATACCCTCAAATAACACATACAACCCGAAATATGATAGCACGATAATCCGATTCAACCAAAATCCAATTTCATACATAACCAACACTACAGTCCACCAGACTATATGCCCGAAAGCCTAAGCATAGATTCTCATTTTCAACTATACAATAAGTAAGAAATAGAAACGGATCAATCTACTCAATAAGGAAAACCTAGTCTACATGTATGTCGAGCAGTTGCATGATGCATTTTCCTACTCCATGAAGGTGTTCCTGGTTGGATGACGATCCCGAAATCTATTGTTCCACGTCCTTTCAGTTGAAATCCCTCACCCTCATGGCTTCCAAGCCTTGGAGCAGCCTAAGAGGGTTTTTAGAGAAATCCTCATATATTTTCCAACTGAGGAGGAGAAGTGTTTTATTAATTTTGCGTTCTGAGGCTACTGCCTCCCGTCATCCCACTATAGCGGATGACCTTCCGCCATAGCAGTAGAACTATAGTGAAATAAATACCACTATAGTGGGGTGATGTCAGCCCGGATGATTTTCAAAAATCTATAATTTCCCATCACGTCAACCCCACTTAATTCAAAATGTATTTTAAATTATTCCCGACACTTTGCAATATCGTGATTCCTAAAATAACGACGGATCCATTTGTTACAACAGATACCAATTTACCTATTGTTCATCCCTAAATGATTCTAAAAATAACAAGACGAGAAGGACTAGCCCTGGACCCTCATGGTCCTAAGCGATCGTGTATTTACGAACCTACGTGAAATACCAAACCCTCCCCTAATTAGTCACACCCGATAAAATAGGACAACTTACGATCCTATTTCAGATGGGAAAAATTAATTGTTTCCCTTGAGCTATCAAAATTTATGACGTAACCCTTCCCGAGTACCCAAGAAATTTGGGTCCCCATAGGATGTCAAAATGGATGAATTTGAAAAGACCCAGGAGAATTTTTTCTGTCCCAAAACTGACTGGTGTCTGCTATAGAAGACATTATTCTGCCATAGCAGTACCACTATAGTGATGTGCCAACCGTTATAGCAGTTGGTCACAGTCGATATAGGGGAAACAGATTTTTACTCCATTCTCCTCTATTTCTTTCACAAATACTCTCTCTTCTCCCGATAACTCCGCTCCCGACGTTGAAATTCTCAGGTAATAACCGTTTCCACTCACTTCTTTGCTTTCTTGCACAAATTTAGACATGATTATGGTAGAAAAACAAGGATTTAGAGATATATACTGTAGTGGGTTTTGAACTTGAACTTGGGTTGGATTATTGTTGGATTTAGGATTTATGGATGCTTCCCTTACGTTCACAATGCCTCCACAGCGTCCTGAGCGTAATAATTATACAACTTTTGGCCATAAATGGGCCAAAAATGGTGTGGGAGGCGAAGGGTTGTTCTTGAATAATTTGTGATTTGGACAAAATTTAGGGGTTATAATGCCAAAATATTTGTAGAAAATAGTAATAGGGTACTTTAGGTGTGTAGATCTGAACTTAGAATATTGAAAACAAAATTGTGGGTGAAGGGGCGCCATTATTACACCCTTTAAGGCTGCTGGATGATGAATACCGCTATAGTGGTCGGGCTCTGCTATTGTCATACCCCGAGGATACCCCCTATATGCAATACGGTACTTAGTGTCACAAGTGACCCCAAACTAACCCATGGCATGACATATCGATATAATTTTAATTAAAACATGCACTGTGCGAAAGCTAAAAACAATTTAATATCTGAAGTGGGGAAAAGTCCAAAATGTCTGAGTATATAAAATATATAAGAGAGTATAATGAAGTCTGAAAACAACACTGACAACTCAATCTGAATCTAGTCTATGTATGAAAGTCTCTAACTGATATGAGTTTCTAGGACATGCCCCCAGCTAACTCTAACAATCTGAAAATGAAAATAAGAAGACTGAAAACTAAAGCATGTCTATCATCCTCGAACTATGAGGACTCATTAATGAAGCTGTTGAGTATGGACTGGAAGTCTAACTAAGCGCAGTCTGAATGCTGAGTACCTGAACCTATATCATAAAATGATGTAGCACAAAAGTATGCGTCAGTACTTCGAATGTACTGAGCATGTGGGATATGGACTAAGCTGAACAACATAATAACTAAACATGAAAATATATATACTGAAGCATAAACTGAGAAGTAAGATGATATGCACTAACCAAATCAATATCATGAATATATCACATGATGAACTGAATAACTGAATATAAGGTCAATGCAACATGAGTCTAACTGTAGGAGATACTATTAATCGACATACCCTAAGTTGAGCTAGCTATGGGCCAAACCTATAACCCTGGATGGAAGGGTGTTCATACCTTTCCAAGGGTATGAACAAGTCTGACATGGATCCATTAAACTGATGTCCACAGGGGACAAGGGTGTCAGCCTAATCTGACGGGTGACCCCTTTAGAACCTACAATGGCGCCGTAGTTCTAGGACTCAGGAATTGCTACTAAAGGTCTTAGCCTGAAGTGGCGGGTGAGCCTTCATCCCTTCGTCCTCTCAGTGCTAAGTTTACTCTCAACTGAATATAACACTAAAATGCAACTGTAGTATTGCATAGCTCAAAACACTGATATAATCTGAGAATGCAACATATAAATATTGAAAGATATGACATTCGAATTCCTGAAGCATGATTGTCTGACTAATCTGCCTGGAAAGCATAATCTATAACATACTAAAATTTACACAAGCTAGGGTTTCTGAGTTCTATACAGGACTATGCTAATTCTCCAAGGAACATGAAATAGATATCAATATAAGCAGTAGAATTTGAATTACAATGAATTCCTAAGATTTAGGAACCCTAGGTCTGAACAAATTCATGGAGAACTGAAGAACTAGTTAAATTCCATGGACCTAATAGGTGAAAGGAACCCAGTAGAAATCTCACATACCTAGAGAAGAAACTATGAAGGAATCCTTTGGATTTTGGGGCTGAACTTGAAGAAGACCTCTGCTTGTTCTTGAGAGAAAATTGTTGCCTCGTTTGTTTCTTTTCTTTCTAAGTCTGATGATTTTAGGAGAATAGAGGTTTTAGGTAGTTGTTGACTAATCTATTAGTCTTAGAGTAGTCAAAACGTCATAGCTTAGTCTTTAAAAAAGGTAGGAAAAGTCTGGAATACACATGGGAAGTTTAAAAAAACTCTGCTAAAAATCGCAACTCAGTGATCACGACTTGGTTGACGGACTATAGTCCTAGAAGATGATCCTTCAACTGATTCATGGTCCTATCTAGGGGTCTTGGGGGTTCTCTGATCAAAGGGAACCACGACTCCACAGGATGGACCATACTCCTGAATGACGGTTCGTCATGTGGCTCATGGTTCCTGGTACTTTTGTCTGGTATAAGGATTTAACAAGTCAAAGGACGGACCATGCTTTTGAAGTACGGTCCATAACCTAACTCGTGGTTTTTGGGATAATGGCTAAGGTTCTCTGAGGTTCTGGTTCCAGGAGTCCACAGGACGGACCGTGGTTACTGAGCCCTGGACTGATAGTCCTCTAATAAAGGAAAACCATGAGTGATAGGATGGACCGTGGTTCTGAGCTACGGTCTGTGACCTAACTCGTGGTTCGTGGAGCATGGACTAGGGGTCTTATGGAAATGGGGACTATAGTTAAGACGACGGACCATGGTTCCATACTACGATCCGTGATCTTAACTGTGGTTCCTAGAACTTGAAATTTTTTGAAATTTTTCCTGTTGACTATAGTCCAGTAGATGGTTCAGATTCTGGGGTGTTACAATATCTCCCCCTTGGGATCATTCATCCTCGAATGAAGACTAAACAAGATGCTGCATCCCTACCAACTGAGTACTAGAAACTGATATCTTACTGAATATAGTTACATGGACATGCACATGCTTAAATGCAAGGATGACTGAGGGAACATGATACTGAGACTGGAATACACAAGAGTAAACTGAGAGGCTGGAGAGGAACTATCATCTCAAGCTGAAACTAAATCGAAAGGAAAGAGGTGAGGGTACTTGGCCATCATGGATGCTTCTTCCTCCCAGGTAGCTCCCTCTACGGACTGATTCCTCCACAAAACTTTTACTGAAGCGACTTCCTTATTTCTCAACTTACGAACCTGCCTGTCAAGAATCTCAACTAGAACCTCCTCATAGGTGAGGCTATCCTTCACAGCCACACTCTCTAAAGGCACTATTGTTGTCGGATCATCAACACACTTCTTCAACAAATAAATGTGAAAGACCGGATGGACCGCTTCTAGTTCTGCTGGAAACTCTAACTCATAGGCCACATTACCAATCTTCTTCAATATTCTGTAAGGACCTACATATCGGGGACTGAGCTTCCCTTTCTCTCCAAATCTCATCACCCCATTCATGGGTGACACTTTCAGGAAAACCCAATCATTAATCTCGAACTCTAAGTCCCTTCTCCTCATATTTGCATAGGACTCATGACGACTCTGAGCTATTTTCAATCTTCCTCTTATGAGTTGAACCTTCTTAATTGCCTTATGTACCGAATCCGGTCCAACCAAGGCTGCTTCACTTACTTCAAACCAACCAACTAGTGATCTGCACATACGCTCATAGAGTGCCTCATATGGGGCCATCTAAATACTGGAGTGAAAATTGTTATTGTAGTCAAATTCTGTGAGAGGCAGGTGATCATCCCAACTACTGTTGAAGTTGATAACACAAGCTCTCAACATTTCCTCTAAGGTATGTATGGTACGCTCTGCCTGACTATCCATCTACGGATGAAAATATGTAATAAGATTAACCTGAGTACCAAAACCTTTCTGAAATGATCTCCAGAAATGAGATGTGAACTCAGGACCTCTATCTGAGATGATAGACAAGGGAACCCTATGCAACCTGACTATATCACCGATGTAGATCCTGGCATAATCCTCCGTTGAATCTGTAGTCTTAACAGCCAAGAAGTGAGTTGACTTAGTGTCTTTGTCAACTATCACCCAAATAGAGTCATGCTACCTGCGAGTACGAGGTAAACCCATAATGAAATCCATGTTGACCATTTCCCAGGAATGCTAATCTCCTAAATAACACCTCCTATTTTCTGATGTTCTACTTTAACCTGTTGACAGTTGGGACACTTAGCCACCAAATCTGCGATGTCCCTCTTCATGTTGTTTCACTAATAGACTTCCCATAGATCACGGTATATCTTAGTGGCACCTAGATTAATGTAATATTTGGAATTATGGGCTTATATAAGGATTTGCTTCCTTAACTCACCCACGTTAGGAAAATATAAGCGACCCTGGTAACGAAGCACACCATCTCCCCCTTGGGAGAAAATTTTAACTCTTTGTTGATGAACTGCACTTTTCAGCTGAAGTAATATGGGATCACTATCCTGTTTCTCTTTAACCTCCGCTACCAAAGAAGATTCTTATCCATTCTGGACTATCACACCACCATCTGATGTGTCCATAAGGCAAACTCCTAAGCGAGCAAGCTGGTGAATATCTCTAGCTAATTATTTCTTCTCTTCCTCAACATATGACACACTACCCATGGACAGTCTGTTAATGGCATCAGCCACTACATTGGCCTTACCTGGATAGTAGAGCACATTCATATCATAGTCTTTGAGGAATTCAAGCCATCTCCTCTTACAAAGATTCAACTTTTTCTGGTTGAACACATACTCCAGGATTTTATGATCTGTGAACCCATCAACATGAACACCATACAAGTAGTATCTCCAAATCTTTAGGGAAAACACAATAGCTACAAGCTCGAGGTCATGAGTCGGTTAGTTCTTCTCATGTACCTTAAGTTGTCTAGAAGCATAAGTTATGACTTTACCCTGCTGTATTAAAACACAGCCTAGGCTGACCCTGGATGCATCGCAATTAACCACATCGCCATCTGAACTCTCTGGTAGAGTCAACATGGGAGTTGTAGTCAACCTGGTCTTCAGTGCTAAGAGGTTTTCTCATGCTCGTCTGACTACTAAAACTTGACCTTCTTCTGAGTCAACTTGGTCAATGGGTAAGCTATGGATGAAAATCCTTCCATAAACCTCCTGTAATAACCAGCCAAACCCAAGAAATTCCCTTTCCTTTTCATAGTCGTTTAATTTCCCAAGCCCTTTTGGTTCTCCGAATCTTCCTGACTTTCTAGTCCCCGAGTTATCTTATTACAACATACCATCAAATACCACATACAACCCGAAACATGATAGCACGATAATCCGATTCAACCAAAATCCTATTTTATACATAACCAACACTACAGTCCACCAGACTCTATGCCCGAAGGCCTAAGCATAGATTCTCCTTTTCAACTATACAATAAGTAGGAAATAGAAACGGATCAATCTACTCAATAAGGAAAACCTAGCCTACATGTATGTCGAGCAGCTGCATGATATATTTTCCTACTCCGTGAAGGTGTTCCTGGTTGGATGACGATCCTGAAATCCATTGTTCCACGTCCTTTCAGTCGAAATCCCTCACCCTCATGACTTTCAAGCCTTGGAGCAGCCTAGGAGGGTTTTTGGAGAAATCCTCATATATTTTCCAACTGAGGAGGAGAAGTCTTTTATTAATTTTGTGTTCTGAGGATACTACCTCCCGTCATCCCGCTATAGTGAATGACCTTCCGCCATAGCAGTAGCACTATAGTGAAATAAATACCACTCTAGTGGGGTGATGTCAGCCCGGATGATTTTCAAAAATCTATAATTTCCCATCACGTCAACCCCACATAATTCAAAATGTATTTTAAATTATTCCCGACACTTTGAAATATCTTGATTCATAAAATAATGATGGATCCAGTTGTTACAACAGATACAAATTTATATATTGTTCATCCCTAAATGATTCTAAAAATAACAAGACGAGAAGGACTATCCCGGGACCCTCATGGTCCTAAGCGATCATGTATTTATGAACCTATGTGAAATACCAAACCCTTCCCTAATTAGTCACACCCGATAAAATAGGACAACTTACGATCCTATTTCGGATGGAAAAAATTAATTATTTCCCTTAGCTATCAATATTTATGACATAACCCTTACCGAGTACCCAAAAAATTCGGGTCCCCATAGGATGTCGAAATGGATGAATTTGAAAAGACCCAGGAGAATTTTTTCTTTCCCAAAACTGACTGGTGTCTGCTATAGCAGACATTATTCTGCTGTAGCAGTACCGCTATAGTGATGTGCCAACCGTTATAGAGATTGGTCACAGTCGATATGGGGGAAACAGATTTTTACTCCATTCTCCTCTATTTCCTTCACAAATACTCTCTTTTCTCCTGATCACTCCGCTCCCGACGTCAAAATTCTCAAGTAATAACCATTTCCACTCACTTCTTTGCTTTCTTGCACAAATTTAGACATGATTATGGTAGAAAACAAGGATTTAGGGATATATATTGTAGTGGGTTTTGAACTTAAACTTGGGTTGGATTATTGTTGGATTTCCGAAGCATGGATGCTTCCCTTACGTTCACAACGCCTCCACAGCATCCTGTGTGTAAGGATTATACAACTTTTGGCCAAAAATGGGACAAAAATAGTGTGGGAGGCGAAGGGTTGTTCTTGAATAATTTGTGATTTGGACGAAATTTAGGGGTTATAATGCCCAATTTTTGTAGAACCTACAAGGGCGCCATAGTTCTAGGACTCAGGGATTGCTACTAAAGTTCTCAGCCTGAAGTGGTGGGTGAGCCTTCATCCCTTCGTCCTCTCAGTGCTAAGTTTACTCCCAACTGAATATAACACTAAAATGCAACTGTAGTACTGGATAGCTCAAAACACTGATATAATCTGAGAATGCAACATATAAATACTGAAAGATATGACATTCGCATTCCTGAAGCATGATTGTCTAACTAATCTGCCTAGAAAGCATAATCTATAACATACTGAAATTTACACAAGTTAGGGTTTCTGAGTTCTATACAGGACTATGCTAATTCTCCAAGGAACATGAAATAGATATCAATATAAGCAGTAGAATTTGAATTACAATGAATTCCTAAGATTTAGGAACCCTAGGTCTGAACAAATTCATGGAGAACTGAAGAACTAGCTGAATTCTATGGACCTAATGGGTGAAAGGAACCCACTAGTGAAATCCCACATACCTATAAAAGAAACTATGAAGGAATCCTATGGATTTTGGGGCTGAACTTGAAGAAGACCTTTGTTTGTTCTTGAGAGAAAACTGTTGCCTCTTTTGTTTCTTTTCTTTCTAAATCTAATGATTTTAGGAGAATAGAGGTTTTAGGTAGTTATTGACTAATCTATTAGACTTATAGTAGTCAATAACGTCATAGCTTAGTCTTTAAAAGAGGTAGGAAAAATCTGGAATACCCCTGGAAAGTTTAAAAGAACTCTGCTAAAAATTGTGACTCAGTGATCACTACTTGGTTGATGGACTATAGTCCTAGATGATGAGCCTTCAACTGAGTCATGGTCCTATCTAGGGGTCTTGGGGGTTCTCTGATCAAAGGGAACCATAACTCCACAGGATGGACAGTACTCCTGAATGACGGTTCGTCATGTGGCTCATGGTTCCTGGTACTTTTGTCTGGTATAAGGATTTAACAAGTCAAAGGACGGACCGTGGTTTTGAAGTACGGTCTGTAACCTGACTCGTGGTTTTTGGGATAATGGCTAAGTTTCTCTGAGGTTCTGGTTCCATCAGTTCACAGGACAGACCGTGGTTACTGAGCCCTACATTGATGGCCCTCTAATTAAGTAAAACCATGAGTGACAGGATGGACCGTGGTTCTGAGCTACGGTTTGTGACCTAACTCGTGGTTCCTGGGGCATGGACTAGGGGTCTTATGGAAATGGGGAATATAGTTAAGACGATGGACGATGGTTCCATACTACGGTCTGTGATCTTAACCGTGGTTCCTGGAACTTGAATTTTTTTGAAATTTTTCCTGTTGAGTACAGTGTAGTAGCTGGTTCAGATTCTGGGGTGTTACAATATCTCCCCCTTGGGATCATTCATCCTCGAATGAAGACTAAACAAGCTAAGTTTGGAGGGAAGGAGTTGCATCCCTACCAACTAAGTACTAGAAACTAATATCATACTGAATATAGTTCTATGGGCATGCACATGCTGAAATACAAGGATGACTGAGGGAACATGATACTGAGACTGGAATACACAAGAGTAAACTGAGAGGCTAGAGAGGAACTATCACCTCAAGCTGAAACTGAATCGGAAGGAAAGAGGTGAGGGTACTTGGCCATCATGGCTGCTTCTGCCTCCCAGGTAGCTCCCTCTACGGACTGATTCCTCCACACAACTTTTACTGAAGCAACTTCCTTATTTCTCAACCTACGAACCTGCCGATCAAGAATCTAAACTAGAACCTCCTCATAGGTGAGGCTATCCTTCACAGCCACACTCTCTAAAGGAACTATCGCTGTCGGATCACCAACACACTTCTTCAACAAAGAATTGTGAAAGACCGGATGGACCGCTGCTAGGTCTGCTGGAAACTCTAACTCATAGGCCACATTACCAATCTTCTTCAAGATTCTGTAAGGACCTACATATAGGGGACTGAGCTTCCCTTTCTCTCCAAATCTCATCACCCCATTCATGGGTGACACCTTCAGGAAAACCCAATCATTAATCTCGAACTCTAAGTCCCTTCTCCTCATATTTGCATAGCACTTCTGATGACTCTGAGCTATTTTCAATCTTCCTCTGATGAGGTGAACCTTCTTAATTGTCTTATGTACCGAATCTAGTCCAACCAAGGCTGCTTCACTTACGTCAAACCAACCAACCAGTGATCTGCACCTACGCTCATAGATTGCCTCATATGGGGCCATCTAAATACTGGAGTGAAAATTGTTATTGTAGGCAAATTTTGTGAGAGGCAGGTGACCATCCCAACTACCGTTGAAGTTGATAACAGAAGCTCTTAACATGTCCTCTAAGGTATGGATGGTATGCTCTGCCTGACCATCAATCTGTGGATGAAAAGTTATGCTAAGATTAACCTAATTACCAAGACCTTTCTGAAACGATCTCCAGAAATGAGATGTGAATTCAGGACCTCTATCTGAGATGATAGACATAGGAAACCTATGCAACCTGACTATCTCACTGATGTAGAGCCTGGCATAATCCTCCATTGAATCTGTAGTCTTGACAGCCAAGAAGTGAGTTGACTTAGTGACTTTGTCCACTATCACCCAAATAGAGTCATGATACCTGCGAGTATGAGGTAAACCCGTAATGAAATCCATGTTGACCATTTCCCACTTCCAATTAGGAATGCTAATCTCCTGAGTCCCACCTTCTAATTTCTGATGTTCTACTTTAACCTGTTGACAGTTGGGACACTTAGCCACAAAATCTGTGATGTCCCTCTTCATGCCGTTCGATCAATAGACTTCCCGTAGATCACGGTATATCTTAGTGGCACCCAGATGAATGGAATATTTGGAATTATGGGCTTCTATAATAATTTGCTTCCTCAACTCACCCACGTTAGGAAAATGTAAGCGACCCTGGTGACGAAGCACACCATCTCCCCCTTGGGAGAAAACCTCAACTCTTTATTGATGAACTGCACTTTTCAGGAAGTAATATGGGATCACTATCCTGTTTCTCCTTAACCTCCTCTACCAAAGAAGATTATGATTCATTCTGGACTATCACACCACCATCTGATGTGTCCATAAGGCAAACTCCTAAACGAGCAAGCTGATGAACATCTCTGGCTAATTATTTCTTCTCTTCCTCAACATGTGACACACTACCCATGGACAGTCTGCTGAGGGCATCAGCTACTACATTGGCCTTACCTGGATAGTAGAGCACATTCATATCATAGTCTTTGAGGAACTCAAGCCATCTCCTCTGACGAAGATTCAACTTTTTCTGGGTGAACACATACTGGAGGCTTTTATGATCTGTGAACCCATCAACATGAACACCATACAAGTAGTATCTCAAAATCTTTAGGGCAAACACAATAGCTACAAGCTCGAGGTCATGAGTCGGGTAGTTCTTCTCATGGACCTTAAGCTGTCTGGAAGCATAAGTTATGACTTTACCCTGCGGTATTAAAACACAGCCTAGGCTGACCCTGGATGCATCGCAATAAACCACATAGCCATTTGAACCCTCTGGTAGAGTCAACATGGGAGTTGTAGTCAACCTGGTCTTCAGTTCTAAGAAGCTTTTCTCATGCTCGTCTGACCACTAAAACTTGACCTTCTTCTGAGTCAACTTGTTCAATGGGGCTGCTATGGATGAAAATCCTTCCACAAACCTCCTGTAATAACCTGCCAAACCCAAGAAAGTTCTGATGTCTGTTGGAGAGGTGGGTCTAGGACAGTTCTTTACTGCCTCAATCTTCTGAGAATCAACTCAGATGCCTTCACTAGACATCACATGACCAAGAAAAGCAATTGATTTCAACCAGAACTCACACTTACTAAACTTGTTAAATAATTAGCGGTCTTTGAGAGTCTCCAGAATGGCCCTCAAATGATTCACATGCTCCTCCTCTTTTCAAAAATAGACAAGAATGTCATCAATGAAGACAATGATAAATAAGTCCAAATACTGTTTGAACACCCTGTTAATTAAGACCATGAAAGTTGCAGGATCATTGGTTAGTCCAAAAGACATAACAACAAATTCATAGTGACCATACAGAGTCCTGAAGGTTATCTTCAGGATGTCACTATCTCTGACTCTGAGCTGGTGATAGCCAGATCTGAGGTCTATCTTAGAAAAGTAACTAGCACCCTAAAGCTGGTCAAATAAGTCATCAATCTTGGGGATGGGATATTTGTTCTTGATTGTGACTTTGTTCAACTGACGGTAGTCAATGCACATCCTAAGAGAACTGTCTTTCTTACGTATGAAAAATACTGGAGCACCCCATGGAGAGATGTTGGGTCTGATGAAGGCCTTATCTAGAAGGTCTTTCAACTGTTCTTTCAATTCCCTAAGCTCAGCTGGAACAATTCTGTAAGGATGAATCGAAATAGGCTGGATATCTAGATAGAGATCTATTCCGAAGTCCATTTCCTGCTCAAGAGAAATTCTGGGAAGATCTTCTTGAAACACTTCTGGAAATTCATTTACTACAGAAACTGACTCAAGAGTTGGGGTCTTAGAGTTTGAATCCTTAACCCGAACAAGATGATAGATATACCCTTTGGAAATTATTTTTCTGGCCTTAAGGTAAGAGATGAATCGACCTACAGGCACTGAGCTACTACCCCTCCATTCTAAGACTAGCTCATTTGGAAACTAAAACCAAATGATCCTAGTTCTACAATCGACTGAGGCATAATAGGAATGTAACCAATCCATGCCTAGGATAATATTGAAGTCAGTCATTTTTAACTCTACAAGATCAGCTGAGGTGACTTTCTAGGAAACGGTGGCAGGGCAATTTTTGTATACCCGTCTAGCTATAACTGGGTCACCAACTAGAGAAGAGATTGAGAAAGGTTCTGGGAGGATTTCTAGACTGACACCAAAGTTTACTGCTATATATGGAGTTATAAAGAAAAGTGTAGCCTCTAGATCTAACAATGCATAAACATTCAAATGTAAGACTTGCAACATACCTGTGACCACATCGGGAGAATCCTTCTAGACCTGTTGATTCTAAATGGCGTATAACCAGTTTTGGTACTGACCACTACCTATACCAGACGAGGAACCCTGTTGGGTGAGGCGACATGCTGGAGCTGCTACAGAGCTGGCCTGATTTTGCGAACAAGTATCCCTGCCCTTCTGAGAATTTTTAGGGCACTCTTTCATCCTGTGGCCTGGCTTATCACACCCAAAGCAATTTCCACTACCTGTCATGCACTCACCCTGGTGGTTCCTACCACACTTCTTACACACTGGAGGTATGTGCCCATTAGTAACTGTACCTTAGGACTTAGAGCCAGATGCTCAATCCCGTTGATCCTTCTTAAATTTAGGCACTGGGGCACTGGCAGAAGATGGAGCTGGAGCTGAATTCTTTTGACGAAAATGAGAGCGATTACCACCCTCTGACTTCTTCTGAGAGTAGCTAAAGTCACCTGTCCTAGCCCTCTTACTATCTCCTCCCCTTTTCTTAATTTTCTCCTCTTCAATCTGTTGAGCATAAGTAACCAACCTGAAGATGTCCATTTCCTTAATAAGCATGGCCGTCTTGCACTCCTTTACTATATCATCGGACACACCATACACGAACTTGCTCATACAAGCTCTGGAGTCAGCTACTATCATTGGGGCATACTTAGACAGCAGTGTGAACTTGAGTGCATACTCCTTCACGCTCATATCATTCTGCTTCAAGTTGATAAATTCCTGGACCTTGGCTTGCCTGAGCTCAAATGGGAAGAACCAGTCCATAAAGGCAGCCTTGAGCTGGTTTCAATCCACTGGTCCTGCATTTTCACAATGAGACTTTTTCCACTGCTGGTACCAAGTGTAAGCCACTCCCTTCAATTGATAGGCGGCTAAGTCTGCACTCTCGACTTGAGTGACACCCATAATATCAGTCACCTTATGTATATCATCAAGAAACTATTACGGATCCTCTTCTGACTTGGACCCATGAAATTCTGGAGGGTTCATCCGAGTAAAGTCTCGGATTCTAGCCGTAGCAGTGTTAGTCTGAGGCGGAGCTGGTGCCACAGCCTGCTGGTTGACCTAGGTAATCATGGCCTGAGCAAGTACTTGGAAAGCAGCCCTGAATTTGACATGCGTGACTTGCTCATTCAATGGGTCTACTGGAGCTGCTGGCTGATTTTTGGCATTAGCTCTTCTGCGAGGCATTTTGTTTTTGCTGAAATTCGAAGAGCATGAGTTAGAGGGAGATTTAAATGGAGTTCATACTCTATAGAATGAGCTGGAACGGAAAGAAGGGAAGTTATTCCTATTGACGTCTCATAGTTTCTCCCCCATAAGTATGGCGCGCTTCACACCCATGAAGAAGACTCTACTTGATGCGACTTTCAAACACCCAAGGACACTTAAACCTAATGCTCTGATACTAAGTTTGTCACACCCCGAGGCTACCCCCTAAATGCAACACAGTGCTTAGTGTCACAAGTGACCCCAAGCTAACCCATGGCATGGCATATCTATACAATTCAAACTAAAACATGCACTATGCGGAAGCTAAAAGCAATTTAATATCTGAAGTGGGGGAACGCCCAAAATATTTGAGTATATAAAATATATAAGAGAGTATAATGAAGTCTGAAAACAACACAGACAACTCAAGCTGAATCTAGTTTATGTCTTAAAGCCTCTAACTGATATGAGTTGCTGGGACATGCCCCCATCTAACTCTAACAATCTAAAAATAGAAATAAAAAGACTGAAAAGTAAAGCATGTCTATCATCCTCGAACTATGAGAACTCACCAATGAAGCTACTGAGTACGGACTGGAGGTTGAACTAAGCGCAGTCGGGATGCTGAGCATCTAAACCTATATCATAAAATGATGTAGCACAAAAGTATGTGTCAGTACTTTGAATGTACTGAGCATGCGAGATAAGGACTAAGTTGAACAACATAATAACTGAACATGGAAATATATATATTGAAGCATAAACTGAGAAGTAAACTGAGATGCAATGACCAAATAAATATCATGAATATATCACATGCTGAACTGAATAACTGAATATAAAGTCAATGCAATATGAATCTGACTGTGGGAGATACTATTAACCGACATACCCCAAGTTAACCTAACTATGGGGACAACCTGTAACCCTGGATGGAAGATTGTTCATACCTTGCCAAGGGTACGAACAGGTCTGACGTGGATCCACTAAAATGATGTCCACAAGGGACAAGGGTGTCAATCCTAGTCTGATGGGTGACCCCTTTAGAACCTACTGTGGTGCCGTAGTTTTGGGACTCAGGGATTGCTACTAAAGGTCGCAGCCTGAACTGGCTGGTGAGCCTTCATCCCTTAGTCCGCTCGGTGCTAAGTTTACTCCCAACTAAATATAATGCTAAAATGAAATTGTAGTACTAGATAGCTCAAAACACTGATATAATCTGAGAATGCAATATACAAATACTGAAAGATATGACATTCGCATTCCTGAAGCATGATTGTTTGACTAATCTGCCTAGAAATCATAATCTATGACATAATGAAATTTACACAAGCTAGGGTTTCTGAGTTCTATACAGGACTATGCTAATTCTCTAAGGAACATGAAATAGATATCAATATAACCAGTAGAATTTGAATTACAATGAATTCCTAAGATTTAGGAACCCTAGGTCTGAATAAATTCATGGAGAACTGAAGAACTAGCTGAATTCTATGGACCTAATGGGTGAAAGGAACGCACTAGTGAAATCCCACATACCTGGAAAAAAACCTATGGAGGAATCCTTTGGATTTTGGGGCTGAACTTGAAGAAGACCTCTGCTTGTTCTTGAGAGAAAACTGTCGCCTCTTTTGTTTCTTTTCTTTCTAAGTCTGATGATTTTAGGAGAATAGAGCTTTTAGGTAGTTATTGACTAATTAATTAGGCTTAGAGTCGTCAAAATGTCGTAGCTTAGTCTTTAAAAGAGGTAGGAAAAGTATGGAATACCCCTGAAAAATTTAAAAGAACTCTGCTAAAAATTATGACTCAGGGATCACGACTTGGTTGATGAACCGTAGTCCTGTACGACGGGCCATCAACTGAGTCGTGGTCCTATCTAGGGGTCTTGGGGGATCTCTGATATGAGGGAACCACGACTCCATAGGACGGACAGTACTCCTAAACGACGGTTCATCATGTTGTTCATAGTTCCTGGGACTTTTGTCTGGTCTGAGTATTTCACAAGTCAAAGGACAGACCATGGTTTAGAAGTACGGTTCGCAACCTGACTCGTGGTTTCTGGTATAAGGGCTAAGGGTCTCTGAGATTTTGGTTCCACGAGTCCACAGGAAGGACCATGGTCCTGAACGACAGTTCGTCGTGTGACTCGTGGTTACTGAACCCTGGACTGATGGTCCTCTAATTAAGGGAAACCACGAGTGACAAGACGGACCGTGGTTCTGAGCTATGGTCCGTGACCTGACTCGTGGTTCTTGGGGTATGGACTGGGGGTCTACTGGAAATAGGGACTATGGTTAAGACAACGGACCGTGGTTCCATACTACGGTCCGTGATCTTAACTGTGGATCCTGGAACTTGAATTTTTCTGAAATTTTTCCTACTGAGTACAGTCCAGTTGCTGGTTCATATTCTAGGGTGTTACAGCTATAGCGGTCCCACTATAGAGGATATTTTTCTTCTATGGCGGAAGACCGCAAAAGAGTAGTTCCTCAGGATAACACCTAGAAAAAAATTTCCCCTTTTTCTTAATCCCTTATGCCTTATCGAGTTCTAATCCCACCCTTGGCTACATTACAGGTTCACCAATTCAATAGCTGAGGAATAGTATCCCGTGTATGATTATGTAAGGTTCCCTGACGATGCTTGTCAGGAGAGATTCCGAGTCATCCGCCGGGTACGCTTTTATTATGAGAGGGACTGCGGAATGACAGGTGTGGATGGAAAAGAAACCACTTTCCATCACAGGATTTGGGAGTTTGGTTGGGAATCTTTGCTAGTGGATCCCCCTCCAGCATAGACAGGCTGGGTGCGGGAGTTTTATGTTATCCTTCCCACCATCCGTTGGGATGAGCCCAACCCCACCATCTGAATCCATGGTGTAGATGTTCCAGTGGATTCTCTGATAATCAATGAGGTGCTAGGAGTGCCTCATGTCTCCAATGAAGCATACGATCTAAGTTTTGGCTTTGGGACATGACTTAGTTGAGGTATACTTTAGTGGATGAGGAGTGTAGAGATCAGGTCTACTGGGCCAGTCCCGAGGGCATCACTGTGCTTACTTCTCCGTCGAAGCTAGGAAGTAGCTCAACTTGGTGTCTCAAAGGATCCACCCATCGGGCAATAAGATCGACATGACTTATGACCGGGCCCTGGTGATTGCTTTTTCTATGCAGGGGATCATCATGAATGTGGGGGACCAAATTATCTTTGAGTGGAAGGACTTCTACCGAGGTCATAGGAAGGGCCCTTATCTTCCGGGTTTGGTGTCCGAGCTATGCAGGTGAGTTGGGGGTGCCTGTGGATCATACTGATAGGGAGGTACATATGGATGACCCATTCGACCCTCTCTAAGTGAAAGTGGTCTCTTCCAAGAAGAAGAGGAAGGTGGATGAAGCATGAAGTAGTCGGTTGAGGATGCTGACGATGATGATGATAACACTCCCGCTCCTTCCCAGCCTCTGCCCCCGATTATTAGCCGTCAACTGGAGGAGACTTTAGTCGCGGATCGGAGGCTCACAGAGGGCACCGCTGCCAGAGGTACCACCTAGCCCCCTTTCGCTCAGGAATTTGCTGCACTCTGCAGGGAGTTAGAGGAAGAGAAAAAGAAGAGACGCTTCCGGGATCGCATGTTTGCCCGGATGTGGATGACCGTCAAGGTCATGTTCTCTTGCCTCACCCTGAGTCAGGAGCTTCCCAAACTGGAGCCCGAGGACAGGCAGGAGTTCCCCTTCCTGAGAGATGATGAGGTGTAGGACTTCCTCCTCCCCTGTGATTAAGACTATTACAGCTTTTTTGGTTTCGCCTCCATTTGGGGCTTGTTTTAGACTATATTTCCCTTTCCTTCTCCCACCTCGATTTAAAGCATGTGGATGCTAGTTTTTAGACATTTTCACTTATATGCATATTATATTAGCTATATAGATGATTTCCTTATTTCACATTGCAATTTATAGCTTAACTATTGCATTTTAAAGGCCCGGGAATGAAATGAAAAACAGGGAAAAATAGGGCAGGCATTCTTCCCCCCACCCTTCTGCTATAGCAGTTGCCACTCCGCTATAGTGATACTGCTGTAGCGATAAAAATACAGCTATAGCAGGATCGCCGTAGCGATGCAGGCCTGCTATGGCAGTCTTAACGGTAACAGCCTAGAATTTTAAAATTTTCAGCAAGTGTACTCATCTCCTTCCCGGTTATCATTGTCTAACCCCGTCAATCCCGCCATGGTCTAAAACAATCCCCAAGACCATTCCTGGAAAAACACAAATCCAAAACTTAGCATCCAATTATCACCAATCGTAAAAGATTCACAGAAGAAAGTTAATCACAACAACACCTCTCCGCTATCCCGCAGGGATAATCCCAATCTTCTCATGGTTCCCAATCAAGTCCCGACTGTCCTGAAACCAAAGTTTCCCTACAATCGTAAATCCAATCCCCTCACCATCTTAACCAATGATGAGTCTCTTTCTAAAAATAATATGAAATGTTAACTCCATGCACATAGCATTTTACCATAAATCAATCATACCAATTCAAATTAAGACTACTTTCCGACCCACAAATTCACAGCCAGGCAACTAATCATATATCAATCAAGTAAGTCATACAAGCACTGAACACACATTTCAACTTAGGCTACAAGAAAATCAAGTCACATAAACTTACTCTCTATTCATCCCATGGATGGCCATTAGCCAATTATCCATGTCTTACCGCAGCCTCTCAGGTCAGATACCAATTGGAACTTTTCCGGTCCCAACTCCTCTTGCTTGTTTTCACAACTGCCGGAGTCAAAAAACATCCTTTTTCTTGTCGGGATACCAATTAGAATTGAGAGATACCAATTAAACTCAACCTACACAAGCAAGTAAATGAACCGCACGAAAGGAATGAAAGAAGGAATGTTTCCTAGAATGCTTTGTAGATTCCCAAGGATTAGATGTGGATGTCAACACACTAATAGCAGGAATGTATTCGATATTTTGCTCTTGTACTGGGAGACTGGTAACCTAGGCTCTGATACCATCTATCATGACCCAACCTACCGTACTGTGTGGGCGCCTACTCTATGCACCTAGATAGATGAACCCTCACCACCCGTATAATAGGTAAATGCGGAAAAGGAAGTAAACCATGAAATAAACCTGTTTGATACACGAAAACCTTTACAACCTTTTATTCAGGAAGCCTCTTTTAGGAAGAATACAATAAAATAGTTTTACAACTTTAAATCACCCTCCCTAGGACCTAGTCTAAACAGGTACAAGAGCTACTATAAGAATAATACAAGGAAAGTAAGATGACACAGCTCTCACCATAGAGACAAGGAGTAGAAGTTGTTGAAGGTTGTCGTCGTCCTGTACCTATGAAATATCACCAACCCTGCAATCGGACTATGCCCCAAAAAGGTATAGCTAGATTAGAATCAGTACAAACACATGTACTGGTAGGCATCATTGATCGACCCAAATTCGCTCATACCATCATATAATAAATCAGGGAAAAGCATGAATTTAACCAATGTAGTCCCATCCTCCAACATTCAACTTTATGCAAACCCAATATCAACACCCATCTACTTATGGATTATGTATTAACTCTCCCTACTCTTTCGCTGCCAAATCTACTTCTCTAGCTTTACCCCAAATACCTATGACTTTTCGAGTCACCTTTATAGCTAAGACTTCCCAAGTCACCTTACCCTTAGACTTTCCAAGTCACTGTACACTAGCCCAACGACCTAGCCCAGACCCGGTCTACCACTCTGTTTCCTTATCCGACCCTTATGACTAAGCACCCAGAAACAACCCAGTAACTGCTAGCCCAGACCAATTATGCTCCTGGTACTACTAACAAGTATTCTGGACCACTTAGAGGTCCCTAAGATAAATCTCCAACATGATAATACTAACCAGCCATACAATTCCAGACTCCTAGTCTTCCTTCTAGCTTACCAACCACATGTAAACAGATGACAACCATTGACACATTCCATGACAACAACATATACCCCTGCTTACATAACCCGAAACCACCAAGGATCCCCCTACAACCACCTAAGTGCTAAGCATGCAACCCGGTCTACACCAAGACCAAACTCGCAATCCAATATGAGACCCCGGCCTCTCAAGGACTGTATGCACATAATCACAGTTCAGAAACACACCCTGGTCCACTCATGGAACCCTTGAAAGAATGCAATAATGAAATTAAACAACCCGTACCAGGCGAGGTACCCGAGCCAATCATTATAAATTCCCATACCAGGCATGGTACCTAAGCCAACCGTTAGTATACTCATACCAGGCATGGTACCCGAGCCAACCATTAGTTATTCCCGTACCAGACATGGTACTCGAGCCAAATGAATGTCAAACAAGTCCAATCAATCACAACCAATGAAAAACATACTTGTAAAACCAATAAGCAAACAAAAGAAGTTCATTTCACAAGACTGATTATCGGACAACTAGATATTCACAATTCATTTCATAAATATGCAACTCATACACTACTTACAGAATAGTACGTGAACACATAATGCATATTAGAAATCAATAATCATCACCTATCCTTACTCCGGGTACGTAACTCAACTTAAATCACGTTCGAAGACTAAGCCCAATTCACCCCCTTAATACATACCAATAGGAACACTCCATTATGACCCTCCTTCTAGGACCGAAATTCAACATGGGGAGAGTCCTTCCCTAACATTGATAATTCAACCATTCCAGTTAGTCTACCTTTTTTGCGTACCAATTCATCTTCAGAAATTCCCTTTTCTTTTTATAGTCGTTTAATTTCCCAAGCCCTTCCGGTTTCTAAACCTTTTCGACATTCTAGTCCCCGAGTTATCTCATTATGCCATACCCCAATTAACACTTACAACCTGAAACATGACAGCACGATAATCTGATTCAACCAAAATCCTAGTTCATACATAACCAATACTACAGTCCACCAGACTCCATGCCCGAAGGCCTAAGCATGAATTCTCCTTTTCAACTATACAATAAGTAGAAAATAGAAACGGATCAATTTACTCAATAAGGAAAACCAAGCCTACCTGGATGCCGAGCAGCTGCACGATGTATTTTCCAGCTCCGTGAAGGCGTTCTCGACTAGATGACGATTCCAAAATTTATTGTTCCACGTCCTTTCAGCCGAAATCCCTCCCCCTCATGGCTCCCAAGCCTTGGAGTAGCCTACGAGGGTTTTTGGAGAAATCCTTGTATGTTTTCCAACTAAGAAGGAGAAGTCTTTTATTAATTTCGCGTTGTAAGGCAACTGCCTCCCGTCATCCCGCTATAGCGGATGACCTTCTGCCATAGTGGTAGCGCTATAACAGAATAAATACCGCTATAGCAGGGTGACGTCAGCCCGGATGATTTCCAAAAATCTAAAATTTATCATCACGTTAACTCCAATTAATTCAAAAATTATTTTAAATTATTCCCGAAACTTTGTGATATCGTGATTCCTGAAATAATGACAGATTCGGTCATTACACCCGAGTTCCACCAATTTCATGATAATGACCTTTATCGGTACATCTCACAATATCAACTCATGTCACAGCACTTACAATTACAATATGAGATAACACAACCACATTGCACATTAAAATAAGTCTTTTTACACAATCTCATTTCAAGTGATTAAACACTTGCAATATTATTCAACCAGTTAATATTTACAGCATGCATGGCACAAGTAAACAAAGAAGCAGTTAACATGCACACATCAAATAAATTGAGTCTCAACTACAATTCAACCATCACCTACCCCTTCCTACCAACAACAATATTCGAAACTGAATAACATATAGAAACTAAAGGCACGCATTACTTAGGACAATCTTCGGACTACCCAAGTTGGGATGCATACTCAAACCCTCTAATCCAAGCTTTGTCACCCCCTAACTTTTCATCTTAACTATAACTCCTATCTGAACCACACAATCCACCCATTAAGGAAGAAATAAGGCTTTCACATTATTTATCGATAGTGAACTGCTTAATAATAATACACCATCATAACCAATTATTTTTGCTCCCTAACCGATTAACTAAGCATAAGGAATAACAGGACAACATCAATAACATAAAAATATAGTTTCAAGAATATCTATCTCATTCACATAGCCCTATTCTACCAGTTTTATTCATCCAAGCACCTAGCCCATAGGCCTACACATGCATTCTTTCGTCCATTTACGTTATGCATACATTTTCTAACACAAGTCTTACTACTCAATTAAACCTAGCCTACCTGGACATCAAGAAGCTGCTATGGAGACATGAACTTGCAAACCTTGCTCCATTCTAGTGATTTTTCATCGTGAAATTTATGAGAAAACATAGAGTTTTACCCCGTCTAAGCGTATTCCTTCCTCTCCATTGCTCTAGAGCCTTAATGCAATCCTAAGGGATTTTTAGGATAGAGACTCGTTCTAATTTTTAGTTGAGAAGAAAGAAAAGGTAACTAAAACTCGGGTGGACTGTTCCCGATTCCTCGCTATAGAGGTCAGCATGCCGCTACCACAGTGCTGCTATAGCGGAATAATTTTTGATATAGAGGGATGACTTCAGTCCACCCCCAAGATTCACCATTCTGAATTTATCTAACTAAGTCTTTTACGAATCCAATCTAAAGATTTTAACGAAATTCTCGTACCCCGTGTCCCTTGGACGTGACAATTTTAGTAACGATGGAATGGATCGGTATATTTAGTTGTCAAACTAATTTTACCTTTCATTTGTGAACTTCGTGCTAATAACGTGTTGTAAAATCAAGAACAAGAATAACAATATAAAGATAAAGACAAGAGGAACAATATAGATAACTTTCTTCTTTCATTCAAGTGTATTAAACATCATCCTCAAAATATCTATTTATAGTATTACATTGAGCAACATCAATGGGTGCAATAAACATGACATTAATCTTTGAGAAAGTCAAAAAGATTATGAGGTTGTGAATGATCAATGAGGAGTTGGTGGAGGTATGGGGGGTTACTAATCATAAAGAGAATTACACGTTGAAGTTATGAACATCCACAATTAAGTGAATAATATTTACATGGATGGAAGATGTTTCTTTCGAAAAGTGTCATCATTTTCTTTGAAAAACGTTAAGTGTCTGTCCGAGCTCCTAATCCTAGCTTTATAGTCTTATATAGTCTTATAAAGTACTTGGTCCCGTACGAACTAGCAAATTCAAACCAACAACTTATACGCTTTTTAATTGTTGCTAAACTACTATAAAAATTTGGCCAATCGTCACTCGATCATTATCAAACTGACTGCAATCTTTTTCTGTCTGTGAGGATCCCTTTTATATATATATATATACATTAAACCTAGGCATAAACAAAGTGACGTGACACCTCTCAAAAACCAAGATTGCTATTTATCTTCCTTTTTTTTCAAAACATTTGAACTCATTTTTTGCAAAAAAAGTAATATATTCATGGAATTACAACAATATTTAATGTTTACCTCAGTTATGTCGTTCCACGAATTGTTGTTACAATACATTCCATTAATATTCAGTTGTGCCATTTCGAAAGTTACTGTTACTGTATCTTATTTTAATATTCATTATTTATGATCCTATTTACAAACCTATTTGCTATTTGTGGACGTCGTCTAATTAACACTTTTTTACATGTAACTCTCCTCTCTATTTGACAAAAAAATTTCGGGAGGAAGGTGTTGCCTTACCTTTCTTTTGTCTATGTTGTTGTGCTAAAACTTCTTTCTAGTCTAGGATTAGATATGTTTCAGTAAATTTCAAGATTTATCAGTCTCTGTCAGGCTGGATAGCTTGAAGGCGTTCTTTTTACTTGTCAACCTTGAATTATGTTCACTAATTATATTATTCCATCATTCTCTTTAACTTTCATTTTTCACACATGCAGATGTTGAAAAACTCCTTGACTAAGGTAAATAATATTCCTTCTATCCAATTTATGAGTTACTTTTTATTTTTCGAGATTCAAATTATGTAAAGTGTGATTAATATTAAAAAATATATTATTTTCAGCATATTGATATGAAAATAATTGTAAGGTATTGTACTTTTCGTATAGTTTTTCAATATATAAATTTTATAAATTCTAAATTATTTAGTTGATCTAATTCAATTTAATTTCAAAAATTAGTCAAATAAACTCTTTGAGAGTGAAAAGTGGCCGCACAAATTGAAACAAAAAGAGTAGATACATTCGATATGAACAATCGAGCCAATGTAATTCATGAGAAATAGTAGTGCAAGTGTAATGAGAAATGATTCGTGCATTAGCTTCATTACAGAAGTTATTTCTCTCTGGAGAGCTAATTGTGTGAAGTTTAGTCAAGCTAGTAGATTTTTTAATGCACATATAAGATATGAGGACGAGCAACTGAATTCCCCGGAATCCAAACGTGAAGCTTTATATGGATCCACCTCTACTCCTTGGGTTCGACACTTCGGCTGAACTCAATATCGCCTTTAGATTAAATTTTATATTTATATTAAGAAAATTACTAAATATGTATAAAAAAATAAATTCAAAATCCAGTTACTAATACCTACCGTGATTATTCTAGAATCTAAAACCTATAAAGTTTAAATCTTGATTCCATCTTTGCTATTAATATATTGAAAGATTAGGAAATGAGAAGCAATAGCTTACTGATTTGATCCAGAGCCGTGTAGCAAAAATAATCAAAAGCATCAGATATTGCAAGATCGATATAACGATTGAACTAAGATATGATGCTAACTGATACATGAACCCACACTAATTAAATGGGTTATCTGTTACGTTAGATAGTTTCATCATTTGGAGGTAACCCCTCTTTGTGCAAGAGTGGACTGTCACACTTGCTGGATGGTGTAACCATCCCTTTTGTAATATTTTGTTCATAATAAAAATTAAATTAAAAAAGAAAAAAAACATGCAAGCTATACGCATGTATCAAATTTGGCAAAGAGGTTCTAGATTCTTCAGCTGCTTTTAGGCAACAGGCAACATCAGCAGGCAGCAGAGGACAAATATTTGAGGGAAAATTAGGTAGTGACATGGTGTGGCCCATTTGAGGCATATCATATGACTCTTTCAGTGCATTTTCTTCACAATTCCTGACAACTACAGATGAATCTTGATTTGACACTACGTGCATGTGCAGTGACAGGTCCAAGTACATTTGTTATAGCTTGACAAGCACAAATGAACATATTCATTCCCTGTTATTTGTCCAAAACATGACTAGTATTTTCTTTCATATAGGAGGCAAGAGTTTTCCCCGGCACAATTTTTCTCAAAGAAAAATTATTAAAATTTGTCATAGTAATAACATGGTATAATATTTATATAGGTAGGTGTAAGAGTATGTTATTATTAGTAATAAAAGTGAAAAGTTCAAAATTAGAAAGCCTTTAAGAATCCGTTTTGATTTGAAGTTTAAATTTTATTTGGGCATATAATTTGGATTTTAAAAGTTGTATTTTTCTCATAAACATGAAAATCTCACAATTTGTGAAAACTATCAAAACTTACTCAACTCTTATACAATCTCAAAAATGAGCAAACTATAGTTCATAAATAATGTATCGAAATATCCTAACCGCCGCATTAATAAATTACGTATCTTCATATTTCTTTTATAAATAACTGTTTGCAATATATTACATGTTAATAATTTTTTAATACACAAAATTTTATATAGATCCACTGGTTCAATAAATCAACAATAGTAGTATTAATTATTCTTTAATATAATCTTTATACATAATACGAACAATCTCTTTACGTCTAACATGTGTTTTTTTTTTCAAAATTTAAAATTATGAGCCTTTTCTTACCTATATAAATTTATGGGTTAAATTTTTATAAATTAAAATCACAAACTTGGAATTGAAAATCTTACTTTTAGGAGAATTTAAGATTTGAATTAATAATGATTTAAATTAAATTTAAAGTTTTCTAAATATCATAGACTAAAACTTAATTTCAATCAAAATTTTAAATTTAAGCTTTATATTGCCTGATCAAACGCATATTAAATATAAAAGTGTTACCACTTTTTAAAAAATAAATGAAAAAGTGTCCATAAAAAAAAATGTAGAATACTATTTTGCTAGTTTCAAGAATTGATGATATTAAAAAATATTTATATAATTAAGAGCCTGTTTGGCCTAGCGATTGGGAGGCCAAAAGCATTTTTTTGAGAAAAAAGTACAGTTTTTGGTAAAATGAGGTGTTTGACAAACTACTAAAATTGCTTTTATATATAAGCAAAAGCAGTAAAAAATATCCTTAGCATTTATACATATTTACCAATATATCCTTTGTTAATTAATTAGCATATCTCATAAGTTTGATTAAGTTTTATTTTAAAAAATTTATTCTTCATTTTTACATCATAAATTTTTTATTTATTTTATATTTTATATATTATTATTTTATATTTTATATATATTATTTAATATTTTTTTGTAATTTATATATATTATTTTACGTATAAAGTTATCTCATTGTTAAAGTTTTACTTTTATAGGTAAGGATAATAACAAAAAAAAAAGTGATAAACATCAATATTATTTAATATCACCAATTAGATGTTATTAGAGTATTTATGCAAATAACAAAATACAGGGCAAATCTTTTACTACTATAGAGATATTGCGTGAGAAAATTAGGGATGAAATCGTTGAGAATTTTTGTGATGTATGAAGAACTACTTATTTTTGTGGTGAATTTTTTCATATGTAGTGATTTAATTTATGAAATATTTTTTAGATTCATGATTTTTCTTGATGTTTTTTTAGTATATTAAATCAATATATTAATATTATATCAATATTTAATATTTTTTATGTATCTATGTATAAAAATTGATTGAAAATTTGTAATGTGTATCTTTTAATTCAATAAAAATAAAAACTTAATTGAAATTTTTATAATAGATATTTGAAATAATTTCTCTCGATAAAATAATCTTAATAGTAAAAGTCCATTGATATCTGTTCCTTTTCGTAATTTGTCTCGCAAAAGTAGTTTTTAAAAAAGATTAGTCAAACACAATGTGTTTATCAAAAGCACTTTTTAGATGAATTAACCAAAATTAATTTTTTTTTCAAAAGCACATTTTTGAAAAACTATTTTATAAACATGGTTCTCAAAATAAACAATTTTTAACCGATAGGCCAAACATGCTCTAATATAAGTCACCTATAGCTTCAATATTTCGTTTTGCCTTGTCATATACAAATGTTTAAAAGATAAAATAGTAATTCATCGAACTTGCATCGTTAAGAGACAGCCTTTAGAAGTTTTGAAGCGATTATGAATACTTAAATTTCCAGAAGCTAATGTCTTGATGATGAATATACGTCATAGATTATTCGTTCTTTATACTACAAGAACCCTCTTGAAAGAATTAACGTAAATAGCTGGTAGAGGTTAATTATTCAAAATTTAAATTTTATGAGTTTATTATAATTTTAAGGTCTTAACACTAAAGTTATTGTATTTTTAAATTTGTGGGTTCATATATATAATTTGTTATAGTTTTAATAAATTTTTATATATAAATTTATAATTCGGTTCAAAAGTAATGATTAAGGTGAATCTGATACTACAAGGCTAATCGGCCTATGATAGCTGCCTATCAAATCCTTTAAACTAAAATATCCGGCTAATATAATATAATACATAACTATTATATATACGTGTATAACATTATATAATTAATGTATAATTAGGGTCGGATCTATGTAGAAGGGTGGTGGTGTCACGGCACCCGGTGGTCTCGGTTGAAACTCTGTATATAGATGTGTATATCTGTATAAATGTATAAGGAATGGTATATATTGTTGGGGTTTAGATATGAAAAAGTGAATGAAAAATGGAGGGAATACAAATGGAGAAAAAATGAAATCTTACTTTTGCTTTTGTAAAGAGAATTTGTACCACATTGGTGGTGGAAAGAAAATTTCAAGTGTTTATATTGAGAAACAGTTTTTCATTGTCTTAAAGGGATTGAGAAGAAGACAAGTCTCGCGCCGGCGGCGACGGCGGCTCGGCTTCGGATGAATTTGTCAAAGATCAATCGAGAGATTATCTTTTTGGACAAAGATTATTTAAACTTAATTGTTCAAACTAAAAATTCTAACCCAAAATTCTCCCATGTGCGAGCCGTACTTCGGCATGTGTGAAACGCACATGATGAGACATGCGACACGCAATGGCATGTGCGTTTTGCACATCCATCGCATATCACGGCCAGCTTTGGCAATCTCACTATTTTCATGTGCGACGGGATGTGCAACGCGCACTTTCTCTTGTGCGAATCGCACGTCGTCCCATCATTTCCAAAATAGTGCAACTTTTCTGAACCTTTGCTTCCTTTCTGAAGCAGTGCTTTTTGGCTATAAATATCTGATTCTTCCTCAGATATGAAGCACGAATTTAAGTACTATTTGAGTACAAGAAACATAAGTATACTTCTACATTTCTTCAAAATTCAAGTGTGATTTACTACCATTGAGTGGTTCGTCGATCAATAGAGTTTGAGGTACCGCTATTCTATTGATGCTTAATCATTCTATCCTGGGAGGATATATTCCATCAACCTCGGGTGCTTGAGGGAAATAATTTCCTTAAGGACACATTGTGCATTCAGTGAGCTCGATTTCTTCTTCATCTCTTTACTCTACTATTTTTCGTAAATAGTTTTAATTCTTGTTTCTACTTACTTTGATTAAATACAAATTTAATTTATCACCTAATTAACAATCTTAAGGAAATTATTGATTATCGGTATTTGAAGTTTCTGGAGATTAAAACCTTTTCGTTTTTTACTCTGTTTAAATCTTCGTTCTGATTTGAAGAATATAAAACTTCGTCACAACTTAGAGTTCATTCTGTTGAACAATTCGAAGATATAAAAACTTCATTGTTAACGAGAAACAAATTTAAGTAAAGGTTGGTTTGAAGAAAATAAAAACTTCATCAAGTAAATCAGTTTGTGTAGTCGATTCGAAGAACATAAAAACTTCACCAATTTATTGAACATTCTATCTGAATGGTTATTTCGATTTGAAGAACATAAAAACTTCATCAAAATTAAGGTTCATTCAGTTAAACGATTCGAAGAATATAAAAACTTCATCGTTTGAATAAAGATAAAGTCTTTATTGTTGGTATTTTATAATACTAAATTGTGTGTCAAATATTGACAGAAAAATAACGAATGAAACTGAACAACAAGTTGATTCGGTTGTGTATGGTGGTGTCCCAATAACAATCGTTATTGCATCATCAAGCCATTCGAATTCTGCAAATGCACCGGCAGAGAAATCAGAGAAATTTTCTGGTGTAAACTTGAAAAGTTGAAAACAAATGATATCCTTTTGACTGACCGCATTTGGAGTGCAAAGGCTCACAAGTAAAGATCCTCATGTTCCTGAAAAAGGAATGCTTGAAAACCAACTATCCTGTTTGAATGATCTTGTAATTTGTTTCAAGATGGAAGAGGACAATAAGTTGCATGAAAAATTAGCAATGATGGATGCAAATCTTGTTGAGGATGTTATTCCAAATAACAAGAAAATGGGTCTAGCAATGGATGAGATTGAAAATACGTGTGCTATGCTCACTATATGCAACCTAGTTGAAAATCCAAAGGAGTGGTTGTTTGATTCGGGAGCCAGTCGACATATTTGTATTGACAAAGAAGCTTTTGCTACTTATACTTTCGCAGAACCCAAACAAAAGCTCCTTATGGGAAATTCTTCAACAGCCAAAATTGAAGAAAGTGAGAAGATATTTCTAAATATGACTTTCGACAAGGTGTTGACTCTCAATAACGTTCTCCATGTTCCTACTATTAGGAAGAACTTAGTTTCTACATCACTTCTCGTTAAGAACGGGTTTAAGTGTATGTTTTTTTTTGAGAAAATTGTAATAAGTAAGAACAATATGTATGTTGAAAAGGGTTACCTATCTGAGATCCTTTTCAAACTTGATGTAATCGATGTTGAAATGAATAAAGCTGAGGCTTCTTCTTACTTGCCTGAGTCTAACAATTTATGGCATGGTCGTTTGGGATATGTCAATTATAAAATCTTGCAAAAACTAATAAGTTTAGAAGTATTACCTAAGTTTGAGTGCAGTAAATCACAATGTCAAATCTGTGTTGAATCTAAATTTGTTAAACAACTGTATAGGTCTGTTAAAAGGAATTACAATCCCTTAGACTTGATTCACACAGATATTTGTGATATTAAGTCAATACCATCTCGCGATGGAAAAAGATATTTCATAACCTTCATTGACAATTGTACTCGATATTGTTATGTTTACTTGGTTAATAGTAAGGATGAATCAATTGAAGCATTTAAGCAATACAAAACTTAAATTGAAAATCAGTTGAATAAAAAGATCAAAATGATAAGGAGTGATAGGGGTGGAGAGTATGAATCTCCTTTTGAAGCAATATGTTTGGAAAATAAAATTATCCATCAAACTACTGCCCCTTACACACCTCAATCCAATGGAATTGCGTTTAGAAAAAACTGAACATTGAAGGAAATAATGAATGCCTTATTAATAAGTTCCAGTTTACCGCAAAGCAGCTATCCTCACAGCAAATAAAATACTCAATAGAGTACCCCCACAACAAAACGCAATCTATTCCATATGAGAAATAGAAAGGAAGAAAATCCAACTTAAAATATTTCAAAGTATGGAGTGCTTAGCCAAAGTCTAAGTTTCTAAACTCAAGATGATCAAGATAGGACCAAAGACTGTAGATTGTATTTTTATTAGATATGCTACAAACAGTAAAGCATGTTAATTGTTGATTCACAAATCCGATCATCTCAATATTCATGATAATACGATAATAGAATCTGATAATGTTGAATTCTTTGAAAATATTTATCCGTATAAAATGAATAGTGAGTCATCAAGCGAAAGAAATAAACGACCTCGAGAAGAATCAAAGGAAAGTACTCTTGATGAAGAGAATCCAAGACGTAGTAAACGTCAAAAGACATCTACTTCCTTTGGATCAGATTTTGTGACTTTCCTTCTTGAAAATGAGCCTCAAACGTTCAAAGAAACTATATTTTTCAGAGACTCATTATTTTGGAAAGAAGCTGTCAATAGTGAGATTGAATCAATCTTAAGTAACCATACTTTGGAATTGGTTAATCTTCCTCCTGGAAATAAACCTTTAGGTTCCAAATGGATCTTTAAAAGGAAAATGAAAGTTGATGGAACTATTGACAAATATAAGGCAAGACTTGTTGTCAAAGGTTATAGACAAAAGAAAGGCCTTGATTATTTTGACACATATTCGCCGGTGATAAGAATAACATCTATTCGAATGTTAGTTGCATTGACGACTGTATATGGTCTTGAAATCCATCAAATAGATGTAAAAATGGCTTTCTTGAATGGAGAGTTGGAGGAAGAAATTTACATGAAACAACCTGAGGGTTTTGTGGTTCCGGATAAAGAAAGGAAGGTGTGCAAACTTATTAAGTCACTTTATGGACTAAAACAAGCACCCAAACAATGGCATGCAAAATTTGACCAAACAATATTGACAAATGAATTTAAGATTAATGAGTGTGACAAATATGTTTACATTAAAGACACTCCAAATCATAAAGTCATTGTTTTTTTGTATGTTGATGATATGTTGATCATCAGTAGACACATTTCTGACATAAATGCTACTAAGCGTATGTTGGCTAGCAAATTTGATATAAAAGACTTAGGAGTTTCTAACGTGATCTTAAGGATCAGAATTCATAAAACTCCTCAAGGTCTAGCATTATCACAGTCTCATTACATTGAAAAGGTACTTGATAAATTCAAGTATTTGAATTTCAATGTTGCCAAGACACCAATGGATGTGAGTTTTTCTCTTCAAAAGAATGAAGGTGAAAGTGATTCACAATTAGAATGCGCATGAGTATTAGAAAGTTTGATGTATATCATAAACTGTACGTGACCAGATATAGCATGAGCTATTAGTAAACTAAGTCGGTACATAAGTAATCTCAATCAAACTCATTGGATGATAATGAAATGAGTTTTGGGGTATTTGAAATATACTCAAACTATGTTTTGCTTTATACCAAATATAATGTAGTACTTGAAGTATATAGTGATGCAAATTGGATCACCGAATTATTTGAAGTTAAATCCAGAAGTGGATATCTATTTACTCTTGATGGAGGAGCAGTTTCTTGAAAGTTGTTCAAACAAACATGTATCGCTCATTCTACAATGAAATCTGAGTTCATAGCTTTAGATAAAGCCGGTGAAGAAACTGAGTGACTCTAGAATTTCCTGGAACACATTCTGTTCTGGCCCAAACTGTTGGCACCTGTATGCATACACTGTGATAGTCAAGCGGCAATAGGTAGGGCATGGAGAACTATGTATAATGAAAAATCTTGTCACATTCGACGAAGATATAACACTGTTAGACAACTACTCTCTAGTGAAATTATCATGATTGACTATGTATAGTCAAAAGATAATGTGTCGGATCCACTTACAAAAGGCCTAACTAGAGAGGTAGTTGAAAGATCATCAAGGGAAATGGGTTTAAGTCCTAGAACGAGTCATCATAGAGATAACTCTATCTAGTAGACTGGAGATCCCAAGAGCTAGGTTCAAGAAGAAAAATAAAGTTATGATTGACGATTTAACATTATCAAATAACTCAATCCATTTTCGTGATGAAGATAATGTTCAAAAATAAGGGTAAAGTTTTTAAAGCTTAAAGTTTTTAATGATTTCTAAGTTTGGCAAGTATGACTAAATAGTTTATCTATAGGATTAAACGTTTAAAAAATAACTATGTAAGTGTAAAGTGTAAGCCGCTTCAAGGAGAATGATAGTAAGAATTTTATTTATTACTCAATTAACATATATTATAAGTGTGGCACCCGTATTAAAAAACGAGCTCATGGTGTCGTGGATAAAGCTAAGAATTTAATCCCCCCTGTTGCAACTTCGATTCCTTCTATCTTAACATGCTACTTTCATTGTTAAAAAAATATGGCAATGTAGAATAGAACCCTTGACCTTTTCAAACAAAACCTAAGCCTATACTATCCGGACTAGACTTAATCTAGTGTCAACTATCAAGATTGTTGATAAACGTTAATTATAGACCTTTAAAAATATTAAATCCACTTTTCTAAAATACTATATGTTACTCTCTCCATTCCTTAATAAGTGTTGTTTTATCATTATCATTTTATGTAATGACGGGGTCCGTCGTTACGGGTAAACCATTCATGTCAAGTTTTGGGTTAGAAAACTTCCGAATTTGAGAGTTGAAAATTCTGGGCTAGGCTAGTCTCGACCGATTTTAGAGTGAGGTAGAGTCTAGGATAATTTTGATAAGGATTGGGTTAGATGTATTGGTTTGAGCTAGTTTTACTTGTATCTAAGACATAGAGGAGTCCGGGAGACTTTTCATAATCGAATTTGGGTAAGTAGAGCTCCTGAAATCGAGGTTGATGTGAAGGGGTTATTCCAGAACGTCGGGGATTCAAGGTGTGTTGTAAAAAGGGCTCCTTTCAGGAATTTTCCTAGTTTCTGTTCGTGACAACCGCTACCGCTCTGCCACGGTAACCTCAGCTATAGCAGAATAATTACCGCTATAGCGGAAGTCAAGGCGGTCAACCTCCACCATAGCGGTTGACTCTGCTACAGCGGTACCGCTATAGCGGAGCAGGGACCACTATAGTGGAACGACGGGACCAGAAAACCCAGAAAATGGTTTTTTTTATTTCATTCTCTTCCTTTTAACCCCAAAAATAGATGAGAGTTATTTCAAAAATCCTCCTAGGCTGTTCCAAGGCTTGGGAGCCCTGGGGAGGAGGGATTCCAACAAAAGGGATGTGAAAACATGGATTCGGGCCTACAGAATCGTCGGGGAACGCCTTTATAGAGCCAGAAAGGGCATTGAACAACTTCTCGGCATCCAGGTAGGCTAGATTTTTTTCCAAGAGTAGATTGACCATTTTTATTTCCTATTATTATGTAGAATGAAAGGGAGAATCCATGATTAGGCCTTCGGGCACGGAGTCTGGCGGATTTAATATTGGTTATGTGTGAATTAGGAATTGTATGGATTGAAAGGTTGATTTTATGATACATATAATGTGGATATTTTATTATTTTGGTAGAATAAAATGATAGGCTCGGGGACTGAAATGTCGAAAAGGTTCGAGGAACCGGGAGAATGCTTAGGAACTACGGGTAATGGAAATGGAGCACTCCTAGATAAGGATTCGGGAAGGTAAATGGCATGAGATGTAGCTGTTGGTTTTACTAAGGCTAAGGGGAGGTGTTCCCACTCTGTGTTCGGTGTTGGGTAAAGTCTCGAGAATCACATAGTTGTTAAATTATGCTAAGAAATGAAATCGTTCATTATATGTCAATAAGGGGAAACAGGTTGATCCTCGGACCAAGGTTGGTCTAAGTCATCCACCCGGGGAGGGGTAGGTGATGGTTAAAGATTCCTGTAAATGTCGTATGTTGTGTACTCTTATCTAAGTGCTTGTATGAGATACATTGCTTAGGGAATTGTTAGGAATGTATGTTGTGTACTCGTATCTAAGTGTTTGTATGAGATACATTGCTTAGGGATTGTTACAAATGTCTAAGAGTCTTATATTACAGTCTGTGAATTGAACTGTGTATTGCTTGTACAAGAGCAAAATGTCGAATAGAGTCCCGCGGATTGGTGTGTAGAGATCCACATCTAATCCTAGGGAAGCTATGAAGCATTCTAGGAAATATCTCTCTTCTTTCGTCCCTTTTCGTGCAGTTCTTTCACTTGCTTGTATGGGTTGAGTCCATTTGGTATCTCTCAATTCCAATTGGTATCTCAATGAAGTAAGGATGTCATGGACTCCGGTTGCAGTAAGACAAGCAAGGAAAATTAGAATCGAAAATGTTCCAATTGGTATCTGGCCTGAGAAGCTATATAAAGGATGGATGAATCAGCTAATGGTCATCTATGAAGCGAATGAAAGATGATGAAACTAGTTTGATCGAGTGTCAAAGCTTGAGACTCGTGATTGTATATACTGCATTGTTTGAATGACTACAATTTTGTGGTGTGTAATTGCTGAGTTGCCATGAAATTTGTAGTTAGTGAAGAGTCTTAACTTGGTTATGTATTAATAATTGAAGAAATTCTTGTTTTGTAATTCAAGTGGAAACCAGTATGCTAAATGCTGGGCAGGGTCTTATTGTTGGTAAAAATCATAAGGGAAAAAGGATATATACACTTGTGGGAACTCAGGTTTCTAGTGGTTTGGATGTGAATAAGTACCAGGGACAAGGGCTATTATTGCTTAATAGCGGGAGTTATGGTAAGATATGGATGATCGACTAATGGTCATCCATGGGACGAATAGAGAGTAAATTGTGTGACTTAAATTGGTTGTAACTTGATTTGGTTGTAACTTGAAGTTGAAATGTCGTGTTGTACAACTCTCGTGTGACTTGCTTGAAATGTGTGTAAATTATTGTCTGCCGTGCATGTTGAGTCTGCAGAGGGTCATTAAATTGTAAATTATGTGTACCTTAGGCTGTGATAAGCTGTTAAAAATTTTGATTTAAAAGTGGTACTACATTTTGAAAAAAGGCTTATCATTAGTTAAGACGATAAGGGAAAGGATACACTTACTGAAAATTTCAAGTTTTTGGGATGTTACCGTCAGTACTGCGGTAGCGGTATGGTTATCGCTACGGTGGAACCGCTATAGTGGAGCGGCCACCGCTATAGCGAAAGAACTCAAGGCAGAAGCCTCACCCTATTTTTCTCCTATTTTTCATTCATTCTCGGGGCATCTAAGGGCAATGGTTCCATTACGGGCTACCATGTGAAATAAAGAAATCGACTATAGAACTTATATAGCAGGCATATAAGGTAATTTGCATGAATACTTAGCATCCGTGCGCGACCAAAGGAAAGGGTAGATATGGTAGCCCGGGGGATTGGTAAAACTATGATTGACCATTTGTGAGAATAGTCACCTATGTAGAGTTTGGAAAAATAACCCGTGATTGATCGAGTAGTGTTGGACACTGCTCATAGGCTATGTAATGAGGTGATTATTTACTGGTTTAGTGTTGATGATCCTTAGCGGTAGGGTCAATTGAAGGAGCGGGGATATTAAATGGGTTTCTTTAGCATTATTGTGTCTCTTGTGACCATGATAATACCCAGAGTTACTGCTCGTTAAGTGGTGAACGTATTCTTACTATAGCATTGGTTAGGGTATAAGTGCCCGGGTAGAAATCCCCCCCTAAGATGAGAGTTGATATAAATCTCAAGGTAGGATGAGCCCAATAAAATCCTCATTGTTGCGTGGTTTAGAGATACGTGGTGTCTCGGGGCATAGTGTTGGTGGGAGTAAGGTGATAGAATGATATATGAGGGGCATGGTACCCCGTAGGAAGCTTTCGCGATGGAGTTCAGATTAGTAGAACTCCGGGTGTAGTGGAAGAAGGGGTCGCCATGGTGGGATCTGGTCTTGTTTTTCTTTCTTGTGAGTACAGGCGCTCCGGTATTTCGATGAGGCCCCGAATTTCTTGGGCACTTAGGGAGGGGTAATCTAGTTACCTTGTGTAGCTCGAAGGAAGAAATATTTTTACAATAAAGAGAGGAGGAGATGGAGGATGGTTTTTAAAACTTGCCTCTTGCTAAAATAAAATAGATCCTTATATAATGGATCATGTAAACAATACGATAAAATAAACACTACTTTTAAACACTAGTTCAAAATAAAACGTGGCTCACAAATAAAATAAAGTTCACTTCTTTTAAAAAGAAGAATCAACTTTATAAAAGTTATTTGTCTTCACTACCCCAATTATGTATAGAATGGAGCCTTCTCTATTTTGTCTTCATTTTCCAATGATAAATTTGATGGAGTCTTTACTTTGCCTTTATTTTTCTTTGTTTGTTTTGTTGCTGAAAGATTCTTCCACTTGTGTCTTGAATTATTGACGAAACATTTCAATATCAATTTCCTTCGTGCTATGATTACTTTGAGATTTTCCTGTTAGACATGTTTCATCATCTTCTATGGTATGGCCTACAGAAGCCATGAAAATATCATCTGACATTTCTATATCTTGATTTTTCATTAAATCCTTTTTGACCTTTTTCATGTAGGAGACAATTATTTCTGATCTTGATATGACTCCTTTCTTCATTTGAAGCTTTCTTGTTATTTGTTTGCATGGGCTGGAATCATCTGTCCTTGGTGTTGAATATATTAGACCTTTATATGTATTAATAGCGGTCTGAATAGAATCTATAATTTTCTAACCATGAATTTTTCCTTCAGTATTTCTCTGAAGTAATTTATTCCAAAATTTTGTATAAAAGTTCTTTGTAAGCATGGCAATCTCTCAGAATTATTATTAACTTCGATTGACCATTTCATAATCCATGAGATCGAAAATTCTATAAAGAAATACATGACTGACATTTCATCAAAGAAAATATTTTTTTTTGCCCAAACTAATTAATTTGGGAGAAACATCTACCCATTTCGTATATAGATTTTTATATTGCTCTGGTAAAATATATAATGTTGGACCATATAGAGTCTATCACTGACAAAACCAGTTTGATATATTCTGTTTAAAAATATGAGAGCATATTTTTATAAATCAAAAATGCTTTCTATTAGCATTTTCATATAGAAGAACTTTATTAAAGCTGTCAATATAGTCCCAATAATTATATTTAACTGAAACTTTTTGTTCTGGATGGATATAATCCTTTTCTTTAAGAGTACTTAGACCTCATTCATCTGGGGAAAAAATCTTTTTAATTATAATTTTTGAAAAGTTATAGACTTTTCTAGTATTGGCAGGGTAAAAATGCTAAAAGTCAGCAGACCCTATCGATGAGAGTATCATCTCATAATGCATTCTGTATTTATAAGCAGGAGTGACATATGATATCGTATCAAAATATCTATTCATGATTTGTCAGGGATCATCTTTCCATTTTAGATCATTTTGTTCAAGAAGAAGTATGACTTCTTTTTTCTCTTTTTGATCATATACTTCAATATTTTCATTGCTATCATCAGCAAGCGCAGTAGAATATGAAGGTGCATCATTATCCTCTCCTTTTTTAGATTTAATAAAATCCATAAATTTCTTGTACATAGAGTGATCTGTATTAGAATTATAAGTCCCTGCAATATTTGAGGCTATTAGCCTTTGACTTTTCATTTGGACTAGGACATTGCCTGTACCCATTCCTATTCATCCTCTTCCTCTTCCTCTATGAGAAGAGGTTGAAAATTGTGATCTCATCCTGTCAGTATATAAGAAGGAGATTATTAACTTAAATATTATCCAGTGAGAAAGTCAGGAAGACTATTATCAGATTCTTTCATATATTGTATTTCAAAATCAAATGGTGCTAATAGAGTCTGTCACCTTGCAAACATTTGTTTAGAAACATCATGTTTACAATCTTTATTAAATATGAATTTTGTTGCTTGACAGTCGATTTTTCTTAAAAACCTTTGATTATATAATTCTCTTTGAAACTTTAAAACACATTTTACTATAGCAAGGATTTCTTTTGCAACTGTTGCATAATTTTTTTGAGTATTATTTTATTTTTCATAATAAAATTGAACAAGATATTCTTATTTGTCTTTCGGAGAATGTTATTTTAGAATTCCACCATATCCAATATCAGAAGCATCTGTCTCTATCATTTTTTTCCAATTAGGATTAGCTAAGGTTAGACATGGTAGGTTATTAACGTTTGCCTTTATATTCTTGACTAATTGTGTATGATTCTCAGACCAAGCTTTTGAATTCTCTTTTAATCTATCATATAAGATTGATGTGACTTTGGCAAGATCCTTTATAAAAGGACAAATATAATTTAAGCTTCTCAAAAATCTTTGAAGCTGAGTCTTATCGGTTATAACATCAGAAAACTTTGAAGCAAATTCAATGCTTCTATTTATAGGAATAATTTTTTCTCTCTCAATATTATGACCTAAGAATCTGATTTTTTTTTTTTGAAAAAGGGTCATCTTGGGTTTGGATATTACCAATCCATTTTGTATAATAACTTTTTTGAATAAATCAAGATGTTTAAAATGAATTTCAGCAGTTTTAGAAAATACTAGTATATCATCAATATAAACTATTATGAAATTACTGTAGGGTATGAAAATATCATTCATTATCTTTTGAAATTCGGAAGGAGTATTTTTTAATCCAAATGGCATCACATTTCATTCAAATTGTCCTACTGAAATATTAAAAGGAGTTTTATATTTATCTTTTTTGATAATTTAAATTGGTCAATAACCTGATTTTAAATCAAATTTTGAAATAATAATGGCATCATGTAGTCTTTCTAATAAATCCTTTTTGTTAGGTATTGAATTTCTGATCCATTTCAAAACTCTATTTAAAGGTTCATAATTAATAACTAACCTCGAAACTCCTCTTTCCTGCTCCACCTGTTTATTAACATAAAAAGTTGTACATGACCATGGTGATTTTGATGGTCTTATAAGACCTAAAGAGTCAAATTTTTTTTTACATAATTCTAAATATTCTGTATTCATTTGACATGGTCTGGCCTTGGTAGGAATATTATTTTCACTGAATGTTTTTCATATGGAAGGTTAACTACATGTTTTTTCCTTTTTCAAAAAATATTTGGGTGATCTCCACAAATTTGTAAAAAAATTAATTTTTTTAAAAATTAATTTTTTCACCTAATTTGGGATTTTGTAAAATTTTGTCTACCGTTAGGCTATATATTTCATTTTTAAGAAAATTGACTTGACGATTTTTTAAAATAATTTTTTTCTTTATTTCATTTATAAATCTTGAAAAAGGTTGTGTAATAAAGTCAAAGCTAATTTTTTTTTTATAAAAGTTTTATGTTATACCAGTAGCATCCCACTTAGTAATGGGGTATATATGCATAAAAAATGGAACTCTCAAAATAATTTCATTTGAAATATCTTTTACCAAAATAAAAGTTTCAGGCATACATACTTTATTTTGACAAATATAAGCTTTCGATAGTTTGTATTCAACTCTCATTTTATGACCACTAGCATTTCTAAGACTATGAGTAGTTTTAATACTTAGAAGGTATTAGTCCCTCTTGTATATAATTTAAATTTGCTCCACTGTCAATTAGAGCAGTAAATTCTTTTTTGAAATTATAATCAATTAAAAGAGTAACTTTTTTATAAAAATTTTGCGAAGTAATTAATTCAAGAGTTTGAAGAAATTCTTCCTTTTTATCGGAGATTTTCAAAGCAAGACTTTGTTCTTCAAGATTATAAATCATATTATCTAAGATAACATTCTTATTTTTGAGATCAAAGATTTCTTTTTTGAGATTATTAATCTCTATCATTAAATCTTGTGTTGTTGTTGGTGTATCAACAACTTGCTTTTTTGTTTTGAGAAGTCTTTTAACTTCAGTCATAGTATAAGGTCCTTTTTGAGAAGGAATATTCCACTGTTCCTTTGAAGATGATCCTTCCATCGTATCTATTATTTGTGATCTTATTTCTGGATCTTTGATAATCTTCAAAAGTTCTATTAATTTATCATTTTCAAGGACATTAATATTTAAATCCTTAAACTGAGAATAAATATTATAAAATTTATTTTCGCCTTTGCTATCACAAGATTGTCCTGACTGGCAAGGCATATATTCATCTTTAGAAGATGCACAATCTTTATTTTGGAGGACTCTTAAATCCTCATCTGTAGAGGAATTTTCACTATCACTTTTTCGGGACTTGAATTATCCGGAGATGAATTTAATAGAATCTTACACAAAGAGTATTTCATTTCTTCATCAATGCTAAGGTTCTTTATTTTTTCCTTAACCTTGCAATCTTTGACATAATGACCTACTCTATCACATTTGTAGCAAGCATTAGGCTTGTTGGATTTAATAAAATCTTTTCTTGCTTTAAAAGCCTTCTTTCTTTTCAATCATTTTTTCGATCGTTTATTCTTCCAATTATGAGAATCTCTTTTCTTCTTATGTCTATGAGGCTCTTTGGACTTCTTTGGGATATCTATGGCAAACTGTTCACAAAATTGTCCTAATTGATTTCTTTCATTAAGGCGATGTCATTTGATTTGTTGATTCAACTTGATCTCATTACATAAGGATAAACCTTCTTGAGTACATACACTAATTAATTTTTCATAAGTATATTCATCATAGTTTATATTTGTTGTTGTTCCTCTAAGGGATTTTCTAACCTTTTCAGCAAAGAGTGTTGTGTCACGACCCAGACCACCGTGAGTGGCACCCACCCAACCCCCGGATGAGTGAACCAATAGAGTCTAACTCTCGGCATAGCCTAACAGCCTAAAATCAGTGTGCAAAAATGTAAACTAGCAATCAATCATGCTAAAATCAACTCTATAGAAATAAATGTAACCTGCAGAAATCTCACCCTAGAATCTGAAAATCATCATACCAAATATCTACCAAATCCTAGAGTACGGGGTTGCAACCCCAAAAATAAAAATAGTCTAAGCTCGAAATAAATGGGCTACAACTCAATAGATGGAAATCAAGGCAGCTTGGTCGAATAGCTCATCCTTGATATCTCAAAGTGTCAGGCCTACAAGTGAGGTTGTGCGTCAACCTCCGAAAGATTTCCAGTACTCACAAAAGAAAAGCAAGTGCAGTATCAGTACACAACCACCGTGTACTGGTAGGATCATAAGCCAGTTCTAAATAAACAGTTTATGAGCAGTACAGAAATACATAGGCAAGTCAACAGGTATTTCTATACTACAAGTCTCTACCTAACTTGTCCCACATGTAAACCACTTCATAGTTATGATCAACAATCTACCACAATAACAATTATGCCTCGTTACATATCTCGGACCCACCCTGGATCCTCTCTAGACAACACCTAAGTGTCAGACAAACAACCCGGTCTATACTAAGACCAACTCATAAAGCAATGTAACAACCCGGCCTCTCAAGGACCAAAATACACAACCACAATTCATAAACACAATCCGGTCCATTCAGAGAACCATTAATAAAAATGCAGAATACAAGAAAGTAAACCCGTATCAGGCATGGTACCCGAGCCAATCGTTAATATTATCCCATACCAGGCGTGGTACCCGAGCCAACCATTAGTATATCCCATAGCAGGCGTGGTTCCCGAGCCAACTGTTAGTATATTTCGTACCAGGCGTAGTACCCGAGCCAACTGAATATCAAAGAAATCCACAGTCACAGACAATGAACAATCACACTTGTAAACCAACAAGAAACATACCTAGTTCATTTCACAAGACTGAAAACATGATTTTGGACATTCTTAACCATTTCCTAAGCAATACATACCACTCAATTAATTAGACATAAGTACACAAACACACAATGCATACAGGAATTAATAACCATCACCTACTTTGAGTAAGCAAGCTCTACAATGCCAGAGTTTTTCCTCTTTCAAGGACCAAAATACACAACCACAATTCATATACACAACCCGATCCACTCAGAGAACCATTAATAAAAATGCAGAATACACGAAAGTAAACCTGTACCAGGCATGATACCCGAGCCAACCGTTAATATTATCCCATACAAGGCGTGGTACCCGAGCCAACCGTTAGTATATCCCATAGCAGGCGTGGTATCCAAGCCAATTGTTAGTATATTTCATACCAGGCGTAGTACCCGAGCCAACTGAATATCAAAAAAATCCACAGTCACAAACAATGAACAATCACACTTGTAAACTAACAAGCAATATACCTAAATCATTTCACAAGACTAAAAATATGATTTTGGACATTCTTAACCATTTCCTAAGCAATACATACCACACAATTAATTAGACATGAGTACACAAACACACAATGCATACATGAATTAATAACCATCACCTACCTCGAGTAAGCAAGCTCTACAATGCCGGAGTTTTTCCCCTTTCAGAATTTCTTGCTTGTTCTTGGTCTAGAAATAATACACAGTAACCAAAAATCAATACTTATGGCCTACAAATTACCCGGATTATGAAAAATTCTAAACCCAAGGCCAACCAAGATCATTCCACCCATTCTTGGGCTTTCCCACCATTAATTCACCTAAATTCATCATTTTTACAGATTCCCTTAGAGAATTATGGTTAAATGATCATTACCCATTATCAAGAATCAAGACCTAAGAATTCTAGCATCCTAGAATCTCCTTTTCCCCTAGATTCTACCATCCTAGATTATCCCAAACCTTTTTCCAAGTGCACCCTTAGCGATTCTATAGCATAGGAAAGATATCACGGAGTTTGGGGAGTAGAATCCTTACCTTTAGGATGGAAAACGATAGAAAATTGGTAGAAATCATTCAAAATCGCCCCCTACTTCTCCCAAAACGTTTCAAGAAAAACTGAACTATTTTGAGAAAGTTTCTGCATTAAATCCCATCATGCTCCGCTATAGCGATCTTCTCCGCTATAGCGGTACCGCCTTAGCGGAGTCATCCGCTATGGCGGAGGCTGACCGGCGTTGACTTCTGCTGTAGCGGTAATTTCTCTACTACAACAGAGGTCACAATGGCGGAGTGTCAATCGTTGTAGCAGTTGACAGAGGACAGAAAGTCATAAAATCTCCAAAACTAGTGCATTTTATAACACGCTTATTTTCCCGACTTCCTGGAACAACCCCTTCATGTCAACCTCAATTCTGGGAGATCTACTTACCCAAATTTGATTTCGAAAAGTCCTCCGGACTCCTTTATGTGTTAGCTACAAGGAAAACTAGATCGAATTAAGACATCAAACCCAATCCTTAACCGAATTTACCAAGACCATACCTCGCTCCAAAACCGGCTGAGACTAGCCTAGCCCAGAATTTCAAACTCTCAAACCCAGAGTTTTCTAACTCTAAAAATTAGAACGAAAGGTTCACCCATTACTACGGACCCGATCATTACAACAGACACTAATTTACCCATCGTTCATCTCCGAATGATCAAACCCAAAAATACAGAAAGATAAAGAAAGAAAGAGTAGTACATGTATCCTCAAACAAGTGAGGGTACTTGTCCCACATGTCCCTCTCGGTTTCCCAAGTGGATTCCTCAAACGGATGATGCTTCCATTGAACCTTTACCATACTGATCACCTTTGTCCTCAATTTCTGGACATCCTGATCAAGAATCAAAATCGGTTCCTCTTCATAGCGAAGATCCTTATCAAGTAACACTTCATCCCACTTGATGATGTAGTCCCCATCTCCATGGTATTGCTTTAGCATGGATACGTGAAATACTGGATGGACACTCGATAGATTGGGTGGCAGTGCTAATCTGTAAGCGACGGGCCCTACGATCTCAAGAACTTCAAACATTCTAATAAACCGGGGGCTGAGCTTTCCCCTCTTACCGAAACACATAACTCCCTTCATTAGTGACACTTTCAATAATACCTGTTTACCAACCTGAAATTCCATGTCCTGGACCTTGCGATCCACATATTCCTTCTGCCTGCTTTGGGAAGCTAGTAACTTGGTTTAAATGCCTCTTACCTTTTCTTGCATTTCCCTTACCAAGTCTATGCCCAAAGGCTTTACATCGCCTTCCTCAAACCACCCAATCAGTAACCTACAACTCCTCCCATACAGAGCCTCGAACGGTGCCATATCTATACTGGAGTGGTAGCTATTGTTGTATGAGAACTCACACAATAATAGAAAGTGGTCCCAATAACCCCCGAAGTCAATCACACATGCTCTCAGCATGTCCTCCAATACCTGAATCATCCTCTCTGACTGACCATCAGTCTGAGGATGGAAGGTTGTACTAAAGGTGAGTTGTGTGCCCAACTCCTCATGCAACTTTCCCCAAAACTTGGAAGTAAACTGCATACCCCTGTCTGAAATGATGGACAGTGGCACTCCATGCAATCTCACAATCTTCTTCACGTAGATCTTAGCCAATTGCTGCGAATTGTAATTCACTCTGACCGGGATGAAGTGAGTTGACTTGGTCAGCCTGTCAACAATGAGCCAAATAGAATCATACTTCCCCAAAGCCTTGGGGAGACCCACCACAAAATCCATGGCTATTCTCTCCCACTTTTACTCTGGAATGGGCATCCTTTGAAGTAGTCCTGCAGGTCTCTAGTGCTCATACTTTACCTGCTGGAAATTCTGACACTTGGACACAAAATCAGCTATGTCCCTTTTCATCCCAGGCCACCAATAAAGTTGCCTCAAATTCCTGTACATCTTGGTTACACCCGGATTAATTGAATATCGCGAACCATGAGCCTCTGCCAATACCTTATAAATCATGTCATTAACTCGAGGAACACATATCCTTCCTCTAAAATTTAACACACCGCCAGAGTCCAAAGTGGCATCCCTAGACTCTCTGAATATTGCCTTGCTCCAAAGCCTGCTCAACTGCGAAACCTGAAACTGTTTGGCCTTTATCTCCTCTATGAATGTAAATTTGACCTCAATACTGGCTAAAATCCCACCTTATTCTAAAATACCCAAGTGCATGAACTTGGACTCAATGCCTGGATTTCCCTTGATAGTGGTCGTGTGGACACCCCCAAACAAGCCAAACTGCCCATGCTAACTGTCTTCCGGCTCAATGCGTCTGCCACCACATTAGCCTTACCCAGATGGTACTAAATAGTCACATCATAATCCTTCAACAACTTCATCCACCTTCTCTACCTCAGATTCAAGTCCTTCTGAGTGAAAACATACTGCAGACTTCGATGATCAGTGAACACCCCGCACTTGACACCATAGAGATAGTGTCTCCAAATTTTGAATGCAAAGACCACCGCTGCCAACTCTAAATTGTGAGTCAGTTAATTTCTCTCATGCACCTTCAAATTCCTAGAAGCATAGGCTATCACATTCCTATCTTGCATTAACACAGCACCCAAACCAGAATATGAAGCATCACAGTAAACAATAAAGTCTTTACCTTTAACCGGCAAGGACAAAATAGGAGTCGTGATCAGAAGTGTGTTGAGCTTTTAGAAGCTCTCCTCGCACTTGTCAGACCACACAAATGGCACATCTTTCTGTTTCAGCCTTGTCAAGTGAGTAACAATGGAGGCAAAATCCTTAACAAACCTCCGATAATAACCTGCAAGCCCAACAAAACTCCTCACCTCAGTCACAGAGCTAGGCCGGGCCCAACTCTTGACTGCCTCTATCTTCTGGGGATCTACCATCACCCCTTTTTTTGACACTACATACCCCAAGAATGCTACTGAAGTCAACCAGAACTCACACTTGGTGAACTTCGCATAAAGCTTTTGACGCCTCAAAATGTCCAACACTATACGGAGATGTTTAGCATGCTCCTCTCTACTCTTGGAGTAGATCAAAATATCATCAATGAAAATGATGAAGAACGAATCCAAGTAAGATTTAAACACCTCATTCATTAAACTCATGAATATCGCCGGTGCATTAGTCAAACCAAACGACATTACGAAGAACTCGTAATGCCTATACCGAGTCTGAAAAGCAGTCTTAGGGACATCCTTGGGCCTAACTTTTAACTGATAGTACCATGACCTCAAGTCAATTTTTGAAAACAATGATGCACCCTGTAACTGGTCAAACAGATCATCAATACGGGGTAGAGGGTACTTATTTCGGATGGTAACCTTGTTCAACTGCCTGTAATCTATGCAAATCCGCATACTACCATCCTTCTTCTTTACAAACAATACCGGAGCACCTCAAGGTGAAACATTGGGATGGATAAATCCCTTATCTAGGAGTTCCTGAAGATGAGTCTTAAGTTCCCTTAACTCAGTTGGATCCATACAATACGGAGGAATGGAAATGGGATGAGTGCCCGGCTCTAAGTCAATATAAAAGTCAATATCCCTGTCCGGAGGAATGCCAGGCGAATCCGCTAGGAATACCTCTCGAAACTCTGAAACAACTTGAACTGACTCAATAGAGAGGGACTCCACACTATCATCCCAGAGATGAGCCAAAAAGGCTAAACACCCTCTCCCCACTAGCTTCCTAGCCTGAACAAACGGTATAACTTTGACCGGCTTAGACCTGTACACACCTTCCCACTCTAGCCTATCCTTACCTGGAATCTCTACAGCCACAGTCTTGGTGTTATAATTTAACACAGCATGATACGGGGATAACCATGTCGTGCCCAAAATAATGTCAAAGTCAACCATATCTAGAATTACTAAATCTACCCAAGTATGCAACCCCATAAAAATAACTGAGCAGTTACGTTAAACATGAGTCACAATAACCAACTCTCCAACCGGGGTAGAAACATGGATAGGAGAATCAAGGATATCACATATCAAGTCCAAACCCAGCGCAAAACTCACAGACACAAAAGAATATGTAGAGCCTGGGTTGAATAATATCAAAGCCATTTTATCATAGATGAGAATGGTACCTGTGATTACCATATCTGATACCTCAGCCTCGGTCCTCCCTGGAAATGCGTAATAGTGAGCCTGGTCATCAATCTGGGAAACCTCCCTGGCCGGTTGCGTTGTACCCCTGCCTGCGCTGCCATTTTCTCTGTCTCCCCGGCCTCCCTGAAAGTTACCTCGCACACCCTATAGACGACCTCTAGTATGACCACCTATACCTGCCGGGACAACAGCCTTGGGCTGTTGCTGAACGTGATTACCAGTCTGCCTGTGGGGGTACTCCCTCTTAAAGTGGCCCAGATCAGCACAATGGAAACAACCGCGGTCAAGTGCAGACCTGCTAACAGATAAATAAGAAGCTCTCTGTCCCTTAGGAGCTGAAAAATGATGATTAGCTCCCGGACGACCACCTATAGCAGCTGTTAGAGCTGACTGAATTGGATGAGATGAGTATACCTGCTGATTCTGACCCCTGGAGTATGAACCACCATAATTTTCCTCATTCTGGGGCTTCTTAGCTAACACCTTAGCCTGTCCCGCTTGCCTGACTCCCTCAAGTTTCTTTACATAATCCACCACTTCATTGAAGCCTTTCCCTGAAGAAGTCATGTGCACAGACAATACATGAAGCTCAGTATTCAAACCCTTGATAAACAACCGAACCTTCTCCTTCTCGAAACCAGCAATTGCGTAGCAAAATGAGACAAGGCATGAAACTTTGCCTTGTAAGCAGAGACTGACATGCTACCCTGCTCCAAATTCAAGAATTCCTCTTTTTTCTAGTCCCTCAAAGTACGGGGTACGTACTTCTCTAAGAAAAGAGAGTGGAACTGCTCCCAAGTCAGTGGAGGTAAAATAGACGACTGACACTCCACATGAGATCTCCACCACTGTTTGGCATCACCCTGAAGCTGAAATGTGACAAACTCAACCCCATACTGTTGCACAATTCCCATCTTGTGCAGCCTCTCACAACAATCCAGTATGAACTCATAAGCATATTCCCTGTCCGTACCGTGAAACATAGGAGATTTCAGCTTGAGAAACTTGGTCAGCATCTCATGTTCATTTTCTGTCATTACTGGGCCTAGCATTGTCCTGAAGCAGTCACCTGTGCCTAAAGTTGCATCTATCCTAGGAGTTGTAGGATCTGCTAGTTGAGTGCCCAGAGCCTGGTTCGCAACGCCCGTGGGTATGGCTCCAGCCCCAACCAAACCACTCAAGAAATTCTAAGCCTGCTGAAATGCTTCGGGCGTCAGAGAGGGAAGGCCTGCACCTCCAGCCGGTGTCTCCTCTTCCTCCGCCCGTGCCCCTTCATCCTCCACAACAACTTCCACATCTTCGACAACCTGTTCCTGAGGTGGGGGAGTGGTTGACTCTCACACTCCTGCAGTAGCTTGAGCCCCAACCCTGGCGGGTGTGGCTCTTCCTCTTCCTCTGCCCCTTCCCCTACCTTTACCACGGACAACTGGGCCTGCTGTTGGGATCGCCGATCTAGCTCTGTTGTTCCTTGTGTTAACCATCTACGGACAGAAGAGTGAAAGAGTCAGATACCAATTTGTATCACCAGATACCAATAAGAATCAAGTTACAGCACGATGGAAGAAAGAAGATATAGTTTCCTAAAGTCCTATAGCCTCTCGAAGAAAAGTATGGACGTCTCTGCACCATTCTTCAAGACTCTACTAGACCTGTTTTGGTACAATGAGATCAACGAACCTAGGGCTTTGATACCATCTTTTTCATGACCCAGACCGCCGTGAGTGGCACTCACCCAACCTCCAGATGAGCGAACCAATAGAGTCTAACTCTCGGCATAGCCTAACAGCCTAAAACCAGTGTGCAAAAATGTAAACTAACAATCAATCATGCTAAAATCAACTGTGTAGAAATAAATGTAACCGGCAGAAATCTTACCCTAGAATTTGAAAGTCGTCGTACCAAACATCTACAAAATACTAGAGTATGGGGATGCAACCCCAAAAATTAAAATAATCTAAGCCCGAAACAAATGGGCTACAACTCAATAGATGGAAATCAAGGCAGCTTGGTCGAACAGCTCACCCTTGATATCTTGAAGTATCAGGCCTATGAGTGAGGTCGTGCGTTAATAACCGAAAGATTTTATGTACTCACAAAAGACAAGCAAGTGCAGTATCAGTACATAACCACCATGCACTGGTAGGATCATCAGTCAGTTCCAAATAAATAGTGTATGAGTATTACAGAAATAAACTAAGAGTACAGAAACACATAGGCAAGTCAACAAGTATTTCTAGACTACAAGTCTCTACCTAACTTGTCCCACATATAAACCACTTCACAGTTATGATCAACACTCCACCACAATAACAATTATACCTCGTTACATATCCCAGACCCACCCAGGATCCCCTCTAGACAACACCTAAGTGTCAGACAAATAACCCAGTCTATACCTAGACCAACTCATAAACCAATGTAACAACCCGGCCTCTCAAGGACCAAAATACACAACCATAATTCATAAACACAACTCGAACCACTCAGGGAACCATTAATAAAAATGCAGAATACAAGAAAGTAAACATGTACTAGGCGTGGTATCCGAGCCAATTGTTAGTATTATCGCGTACCAGGCATGGTACCCGAGCCAACCGTTAGTATATCTTGTACCAGGCGTGGTACCCGAGCCAACTATTAGTATATTTCATACCAGGCGTAGTACCCGAGCCAACTGAATATCAAAAAAATCCACAGTCACAAACAATGAACAATCACACTTGTAAACTAACAAGCAATATACCTAAATCATTTCACAAGACTGAAAACATGATTTTGGACATTCTTAACCATTTCCTAAGCAATACATACCACACAATTACTTACACATGAGTACACAAACACATAATGCATACAAGAATTAATAACCATCAACTACCTCGAGTAAGCAAGCTCTACAATGCCGGAGTTTTTCCCCTTTAAGAATCCCTTGTTTGTTCTTGGTATAGAAATAATACAAAGTAACCAAAAATCAATACTTATGGCCTACAAATTACCCAGATTATGAAAAATCCCAAACCCCAGGCCAACCATGATCATTCCACCCATTTCTGGGCTTTCCCACCATTAATTCACCTAAATTCATCATTTTTATGGATTCCCTTAGAGAATTATGGCTAAATGATCATTACCCATTATCAAGAATCAAGACCCAAGAACTATAGCATCCTAGAATCCCCTTTTCTCCGGATTCTACCATCCTAGGTTATCCCAAACCTTTCCCCAAGTCCACCCCTAGCGATTCTATAGCATATAAAAGATATCACGGAGTTTGGGGAGTAGAATCCTTACCTTTAGGATGGAAAATTGGTAGAATTTGCCCGAAATCGCCCCCTTCTTCTCCCAAAACGTTCCAAGAAAAACTGAACTATTTTGGGGAAATTTCTGCATTAAATCCCATCATGCTCCGCTATAGGGGTCCACTCTGCTATAGCGGTACCACCGTAGCGGAGTCGTCCGTTATGGCGGAGGCTGACCGGCGTTGACTTCCACTGTAGCGGTATTTTCTCCGCTAAAATAGAGGTTTTTATGGCGGAGTATCAACCGCTGTAGTGGTTGACACGGGACAGAAAGTCGTAAAATCTCTAAAACTAGTCCATTTTACAACACACTTATTTTCCCGACATCCCAGAACAACCCCTTCACGTCAACTTTGATTCTGGGAGTTCTACTTACCCGAATTCGATTCCGAAAAGTCCCCCAGACTCCTTTATGTGTTAGCTATGAGGAAAACTAGCTCAAATCAAGAAATCAAATTCAATCCTTATCCGGATCACCCTAGATCATACCTTATTCCAAAACTGACCGAGACTAGCCTAGCCCAGAATTTTAAACTTCCAAAATCGGAGTTTTCTAACTCTAAAAATTGGCACAAATGATTCACCTGTAACGACAAACCCGATCGTTATATGCTGGTAGTCCATCTATGAATATAGACTTCTAGTGTGAATTATTGCACTCTAATAATTCCATGACTCTAGATAAAAATACATCCTTATACCATCTAAAGGATGTAAGAGTTTTACATCTCAATTTTAAAGCATAGTTCTAATAGTTTCACTATTATCGGATCATCTGTCCGAGAAATATTCTATAATATTAAGAACTAGAGTATAAACAGCATTCTGAACAGGTTGTTCACCCTCTTGCTTAATAGCTTGCAAGATCTTATATCGTTGTTCCTGAGTTAAATAATTATCCCACCAGCTTTTTAATTGATCAGTAAATCCTGCAATAATCATAACAGCAATAGTCTTATCGCTGTTATTATTAGCTTTGCAAATTGTACTATACATTAACATTATGTGCACTAATGTATAAATTTGCCTATCAGTATAACCATCTATATTCCATTCATATATTTCCTTTCCACTATAGCTATTAGAGATTACCAACTTCTGCTCTTCTAATAATACATCTTGAGGAGTCGGTCTAGGATAATAGTACATCCTTTGAACTAGCTTTTTAGCATATCTTTCTGAAATTTTATTAATCTCATCTGAGATTTTTTCGTCCTCGGGATTATTATCTATACTTAAAGGACTGATTTGTAATTCTTTAAACTTTTCTTCTAATAATTTTTTCAGATCTGTAAGGCTTTTTAATTTAAAGTCCTTTATATCGGGAGGGGGTTGAACACTTGAAGTAGCAATTGAAGCTTTTTCTTTCCCTTTAATATTATTAGCCTCATATTTTTGAATTTTAGAAAATAACTTATCAATTTTATCATGAATGAAAATAATTTGTTCTCCTAATATGCTCATATAAATATTAGCATAATTTTATTGTTTAATCATAACATTAATTTGCTGAGCAGTAATAAGGGCATCATCATTTTTAAATAATTTTGAAAAAGCATTAAAATATACTATGTTATCATCCTTTTCAATTTGAAAAGATTATTGGGGAGGAAATACAGACTTGGTGATTTCTCCATTATTTAATTTATAATCTCTTTCTAACATAGAAATATAATTGTTAACGTATTTTGTCATAAATCATGGAACAAAAGCAATCATTTTATTATGTTCAGAAATATCCTTATAAAATTCTTCTTGGAATAAATTCTTTTCTTCTTTATTAAAATTTTGAAAAAATTATTTTCAAAAAGTTTCCCATCTTGATTTAAAGAACTCATTTGAGATCTTTTTTCTTGCTGGTGCTCCCGGGCTAAAATTAATTTTATTTTGATTCATTTCAAATCAGTAGAAAAATTTATTTCGGACTCAGTTGGGTCCAAATCAGGAATAACATTTACTATATTATCTTTATCAATTCTAAGATTGCTAACTCTATTATTTTCTCTGATTTGAGATGTAGAGGCTCTAGATGGAGAATTCACTATATAATCCATTGGAGAAATATAAGGAGAAGTTGATCTAGTTAGTCTAGATGTAAGACTAATATTATCAGCTCAATGTTTAAGGGAAAAAGATTTCGATCTTGATTCAGAAAATCTGATTTTAACATTTTCATCAGAGGTTTGTTCAATTTTAGTAACCTCACTATTAATATTATTTTGAGGAGGGGTAGCTTCCTCAAGAATCCATTCTTTGGAAAAATTAATTTCATCTCATTTGATAGAATATTTCTCGGGCAAATGGTCCGACAATAGTGAAACTATTAGAACTATGCTTCAAAATTTGAGATGTAAAATTCTTACATCCTTTAGATGGTATAAGGATGTATTTTTATCTAGAGTCATGGAATTACTAGAGTGCAATAATTCACACTGAAAGTCTAAATTCATAGATGGACTACCAGCACTCTTTGTTGAAAGGGTTAGAAAAGCCCTTAGAGGAACAACAACAAATATAAATTATGATGAATATACTTATGGAAAATTAATTAGTGTATGTACTCAAGAATGTTTATCCTTATGTAATGAGATCAAGTTGAATCAACAAATCAAACGACATCGTCTTAATGAAGGAAATCAATTAGGAGAATTTTGTGAACATTTGTCATAGATATCCCTAAGAAGTCCAAAGAGCCTCATAGGTATAAGAATAAAAGAGATTCTCATGATTGAAAGAATAAACGATCGGAAAAATGATTGAAAAGGAAAAAGGCTTTTAAAGCAAGAAAAGATTTTATTAAATCCAACAAGCCTAATGCTTGCTACAAATATGGTAGAATAGGTCATTATGCCAAAGATTGCAAGGTTAAAGAAAAATAAAGAACCTTAATATTGATGAAGAAATGAAAGACTCTTTGTGTAAGATTCTATTAAATTCATCTCCGGATAATTCAAGTCCCGAACAAAGTGATAATGAAAATTCCTCTACAGATGAGGATTTAAGAGTCCTCCAAAATGAAGATTGTGCATCCTCTGAAGATGAATGTGTGCCTTGCCAGTCAGGACAACCTTGTGATAATAAAGGTGAAGATGAATTTTATAATATTTATTCTCAGTTTAAGGATTTAAATATTAATGTCCTTGAAAATGATAAATTAATAGAACTTTTGAAGATTATCAAAGATCCAGAGATAAGATCACAAATAATAAATACGATGAAAGGATCATCTTCAAAGGAACAGTGGGAAATTCTCGCTCAAAAAGGACCTTATATTATGACTGAAGTTAAAAGACTTCTCAAAACAAAGAAGCAAGTTGTTGATACACCAACAACAAAACAAGATTTAATGATAGAGATTAATAATCTCAAAAAAGAAATCTCTGATCTCAAAAATAAGAATGTTGTCTTAGATGATATGATTTATAATCTTGAAGAACAAAGTCTTGCTTTGAAAATCTCCGATAAAAGGAAGAATTTCTTCAAACTCTTGAATTAATTACTTCGCAAAATTTTTATACAAAAGTTACTTTTTTAATTGATTATAATTTCAAAAAAGAATTTACTTCTCTAATTGATAGTGGAGCAGATTTAAATTGTATACAAGAGGAACTAATACTTTTTAAGTATTTTCATAAAACTACTCATAGTCTTAGAAATGCTAGTGGTACTAAAATGGGAGTTGAATACAAACTACCCAAAGCTTATATTTGTCAAAATAAAGTATGTATGCCTGAAACTTTTATTTTGGTAAAAGATATTTCAAATGAAATTATTTTGGGAGTTTTATTTTTTATACATATATACCCCATTACTAAGTGGGATGCTACTGGTATAACAGGAACTTTTGATAAAAAAAAATAGATTTGACTTTATTACACAACCTTTTTCAAGATTTATAAATGAAATAAAGGAAAAAATTATTTCAAAAAATCGTCAAATCAATTTTCTTAAAAATAAAATATGTAGTATAACGGTAGACGAAATCTTACAAAATCATTAATTAGGTGAAAAAATTAATTTTTTAAAAAATTAATTTTCTTTACAAATTTATGGAGATCACCCAAATATTTTTTGGGAAAGGAAAAAACATGTAGTTAACCTTCCATATGAAGAAAATTTCAGTGAAAATAATATTCCTACCAAGGCCAGACCATGTCAAATGAATACAAAATATTTAGAATTATGTAAAAAAGAAATTGACTCTTTATCACAAAAAGGTCTTATAAGACCATCAAAATCACCATGGTCATGTACTGCTTTTTATGTTAATAAATAGGCAAAGCAAGAAAGGGGAGTTTCAACGTTAGTTATTAATTATAAACCTTTACATAGAGTTTTGAAATGGATCAAATATCCAATACCTAACAAAAAAGATTTATTAGAAAGACTACATGATGCCATTATTTTTTTTAAAATTAATTTAAAATCAGGTTATTGGCAGATTCAAATTACCGAAAAAGATAAATATAAAACTACTTTTAATATTCCAATGGGATAATTTGTATGGAATGTGATGCCATTTGGGTTAAAAAATGCTCCTTCCAAATTTTAAAAGATAATGAATGACATTTTCATACCCTACAGTAATTTCATAATAGTTTATATTGATGATATATTAGTATTTTCTAAAACTGTTGAAATGCATTTTAAACATCTTGATTTATTCAAAAAAGTTCTTATACAAAATGGATTGGTAATATCCAAACCCAAGATGGCCTTTTTCAAAAAAAAATTAGATTCTTAGGTCATAATATTGAAAGAAGAAAAATTATTCCTATAAATAGAAGCATTGAATTTGCTTCAAAGTTTTCTGATATTATAACTGATAAGACTCAGCTTCAAAGATTTTTGGGAAGCTTAAATTATATTTCTCCTTTTATAAAGGATCTTGCCAAAGACACATCAATCTTATATGATAGATTAAAAAAGAATTCAAAAGCTTGGTCTGAGAATCATATACAATCAGTCAAGAATATAAAGACAAAGGTCAATAATCTACCATATTTAACCTTAGCTAATCCTAATTGGAAAAAAAATGGTAGAGACAGATGCTTCTAATATTGAATATGGTGAAATTCTAAAACAACATTCTTCGAAAGACAAACAAGAATATCTTGTTCAATTTTATTCTGAAAAATGGAATAATACTCAAAAATATTATGCAACGGTTGTAAAAGAAATCCTTACTATAGTAAAATGTGTTTTAAAGTTTCAAGGAGAATTATATCATCAAAGGTTTTTAATAAAAATTGTATGTCAAGCAGTAAAATTCATATTTAATAAAGATTGTAAACATGATATTTCTAAACAAATATTTGCACTGTGGCAGACTTTATTAGCACCATTTGATTTTGAAATACAATATATGAAAGGATCATATAATAGTCTTCCTGACTTTCTCACTAGATAATAGTTAAGTTAATAACCTCCTTCTTATAGACTGACAGGATGAGATCGCACTTTTCAACCTCTTCTCATAGAGGAGGAGGAAGAGGACGAACAGGAATAGACAGAGGCAATGTCCTAGTCCAAATTAGAAACCAAAGGCTAATAGCCTCAAATATTGCAGGGACTTCTAATCCTAATACAGATCACCTTATGTACAAGGAATTTATGAATTTTATTAAATCCAAGAAAGAAGAGGATAATGATGCACCTTCATATTTTACTGCGCTTGTGTCATGACCCAGACCGCCGTGAGTGGCACTCACTCAACCCCCGGGTGAGAGAACTATCACTACCCCGAACTTAACCGTTCTAACAGCTCAAAACCAAGTGCGGAAAGTAAACTAGCATTCAATAATTTAGGAAAAATACTTCTTTAATATTAACCTTTGGAAATTATCCCCTAGAACCTGAAAGTCGCAATACCAAATAATCTACCAATGTCTAGAGTACGGGGATGCAACCCCAAAATATGAAGGAAATAGTTTAAGCCCAAAACAAATGGGAATAACTCTAAAGATAGATCCAAGGCAGCTTGATCGAACAGCTCACCCTTGAAGTCTCGAACAGCTCACACAAATGAAGTCGCATCTCAGCCGCCGGAAGATTTTCTGTACTCACAAGAAAGACAAGCAAGTGCAGTATCAGTACACCACCACTGTGTACTGGTAGGATCATCAGCCAGTTTCTAAATAAATAGTGTATAAGCAGTACAACAATAACAAGTAAAATGTATGGAAGACATGCAACAATATTAACAGGCTCCCCTTAGACTACTAGCCTCTGCCTAACTTGTTCCCGCATGAAATCCACCCTTAATAATCATAAGCAACAGTCCCATACACATAACCATCCTTTCTGCCTAGACCGGACCCACCCTGGGATCCCCTCTAGACAACACCTAAGTGATAATAGACAACCCGGCCTAAACCAAGACCAATTCAACAAATACAACAGAATTTCCGGTCACTCAAGGACCACCAGTCAATAGCTTAATTCAATAAACAGCCCGATTCACTCACGAAACCAATACCAGTCAATGCAATGCAATCAGTAATAATGCAATGATATAGAAAAGTAAACCCGTACCAGGCGTGGTACCCGAGTCAACCGTTAGTAATTCGTACTAGGTATGGTACCCATGCCAATCGTTTGTTATACCTGTACCAGGCGTGGTACCCGTGCCAACCGTTAGTATACCTGTACCAGACGTGGTACTCGAGCCAACCATTAGTTTACCTGTACCAGGCGTGGTACCTGAGCCAACCAAATGTCAACAATCCACAGTCACTATATGAACACATAACTTGTAAACCAACAAGTACACACCGTTCAACTCACAGACTGTAAAGCAGGACCCTTAGACATTCTACACAATCCCTCTAAGCAATGCAATTCATACAACCACTTAGATAAGAGTACAAGCACATACAATATTCACAGAAATCGTAAGCCATCACCTACCTCGAAATGATCCAAGCTCTATTCAATCCGATATTTCTCGTGTTCCGGATTCCTTTCTTGTTCTTGGTCTAAAATAACATACAAGTACATGAAATTAACAAACAAGGCCTGCAAATTACCCGGATTACAGTGAATCCCAAACCCCCAGGCCACTCATGATCATCCCACCCTTTTCTCGGGCTTTCCATCGTTAATTTCCCTAGTTCTATTATTTTTACGGATAAAAATAGGGAATTTAACAACCTATGATCATAATATCTTACTTTTAACAACACCCAAGAATATTCAAGTCTAGAATCCCCCTCTTTCCCCAGATTCTACCATTCCTAGGTTATTCCAACCTTCCCCCAAGTTCCCTCCTAGCAATTCTACCGCATAGGAAAAGTATTACGAAGACTGGGGAGTAGAAACCTTATCTTTGGGAAGAAAATAATAGAAAAATGGAGGAAAAACGCCTGGAATCGCCCTGCCCTTCTCTCAAAATGAAATTGTAAAAATTGAATGTTTTGGGGAATGTTTCAGCTTTAATTCCCGTCGAGCCTACTATAGCGGTCCACTCCGCTATAGCGGTTCCGCTATAGCGAAGTCACCCACTATGGCAGAGGCTGACCAATGTTGACCTCCGTTGTAGCGATAATGTTTCTACTAAGGTGAAGTGTCAACTGCTATAGCAGTTGACACGGGACAGAAAGTTGTAAAACCTCCAAAATCAGTCCATTTTACAACACACTTATTTTTCCGACATCCTAAAACAACCCCTTGACGTCGACCTCGATTCCAGGAGTTCTACTTACCCAAATTTGATTTTGAAAAGTCCCCCAGACTCCTCTATGTGTTAGCTACGAGTAAAACTAGCTCAACACAAGACATCCGACCCGATCCTTACCCGGATGGCCCTAGACCATACCTCGCTCCTAAACCGGTCGAGACTAGCCTAGCCCAGAATTTCAAACCCTCAAATTCGGAGTTTTCTAATCTAAAACTTGGCACGATTAGACTACCCATAATGATGGACCCAGTCGTTACAACATATACCAATTTACCCATAGTTTATCCCCGAACAATCAACCCGAATTTACGAAAATAAAAGAAGGAAAGTGTAGTACCTGAATCCTCAAACATTTGAGGGTACTTGTCCCGCATGTCCTTTTCGGTTTCTCAAGTGGCTTCCTCAACTGGATGATGCTTCCACTGAACCTTTACCATATCAATCACCTTTGTCCTCAATCTCCAGACATCCCGAGCAAGAATCAAGACTGGTTCCTTTTCGTAACGAAGATCTTTATCGAAAAGCACCTCATCCCACTTGATGATGTAGTCCCTATCCCCATGGTATCTCTTAAGCATGGATACATGAAATACCAGATGGACGCCCAACAAACTGGGTGGCAGTGCTAACTTGTAAGCCACTGGCCCCACAATCTCAAGAACTTCAAACGGACTAATGAACCAAGGGCTAAGCTTGCCCTTCTTACCAAACCGCATAACTCACTTCATTGGTGACACCTTCAATAATACCTAAAATTCCATGTCCCGGACCTTGCGATCTGCATATTCCTTCTTCCTGCTTTGAGTAGCCAGTAACTTGGCCTGAATTCCCCTTACCTTTTCTTGCGCTTCCCTTACCAGTTCCACTCCTAAAGGCTTTACATAGCCTTCCTCAAACCACCCAACCGGTGATCTGAAGCTCCTCCCATACAATGCCTCGAATGGTGCCATGTCAATACTGGAGTGATAGCTATTGTTGTATGAGAATTCACACAATGGTAAAAACTGGTCCCAATAACCCCCGAAGTCTATCACAGATGCTCTCAGCATGTCCTTCAATACCTGGATCGTCCTCTCTGAATAACCATCAGTATGAGGATGGAAGGCTATGCTTAAAGTGAGTTGTGTACCCAACTCTTCATGTAGCTTGCCCCAGAAATTAGAAGTAAACTGCGTACTCCTGTCTGAAATGATGGACAGTGGCACCCCATGCAATCTCACAATCTCCTTCATGTAAATCTTAGCCAATTGCTGCAAATTGTAATCTACCTAGACCAGAATGAAATGATAAGACTTGGTCAGCCTGTCAATAATGACCCAAATTGAGTTATACTTCCCCAGTGTCTTGGGAAGACCCACCACGAAATCCATGGCTATCCTTTCCCACTTCCACTCTAGAATTGGCATTCTCTGAAGTAGTCCTGCAGGTCTCTGATGTTCATACTTTACCTGCAGGCAGTTCTGACACTTGGACACAAAATCAACTATGTCCCCTTTAATCCAGATCCACCATTAACGCTACCTCAAGTTCTTGTATATTTTAGTCACACCAGGATGAATTGAGTACCAAGAACCATGAGCTTCTGGCATCTCAAGATATCCAACATAATACGAAGATGACTAGCATGCTCCTCCTTACTCTTAGAGTAAATCAAAATATCATCGATAAACACAATCACGAAGGAATCTAAATATGACTTGAATACCCCATTCATCAAACTTATGAATGCTGCTGGTGCATTGGTCAAACCAAACAACATTACTAGAAACTCGTAATGCCTATACCGAGTACAAAAAGTAATTTTCAGAATGTCCTCAGGTCTAATCTTTAATTGATGATACCCCGATCTCAAGTCAATTTTCAAAAATACCAATACACCCTGAAGCTGGTCAAACAAATTATCTATACAGGGTAGGGGGTACTTATTCTGGATGGTCACCTTGTTCAACTTCCTATAGTCTATGCACATCCGCATACTACCATCCTTCTTCTTTACGAATAAAACTGGAGCACCCCAAGGCGAAGCACTGGGATGTATAAATCCCTTATCTAGGAGTTCCTGCAGCTGAGTCTTAAGTTCCCTTAACTCTGTCGAAGCCATACGATATGGAGGAATGGAAATAGGATGAGTGTATGGCTCCAAATCAATACAGAAATCTATGTCCCTGTCCGGAGGCATACCAGGCAGGTCCGCTAGAAATACCTCTAAAAATTCAGAAACCACCGGAACTGACTCAATAGAGGGGGACTCTACGCTATCATCCCAGAGATGAGCCAAGAAGGCTAGACACCCCCTCCCCACTAGCTTCCTAGCCCGAACAAACGATATTATCTTAACTGACTTAGGCCTGTACACACCTTCCCACTCTAGTCTATCCTTACCCAAAATTTCTAGAGCCACAGTCTTGGTGTTACAGTTCAACACAGCATGATAAGGAGATAGCCAGGTCATACCCAAGATAATGTCAAAATCAGACATATCCAAAATTACCAAGTCTACCCAAGTACGCAACCCCACAAACACCACAGAACAGCCATGATAAACATGAGTCACAATCACAGACTCTCAAACTGGGATAGAAACATGGATAGGGGAATCAAGGGTATCATAAATTAGGTCCAGACCCAACGCAAAACTCACAGATACATAAGAATATGTAGAACCTGGGTCAAGTAATACCGAAGCCATTTTATCGCAGACAAGAATGGTACTTGTGATCACCGCATCTGAGGTTTTCACCTCGGTCCTCCCTGGAAAATCATAGCAATGAGCCCAATCATCAATCCAGGCAACTTCTAGGGATGTCTGCGCTGTACCCCTGCCTGCACTGTCGTTCTCCCTGTCTCCCCGGCCTCCCTAAAAATTACCTCGCCCACTCTGTGGATGACCCCTAGCATTACCGCCTCTGCCTACCGGGACAACTGCTCTAAACAGCTGCTAACCCTGATTACCTATCTGCCTATGTGTACACTCCCTCTTAAAGTGGCCCAGATCACCACAATGGAAGCAACAACGGTCAAGTGTAGGTCTGCTAGCTGATGTATACGATGCTCCCTGGCCTCTAGGAGCTGAATACTAAGCCCCCTGATGACTACCTGTAGTAGCTGGCAAGGCTGACTGAATAGGACAGGCTGAGTAAGCCTGCTGATTTGGGACCCTAGAGTATGAACCACCATAGTTTCCCTCATTCCGGGGTTTCTTGGCTAAAACCTTAGCCTGCCCCGCTTGCCTAACTCCCTCTAACTTCTTCACATAATCCACTACATCATTAAAGCTCTTTCCTGAAGAAGTCATATGCACTGACAATACCTGCAGTTCAGTATTCAGACCCTTGACAAACAACTGGACTTGTTCCTCCACAGACCCCAACATCTGTGTAGCAAAATGAGACAAGGCATGGAACTTGGGCTCATAAGCCGAGACTGACATGCCACCCTGTTCTAAGTTCAAGAACTCATCTTTCTTTCGGTCCCTCAAAGTACGGGGTACGTACTTCTCTAAGAACAAAGCATGGAATTGCTCCCAAGTCAGTACAGGTAGAACAGAAGACCGACACTCATAATGAGACCTCCACCACTGCTTGGCATCTTCCTGTAGCTGAAAAGTGACAAATTCAACCCTGTGCCGACGTACAATACCCCACTTGTGCAATCTCTCATAGCAATCTAATATGAACTCATAAGCATTCTCCCTATCCGTACCCTGAAATATAGGAGGTTTCAGCTTGAGAAACTTGGTCAGCATCTCATGCTCATTACCTGTCATCACTGGGCCTAGCATTGGCCTGAAGAAATCATTAGTGCCCGAAGCTGCGTCCGTCCTAGGCACTGTAGTAACCGCTGGCTGAGTATCCAAGGCCTGATTTGCATAAGCTGTGGGTATGGCTCAAGCACCAACCAACCCACTCATAATGTTCCAAGCCTGCTGAAAGGCTTCCGGTGTCATAGCAGGAAGGCCTGCACCCCCAACCGGTGTCGCCTCCGTCTGTGCCCCTTCATCCTCTACAACCACTTCTTCTACATCCTCAGCAACATGCTCCTGAGGTGGGGGAGGGGTTACCTCGCGTACATTAGCACCAGCTCGAGCCCCACCCCTGGTAGGTATTGCTCTACCTCGTCCTCTGCCCCTTCCCCTCCCTCTACCAAGGACAGCTGGGCCCGTTGTTGGGACCGCTGCTCTAGCTCCGTTATTTCTTGTGTTAAGCATCTGCAAACAGAAGAGTGAATGAGGTTAGATACCAATTTGTATCAACAGATACCAATTGGAATCAATTTATAGCACAAAGAAAAGAAGGAAGAGATAGTTTTTCCTAAAGACCCATAGCCTCCCGAAGAAAAGTACGGACGTATTCGCACCGTTCCGCAGGACTCTACTAGACCTATTTGGTATGATGAGATCAACGAACCTAGGGCTCTGATATCATCTTTGTCATGACCCAGACCACCATGAGTGGCACTCACCCAACCCCCGGGTGAGAGAACCATCACTGCCCCAAACTTATCCGTTCTAACAGCTCAAAACCAAGTGCGGAAAGTAAACTAGCATTCAATAATTTAGGAAATATACTTCTTTAACATTAACCTGCGGAAATTATCCCCTAGAACCTGAAAGTCGCAGTACCAAACAATCTACTAATATCTAGAGTACGGGAATGCAACCCCAAAACATGAAGGAAATAGTTTAAGCCCGAAACAAATGGGCTACAACTCTAAAGATAGATCCAAGGCAACTTGATCGAACAACTCACCCTTGAAGTCTGGAACGCTGGCACTATAGATGAGGTCGCGTCTCAGCCGCCGGAAGATTTTCTGTACTCACAAGAAAAATAAGCAAGTGCACTATCAGTACACCATCACTGTGTACTGGTAGGATCATCAGCCAGTTTCTAAATAAACAGTGTATAAGCAGTACAACAATATCAAGTAAAATGTATGGAAGACATGCAACAATATTAACAGGCTCCTCTTAGACTACAGCCTTTGCCTAACTTGTTCCTGCATGAAATCCACCCTTAACAACCATAAGCAACAGTCATATACACATAACCATCCGACCCACCCTGGGATCCCCTCTAGACAACACCTAAGTGTTAACAGACAACCCGGCCTAAACCAAGATCAATTGAACAAATACAACAGAATTCCCGGTCACTCAAGGACCATCAGTAAATATCATAATTCAATAAATAGCTCGGTTCACTCACGAAACCAATACCAGTCAATGCAATGCAATCAGTAACAATGCAATGATATAAAAAAGTAAATCCGTACCAGGTATGGTACCCGAGTCAACCGGTAGTAATTCATGCCAGGCGTAGTACCCGTGCCTACCATTTGTTATACCTGTACCAGGCGTGGTACCCGAGCCAACCGTTAGTATACCTGTATCAGGCGTGGTACCCGAGCCAACCAAATGTCAACAATCCACAGTCAATATATGAACACACAACTTGTAAACCAACAAGTACACACCATTCAACTCACAGACTGTAAAGCAGGACTCCTGGACATTCTACACAATCTCTCTAAGCAATGCAATTCATACAACCACTTAGATAATAGTACAAGCACATACAATATTCACCAAAATCGTAAGCCTTCACCTACCTCGAAATGATCCAAGCTCTATTCAACCCGAGCTTTCCCGTATTCCGGATTCCTTTATCATTCTCGGTCTAAAATAACATACAAGTACATGAAATTAACAAACAAGACCTGCAAATTACCCAGATTACAATGAATCTCAAAATCCCAGGCCACCCATGATTATCCCACCCTTTTCCTGGGCTTTTCACCATTAATTTCCCTAGTTCTATCATTTTTATGGATAAAAATAGGGAATTGAACAACCTATGATCATAATATCTTACTTTTAACAACACCCAAGAACATTCAAGTCTAGAATCCCCCTTCTTCCCCAGATTCTACCATTTCTAGGTTATTCCAACTTTCCCCCAAGTTCCCTCCTAGCAATTCTATCGCATAGGAACGTATTACGAAGACTGGAGAGTAGAAACCTTACCTTAGGGAAGAAAATAATGAAAAAATGGAGGAAAAATGCCTGGAATCGCCCTGCCCTTCTCCCAAAATGAAATTGTGAAAACTGAATATTTTGGAAAATGTTTCAGCTTTAATTCCCGTCGAGCCTACTATAGCGGTCCGCTCCGCTATAGCGGTTCTGCTGTAGCGGAGTCGCCCGCTATGGCTGACGCTGACCAACGTTGACCTCCATTGTAGCGGTAATTTTTCTGCTACGGTGGTTGACACGGGACAAAAAGTCATAAAACCTCCAAAATCAGTCCATTTTATAACACACTTATTTTTATGACGTCCCTAAATAGCCCCTTCACATCGACCTCGATTCTGGAAGTTCTACTTACCCAAATTTGATTCCGAAAATTCTCCAGGACTCCTCTATGTGTTAGCTACGAGGAAAACTAGCTCAACACAAGACATCCGACCTCATCCTCACCCGGATGGCCCTAGACCATGTCTCGCTCCTAAACCGGCCGAGACTAGCCTAGCCCAGAATTTCAAACCCCCAAATCCGGAGTTTTTTTAACTCTAAAACTTGGCACGATTGGACTACCCATAACGACTGACCCGGTCGTTACAGCTTGTTGATGATAGCAATGAAAATATTGAAGTATATGATTAGGAAGAGAAAAAAAAAAGTCATACTTCTTCTTGAACAAAATGATCTAAAATGAAAAGATGATCCCTGGCAAATCATGAATAGATATTTTGATACGGCATCATATGTCACTCCTGTTTATAAATACAAGATGCATTATGAGATGATACTCTCATCAATAGGGTCTGCTGAATTTCAGCATTTTTACCCTGCCAATACTAGAAAAGTTTATAACTTTTCAAAAATTATAATTAAAAAGATTTTTTCCCCAGATGAATGAGGTCTAAGTACTCTTAAAGAAAGGGATTATCTCTATCCAGAACAAAAAGTTTCAGTCAAATATAATTATTGGAACTATATTGACAGCTTTAATAAAGTTCTTCTATATGAAAATGCTAATAGAAAGCATTCTTGATTTATAAAAATATGCTCTCATATTTTTAAACAGCATATACCAAATTAGTTTTTTCAATGGTAGACTCTATATGGTCCAATATTAAATATTTTATCAGAGCAATATAAAAATCTATATACGGAATGGGTTGATGTTTCTCCCAAATTAATTAGTTTGGGCAAAGAAAATATTTTCTTTGATGGAATGTCAGTCATGTATTTCTTTATAGATTTTTTGATCCATGGATTATGAAATGGTCAATCGAAGTTAATAATAATTCTGAGGGATTGTCATGCTTACAAAGAACTTTTTATACAAAGTTTTGAAATAAATTACTTCAGAGAAATACTGAAGGAAAAATTCATGGTCAGGAAATTATAGACTCTACTCAGACTGCTATTAATACATATAAAAGGTCTAATAGATTCAACACCAAGAACAGATGATTCTAGCCTATTTAAACAAATAACAAGAAAGCTTCAAATGAAGAAAGGAGTCATATCAAGATCAGAAATAATTGCCTCCTACATGAAAGAGGTCAAAAAGGATTTAATGAAAAATCTAGCTATAAAAATGTCAGATGATATTTCCATGGCATCTGTAGCCATACCACAGAAGATGATGAAGCATGTCTAGCAAGGGAATCTCAAAGTAATCATAGCATGGAGAAAATTAATATTGAAATATTTCTTCAACAATTCAAGACACAAGTGGAAGAATCTTCCAGCAACAAAATAAACAAAGAAAAGTAAAGGCAAAGTGAAGGCCCATCAAATTTATCATTGGGGAATGAAGAAAAAATAGAGAAGGCCCCATTCTATACATAATTGGGATAGTGAAGACAAACAACTTTTATAAAGTTGATTCTTCTTTTTAAAAGAAGTGAACTTTATTTTATTTGTGAGCCACGTTTCATTTTGAAATAATGTTTAAAAGTAGTATTTATTTTATCATATTGATATAAGGATCTATTTTATTTTAGCAAGAGGCAGGTTTTAGAAACCATCCTTCATCTCCTCCTCTCTTTCTTGTAAAAATATTTCTTAAGAAATAAAAGTTGGTGTGTTTGCATATCTACAACAAGGCTTTGGTCACAACCTTTTCTTAAAGGTATTTTAATTTTATAGTTTTTTATTTTATTTTTATTAATTAGCCTAAATAACAGGCTAAAAATCTTAGTGTTGAACTATGACACACTAAACTACTAATAGGACATGATACTAATCCCTAAGTGAGAATGTCCTCACCCAAATGATAATAGGGTTGAGCGTGAATAATTCTGGTGGACGGTTCAGGCAATGCCGAAAGTCCTGTTAAAATGCCCGTCTAAGCCGAGAAAGACGTCTGGGCTATATTGGACTCATAATGGACTACCCTTATCAGAATTATTGACCCGTAAAAAGTCCTGTATTATCATTGAAGCGATCCGTTATAGGATCGTTAAGTCAATTTGTGTGAGAATATTTTCCTTTTGCATCTTATACAATGTTCAATACATTCTCAATGTTTTCAAAATTTTAATCCACTTTGTGTTTTTTTTCACTTTAAAAATAATTTTTAATTAAAAAAAATACGTGGGGGCAAGGTGATGGGTAATATGTCTTCCTATATGCCTTTGCCTTTTGAAACAGTGATTAAAAACAAATTAATTGAATTTTCAATGTAAAAGAATACTAAGTTTTTCAATGTAAAAGAAACTAATCTTTAAAAAAAAACAAGAAGAAGAAGCTCGTTGCATAGGAATAGTCTGTCAATTTCTTACAATTTAAATCGTAGTATTATCCATGTTTTTCATCACCATTAGCTCAATTTAATCTTTCTTTTTCTCTCCTGCTAATTACGCGGGTTAATATTTAAAAAAAAATCATGAAACTTATGTGTTAAACTAGATATAAAGGAGTATGTGCTAGCGGGCTCAATATATATTATTTTCTTTGTGTCAAGGTATGTGATACAGATAGAATTTAGATAGTTTATCAAATTTTTTATATGGTTTTTACGTATTTAAGTTGTTAACTAATTTTTAAATAATATATGTTACTCCGTCCCAATTTACGTGATATTGATATAATTTTGAGAGTCAACTAAATTTTTTATATATCTTTTAAATATTTTAAGTTATTAATTATTATGATTTATAGTATTTTTTCTTCTGTCCCACTTTACGTGACACTGATAAAATTTTGAGAGTCAACTAAATTCTTATATTTTTAAATATTTTAAGTTGTTAATTATTGAGATTTATACTATTTTTTATGTAATTTATATATATATATATATATATATATATATATATATATATATATATATATATATATATTTATGTAATTCAACAATAGCTTACGTTTTACAAAATCCAATTGCTAGCTTACAGCAGTGGTCCAACTCAGCAACTAACGTGCAATCTCATGGACTCTATATTCGCTGCTAAATCCCTCGTGTTTTCTGCACTTCATTTTCCCTCTTTACACATTCAAATACATCCAATATCCCCTCTCCCACTTGCCTTATTTCTCTCTTCTAAATTTGTTCTTTCACCTGTTTTACTGTATTTGATTTTAGTTTATTCGTTGAAAGAGAAAAAAACAAGGGAAGGATGAAGGACAATTCAGGAAATCCACTAGCTTTGACATCCTTAAATCATATATCCCTTGTTTGCACATCACTTGAAGAATCCATTAATTTTGGCAAGAATGTTCTCGGATTTGTCCCCGTCAGAAGACCAGGATCATTCAATTTTAATGGCGCTTGAAAATCACTTTCTTTGTTAAAGGAAATTAGAGTCAAGAAGAGATGTTACTTTCTGAAAATATAATTATTTGAAAAAAAAGAGTACATATATATATATATATATATATATATTATATGTATTCTTTTTTTTCAAATAATTATATTTTCAGAAAGTAACATCTCTTCTTGACTCTAATTTCCTTTAACAAAGAAAGTGATTTTCTGAAATAATAACAATTAACTGAGTGATAATATGAGAAATCAACTCAACTTTAAATAATCAAATTCTTGTCAAAGTTTTGATCTGGGATTATTGTTGTACAAATAGGTTGTTTGGTCATGGCATAGGGATTCACTTACTTCAATCGGAAGATCCAGAAAAATTGCCAAAGAAAACTGAAATCAATTCCAAGGACAATCATATGTCTTTCCAGGGTTTTTTCCCCCCTTTATTGTATCCTTCTGTAATGGTTTGACAATGTAAATGCATGATATCATGTTATTTGTATAATGTCAAATTAAAGCTGCAACCACTCTGTAGATAATTGCCTCTAATTCTCCGAGAGGAATATAAAGTTTTCGTCCTAACGGAACTATCGATTGGGAAAATCTCGGGGAATTACACCTATGCGTTTTTAGAGATTAGTATTCCCTCCATTCACTTTTACTTGTTTATTATACAAAAAATATATTTTCACTTTTATTTGTCATTTTTAGCATATCAAGAGAAAAATATATACTCTCTCCGTTACATTGTACTTGGTCCTTGTTGATTTGGCGCACCCAAGAATGTTTTAATTAGAGGTATATTTTACTAAACTAACTTTATTAATGATATTTTGACACTCTAAATTGGATTATTACTACTTTATATAGTTATTTAATATTAGGGGTAGTATGAGAAAGAAGTAATAAAATTCTCTTGATTTGTGAAAATAGACAAGTAAATTGAAACATTTATTTTAGTATAAGAGCCTAGTAAAATGAAATGGATGGAGTACGTTTTTTTTTCATGTTCTACCATTAATATTAATTAATTTATTCTCTAAACAATTTTCCAAGACCTAAGTTTAAACATCAATTAATATGTGTATTGTGATAAATGCTCATGTCAATCATTATTTCTTAAGAGACTTGCAAAGTTCAAACTAAATAAATAAAAATGGATACAGGGATATAATTTGCCCAACTCTCACAAAATTCCCACTTTCTCTTCAATGTCATCAAAAAGTTTACGATGTGCATAAATTTCAAATTTCATTTTTAATTCGATCTAAGTTATTTAAGTTATATAAACTATTGTGCAATGAATTTCTCCATCCGCAATGTAATTTAACTTAATCTTTTTAGCAGCATTGTTAACCATTTATTGTGGGCGGGTGAATTGAAAGGTTTACGATCTCATCCTATACATACAAGCTTTGGCACAGACTCTATATATGTGTTAAAAAAATCACCAACTAAGTACAAAATCATAGAATTCGAATTCAGTAATCAAATGGGTGGGAGTAGCATTTTAATTCAACTCCGATCAATAATATTCAAATTCTAAAACCTCCTCTGAGTAAATTTCTTATTAGTTAGAATTAGGTGCAATTACATTACTCTTTATAATATTGCTAGTGCATATAACTTAACTTGTTTCTAAATAATGTTTGGTTGGTTGAATGAGCATGCAGTGTGAGAGCATAGATGCAGTGGAGAAGGAGATGACAGCAATGGGGATAGAGTACGTAAGACAGATGGTAGAAGAAGGAGGGATATACGTGGATCAGCTCTTTTTCCATGATCCAGATGGATTCATGGTTGAAATTTGCAACTGTGACAAACTTCCTGTCATTCCACTTGTTGGGGAGATGCCTAGGTCTTGCTCCAGACTTAATCTTCATCAACCTCAGACAACATCACATATGGAATATGTCCCATTCAAAACCTTAAATTAGCTAGATTACTGTTCTTTGGTTTAAGACTTAAAATTGGCCCTACTTAGAATTGTTGTTATAATTAATTAGAATGCTACTTTAATTTTCTCTTACAAGGCTGGCTTCTTTTTCATAATTAGTTTTCCATCTTGCAATAGCATTAGTGATTGGTACTTGTAAGTTGTAATAAGTCAATTTGGCAATAGTCGAAATGGTCAATTGGATGATATATTGTTTTGGCAGCTCAATTAATTTGAAATGTGAGCTGAATTTAGGTAAAAGTGTACAACCTTTCTATTAATTGGACCTACCTCAACCAACTCTATCAATCACATGAAACTACATAACCTAGACGGATAAAAAAAATGAGAAGTAATGCGTAGAAGTAGAAATATTATGGCTGAGATAATAGGGACATGTTTACCCTGAAATCGGCACAGGGGAATTCGTATGAGGTCAAGTACACGCATGTTAAATTTTATTCTATTTTAAGTCTTATTTCCGGTGATTGATTATTTTTTTAATGAGCACAACATTAATGATAACATAATAATAGGAAGCAACAAATATAAATGACTGCAGATATGATGATGAGCTCCTGATAATGATTTTCGAGAGCTGGAGGCTCCTTCACCGACAGTAATATGCAAGAAAGTAAAGAAAAAGCTATTTCTTAGTGTACAAGTATCAAGTGTATTGTATTTCTTGGAATCCGTATCCTTTACAAGTAGTGAGGAATGCATATTTGTAGACTACAATAGATAGACTTTAATCAACAGAAAATGCTTCTTTTAGACTCTCTAGTACTATGACCAACAATATAGTTTCAGGTGTCATATCTGTTGCAGGTGCAAGTCAATATCTTCTGCAGGGACAGACCAGTATACTACGCGTTTGCGTGCCTGGCGGTTCTAACACCTTTTCCCCCTTTTCTTTTCCTAAATTCCACGTTATTTCATGGAAGGCGATGTCACTGAGCAACAATCGCTACGAAATATTTTATTGAAGCAACCTCATTCGAGGTCCCGGCTATGATCAGTTATCTTTCGTGCATATTCTGTCTCGTTCATGAACCTTCGTCTCTCCACGTGTTGCTCTAGGATCTTCACCTAATACAGATAGTCCCTCCATTCCCCGATTGTAGTGTTAGTGGAAAATAGGAACAAAATAATTTACTACCAAACCCTAGCACGCCCGTCGCTCCTTCCTAGGCTCGGGATTTGAAACGTCCTTCATAACCACAAGTCCACCAATTGTCAGGTGATGCTACAGAGCCTTTCCCAATGTGATAAAAATTTCTTTTTTATTTTAGATCCCACCATCACATACTCCTTTACTATGCTTTCGATTTTCCATAGCCTATTGGCCCTTGGTCGAGTTTTCTTACTTAAGCTCGTATAACTCTCTGCTTCTTTTCGATCATGTCTCCACCGACTTCAAGTTCAAGCTCTTTTTTTTAGAACCAACAGTCAATGACATTATTCTTGAGTTATTTTCGTTTAACGATGATTTCAAGGTCATCTTAAGTGACGATCTTAAAACCTGGCCGGTTAGTGACATTGATTCTCGGTGAAGAAAAAGGACATCCCTGTTATTTGCCTTTATTGTGAGTGGCCTCAATCAAAATTCCGTTTGGAAGAACTTTACCATTCTGAGAGCATTACTTCACTCAAACCAAGTTATTCCTTCATTTCCACTTATCCCTTCAGTCTGGGCCTTAGGGAGCCCACTATGAAGGTGATCCTATTGTTGTGTACAAGGTTTTGCCTGAGCTTGGTCTAGATTGGTCCCGGTGTATGGAGAACTGTGGACTATCTTCTAGCCCTTTCATTTGAGGTAGGTGAAGACTTCTCTATGGATCACCTTCTCCCTTTGTATTCCCCTCGGCTATTTTTGCAGTAGCATAGTGAAGCTAGTTCATTGTGGAAAAAGATCTCTCTTCAAAAATCTAGATGATGCTAATGACGGAGGTTGGACAGATCAATTCATTACTGTGGCTACCCAAGACTTATCCAGAGAGCTACTTCCCGTGAGTATCTAACCTCCTTTATTTCCCCTTTCTTCCTTGCGTATGCTTTCATTTATACTGCTTACTTGACTTTACCATATTCCATCCTTGAAGTGGAGACCGGATGAGACTAATTTGTCTTAACTTCTTGATTAGCTTCAGTTACGAGTTACTAAAATTTTGGAGCTCGACTTGTCCTTTATTCCTTTTTCAGTCGCTGCTCGAATCCTCAACCCTTCCTTTTTTTCTTTGTGCAGGCTCACGTGTTGAGTACGTAAAGCCTTCAATAATTTTTGAAAGAAAATAGTGTGATTTTGTAAGGGGTTGATATCCTCCGAGAGGAAATAATGTTCAAGGCTCGGGGCCTTTTAGTATCAGCCAACATGCTTGCCTATTGAGACTCTAAAATCAGGGGTTTGGAGATCGAGCTATCTGTAACTAGGGATAACAGAGAAATGGTCATAGTTCGGATGCTCAACTTCTGTATGATGAAGCGACATTCCTTCAGGAGCTTAGGTCTTCGCAGGCTGGACGCATTGAGGCCCTTGTTCAGGATGATTTCATTATTGACTAAAAGATTTGTCTCATGAGCTCAAAGCTATTGGATAATACCAATGAGGCTACATCTTTGGTGGTTTCAGCCTTCCTTCGTATAGATGTGCATCGCTTAAAAAAGAAGGTGAACTTCGAGATTAAAAAGTCAAGGTTCCATTAGGAAAGATCTAATCCAGACAAGGCTTCTGATGTTCAATTAGCAAGACACTGGTCTCTCCAAAGAAAAAATCGAAGGGATTAACCTTGAAAAAAAGATTGTCGAGTCCTGATATCCGGCGGGTCTTGCCCAGGTTCCATCCTCATATTTTTAGGGACTAGTTTTTGTGTCTGATAAGGACCTCTCAGATTTAGAGACATCGGGAAACCATCTAGGAAGCAATCTTTGGGAATATGGGTTCTTTCGAGTTCTCAGCCCTTGTGATAGTAGCTAGTGGAAGCATTGACTTCCCTTTCATTTGTATATACCCTCGAGAATTTGAAGAGATTTCTTCTTAGTTGTTGAGCAGTTAGTATGGGGAACTAGTGAGCCACTCAGGAGTCCTCATTTCACACGAACCATCAGGCCACATCTTTTTATTATTAACTGTTATGGCCATGTGACATTCAACCATTGCGCCCTCCAAAATTGGTTCACCAAGGTCATTTAATAAGGTTTGGCCTATAAAAACTGCCTTTGCACCATACCTTAGTCCATCATCTTGTCATTCCTCTTAGGAGAGACAGAAAGAAATCCTCCTCTCTGAGATGGAAACTATCCTTCAACCTTTGTTTCTTCCCTAGATGCTCCGTTCTCCTTGTTTTTTATCCTGGTACTGAGCTCTTAACCTGGTTACTTGGGTCTTTAATGAGGGTGACATAGTAGCTAGGGGTGAAATAAAGTGTGAGGACGGTGAAGGTGGTGAGTATCTAGCTATCCTTTACCTAGGATACTCGGGGGTATGAGACTCCCATCAGTGGTTCCTTGTCCTCCTAAACTTCTTGGGATTTAAGCGCTGGATTTCTCTCACTAGGGTTATGCTCATTCAACCCTTATAATGAAGTTGCCATGGCTTTATGCACTTCATCGTCACCTTTGGAGAGGTCCATGAACAACATACATTTCCCCTGTACTGATGATCTTGAGGCCCGATGGTACAGGGGCGGATCATGTCTCAGAGGAATCATGGGGGATTACAGGACTATTTTTCAATCTCAAAAAGGGGCTTACCATGTACCTCTATGCTTGTTTGCGACTTCTTCCCTCTTCGTCTATGGTGTTAAGGCAGAGGTGTTTAACACCAACTGGTCAAGCAATGGGCAATTAGAGATTAAACTTTTGAGTACTTTTAAAAGGAGCTCTAACCCATCACAATTCAAGGTTGATTAACTTATCAAATCCATCAAAGCATGGCCACGAGATGTGATGGAGCTAAAAAATTATCGAGCGGCTTTTTTTGTCGAATGTAATCCTTTTTTGGAAATTTTGTAATTTTAATCCCCCTGTCGGGACTTATTATTGTTTGATCCTTATTGTTGGGAATATTGATTGTAAGCCATTTTTGGGTGGTGAATAAAGGAAATCTTTTATGCATTTTGGTTATCTTCACCTATTTTGTTCATTTCTTAATGCGTTTCAGATTTTTCCCTTCATTCTAGTTCACCTTCCTTCATATTCTTGATGTGGTCGATGCTCAAGCCCTAAATTTGTTAATAGTATGATTATTTTCAACTCTTTCTAATAAGGAAATAGGGTCTCACTAGGTGCCTTGGGGGCGATGCAGTATCCGAAGATCTCTTCTTACTGAGAGTCCTTAGCGACTTAGCTCAACTTTGTAGGGCTACATGTGAAAGATGTGGGGTGTAGAATCCTAACTAGTGTTTTGTTATTGGCGTCGCTCTCATTGTTATTTATTTATCAGATCGGGGTTGATCCTCTTTTTTCCCACCCTAAGATATTAAGTCCCTTTACTATCCTCATTTTTGAAGTGGATACCTTGATTTGTTTTTTGCTTGAGCTAGGCTGCTAAGTCTGGATGTTTCTGATCACTTAGAGTGCAGTATTTAGCGAGGGATGTGACTTTCTCCCTTAGCCACTTATTAGCTTAAGACCTATTTTAATAGGAATTAGGAATTTTTTCTTGCATCGAGGGTACCCTATGATAAAGTCTCATTATATTGCTTATCTATGATCATTCTATCGCAATTTGTTTAACTGACCTTCACGACCTTTCATAATATTATCCCAAGTCCTTACTTTGGGAACTTTGCCTGCCCCACCAGTAGTCCCAAGTACTTGTCTTTCTATGCAGGCTTCAAGGTTCCCGTGCATGAGTTCCTGTTGGGATGCAGGTTCTCAGTGATACGAGATTTCAAATCCTTAGCTTGGGAGCAGATCCCTTATTTCAACTCAATGCCCTAGGAAGCCAACTCTATTTTTTCTTTAAATTGTTGGGTTCTATTTACGAATGGAGGGGAAGTTTTCCTAAACTCAGATAAAAAACCATTGTTTTATGCATATCTTAAATCAAGAGAGTATTAGAGACGTGCACGATACATTCGGTTTTTACATTGACAAAAACTAGAAGATTGATTCTACCCCAAGAGAACTTATGATGCCTCATTAAAAACATTCCTTCGGGGCCTTATTGACGTTGCTCACCCCGAGTTCCATTCACTTCAGCTATTTTCGCATCCCAAATTATTGGAAGAGCATTGTGGTCAACTCCTAGGTCATTTTTCAACTCATGCATGAGTACCACTGGCGAGGTGTCTTGTGACATCGGGATGGGGTTAATCTAAACAACCAAAATGGGATATAATAGAATCTAAAACTGCTTTCTTGAGTTTGAGATCAAGTCACGTGCCTAGGTTTACCTTTTTCTCGGGAGACTCTTCAAGAGGAGTGATTGGATAAACACTTATGAGTGTTTGTGCTTTAAAACTATTCCGTCAGTATCTACAGCTCTGATTCCAGTCTCCTGGTCTTTCAAGTTTAGATCTAGCCGATGAGAGACATTTGTACTAACAGGATTTACTCCTAACATGATGACTTTAACCTTAATTTCTCACGGTCCCAACTCCTGATCCAGATGATCATGTATTTTTGTGAAACCAATCTCAAGTTTTTCCTTGAGCACTTGCATGGATAATTAAGTTTTAACTATTGGGTCCATCATTACGGGTAAGCTTTTCATGCCAAGTTTAGAGTTAGAACACTTTCGGGTTTGGGAGTTGAAAATTTTGGGCTAGGCTAGCCTCGGCCAATTTTGGAGCGAGGTATGGTCTAGGGCAATTCGGGTGAGTATTAGGTAACGTGTCTTGTATCGAGCTAGTTTTTCTTATAGCTAATACATAGAGGAGTCTGGAGAACTTTTCAGAAGTGAATTCGGGTAAGTGGAACTCCCGATATCAAAGTTGATGTGAAAGGGTTATTTCGAGACGTCGGGGATTCAACATGTGTTGTAAAATGGGAAATTTTAGGGAACTTTATGACTTTCTGTCCTGTGTCAATCGCCAACCTCCATAGCGGTTGACACATCACTACAGCGACCTCCACAATAGTGGAGAAATTACCGCTATAGCGAAAGTCAACGTCGATCGGCACCGCTATAGTGGACGGTTCTGCTACGGCGATACTGCTATAGCAGAGCGTGGACCGCTATAGTGGACAAGTCAGAATTTAATGCAGAAAACTTCCCCAAAATGTTCTATTTTCATCAAGAACGTTTTGGGAGAAGGGCAAGGCAATTTTGCGCGAACTTACTCCATTTTCCATCATTTTTCATCCTAAAGGTAAGGATTCTACTCCCTTAACTTAGTACTATCTTTCCTACAGAGTAGAATTGCTAGTTATGGACTTGGGGAAAGGTTTGAATTGACCTAAAAATGGTAGATTCTAGGGGAAAAGGGGATTCTAGAGTGTTAAAGTTCTTGGGTCTTGTATATTTTTGTTGAGTTATGATCACTTAGCCATAATTATCTAAAAGTATCCGTAAAAATGATGAACTTAGGTGAATTCATGGTGGGAAAGCTTGGGAATGGGTGGAATAATCATAGTTTGGCCTGGGGATTAGGATCTTGCATAATCCGGGTATTTTAGGCCAGTAAATTGATTGTAGTTATTGTATGTTTGTTGCTAGACCAAGAACAAGCAAGGAATTCGGAGAACGGTAAGGCTCCGATTCAATAGAGCTTTGAGTACTTCGAAGTAGGTGATGACTATTGATTCCCAATGTGCATTATGTGTTCATGTAACATTATTTAGTATTGTATGAGTTGCATGCTTAGGGAATGAATTGTGAATGTCTAATTGTCTGGTTATCAGTCTTGTGAAATAAACTTGTTTGTTGCTTGTTGGTTTACAAGTATGTTTGTTCATTGTTTGTGATTGATTGGACTTAGTGTGATATTCGGTTGGCTCGGGTACCATGCCTGGTACGGGAATACTAATGGTTGGATCGGGTACCATGCTTGGTATAGGAATACTAATGGTTGCCTCGGGTACCATGCCTGGTACAGAAATACTAACAGTTAGCTCAGGTACCACACCTGGTACGGGAATTCATAATGGTTGGGTCAGATACCACGCCTGGTATGGGTTATTTAATTACATTGTTGTGTTCTTTCGATGGCTCCATGAATGAACCGGGTTGTACTTCTTGATTGTGATTATTGTATATGGTCCAGGAGAGGCCAGGTGATTATATCTAATTGTGAGGTTGGTCTTAGTGTAAGTCGGAATTGCATGTATAACACTTAGGTGATATTTGGGGGATCCTTGGTGGGTCTGGGCTTTGGAAAAAGGGTATATGTTATTGTCTTTGAGTGTGGTCAATGGTTGTTATTTGGTTTATGTGTTAATAAGCTAAGGAAGAGACATGTAGTCTAGTTATGTTGTTGGCTTGTTTACATATTTTTTGTACCTTACTATGTTTTAGTTTATTGTTCATATTCTGTTTATTAGAGTTGGTCGATGATCCTACCAGTACACGGTGTTTGTGTACTGAATCTGCACTTACTTTTTGTTTTGTGAGTACAGGCAATCTTCCGGCAGCTGACACGCGACCTCACCTGTAGTTCCAGCATTTCCAAATCTCACGGGTGAGATACTTCGGTCGAGCTACCTTGTTGTCTTTTTTCACGTTGTAGCCCAATTGTTTCTGGCTTAAACTCTCTCTTTTTTTGGGGTTGCATCCCCGCATGTTAGACTTGGTAGATATTTTGGTACGGTGACTTTCAGGTTCTAGGGAGGATTTTTCCATAGAATTTACGATATTAGTGTTTGAGATACTGAATTGCTAGTTTATTTATTTGCACACTGGTTTTAAGCTGTTAGAATGGTTAAGTTTTGGGTCGATGATGGTTTGCTTGCCCGGGGGTTTGGGTGGGTGTCACTCACGGCGGGTTGGGTCATGACAAAGATGTTATCATAGCCCTAGGTTCATTGATCTCATTGTACCAAAATGAGTCTAGTAGAGTCTTACGGAATGGTATAGAGACGTCTGTATTTTTCTTTGAGAGGCTATAGGACTTTAGGAAAACTATCTCTTCTTTCTTTATTTGTGCTATAACTTGATTCCAATTGGTATCTGGTGATACAAATTGGTATCTAACTCTTCCACTCTTCTATCCGCAGATGGTTAATACTAGGAATAACAGAGTGAGGGTAGCGATCCCAGCAGTGGGCCTGGCTGTCAGGGTAGAGGAAGGGGTAGGGGCTGGGGCCGAGGTAGAGCAGCACCCACCAAGGGTGGAGCTCAGGCAACTGCAGGAGCATGTGAGGCAACCCCTCCCCCACCCCAGGATCAGGTTGAAGAGGAAGTCTAGGTTGCTGTTGAGTAGGGTGTAGAGTAGGCAGAGGCGGCACCGGCTGGAGGTGCTAACCTTTCCCCTATCTTGCCTGAGGCGTTTCAGCAGGTATGGTCCTTTTTGAGTAGGCTGGTTGGTGCTGGGTCCAACCCCACGGGTACATCAGATCAAGTTCAGGGTGCTCAGCCATCGGTTACTGCAACTTCTAGAATGGATGCAGCATCGGGCACATATGACTTCTTTATACCCATGCTAGGTTCGGTTATGCAGGGAATGAGCACGAGATGTTACCCAAGTTCCTCAAGCTGAAACCTCCTACATTTCAGGGTACTAAGAAGGGAGATGCGTATGAGTTCATATTGGACTATTATGAGAGGTTGCACAAGCTAGGCATTGTGCAATAGCATGGGGTTGAGTTCGTCACTTTTTAGCTGCAGGGTGATGCTAAGAAATGGTGGAGGCCTCATATGGATTGTCAGCCAGCGACCTTGCCTCTACTGACTTGGGAGAAGTTTCATGTTCTCTTCATAGAGAAGTATGTACCTCGTACCTTGAGAGATCGCAAAAAGGATGAGTTTCTAGCTCTGGAATAGGGCAGCATGTCGGTCTCCGCTTATAAGGTCAAGTTTCATGCCTTGTCTCGTTTTGCTATACAATTGTTGGGTACCAAAGAGGAGAGGATTCAGTTTTTTTGAAGGGTCTGAACACTGATTTTCAAGTGTTGTCTATACATATGAATTCAGCAGGGAAAAACTTCAATGAGGTCACCGATTATGTGAAGAAGTTAGAAGGGGTCAAGCAGGTTGGCAAAGGCTAAAATGGTAGCAAAGAAGTCCCAGAATAAGGGGAATTTCAGTGGTTTGTACTCTAGGGGCCACAATTAGCAGGTGTACTCTGCCCGTCCTATTCAGTCGGTTCTGCCAGCTACTACAGGTGGTCGTCTGGGAGTTAGTCAGTAGTTTTCAGCTCCTAGAGGCCATGGAGCTTCTTACATATCTACTAGAAGGCCTACACTTGATCGCAGTTGTTTCCATTGTAGTGATCTGGTCCACTTTAAGAGGGAGTGCCCTCACAGACAGACTAGTAATCAGGCTCAGCAGTAGTCCAAGGTTGTGGTTCCAGCCAATAGAGGTGGTTATGCTAGAGGTCATCCATAGGGTGGATGAGGTAGCTTTTAGAGAGGTCGAGGAGACAGAGGTAATGGGAGCGCGGGCAGGGCTGCGGTGCAGCCAGCCAAGAAAGTTTCTCGGATTGATGACCGAGCTCACTTTTATGCTTTTCTAGGGAGATCTGAGGTGGAGGCATCAGACGCGGTGATCACAGGTGTAATTCTTTTCTTTGATAGGATGGCTTCTGTACTATTTGACCTAGGATCTACTTATTTGCATTGGGTCGGGATTTGATATGTGATGTCCTTGATTCCCCTATCCATGTGTCTACCCCAGTTTGAGAGTAAGTGATTCTAACTCAAGTTTACCATACTTGTTCGGTGATATTTGTGGGGTTGCAGACTTGGGTAGATTGGTAATTATGGATATGGTAGACTCTGATTTTATTTTGGGCATGACCTGGTTGTCTCTTTATCATGTTGTCTTGAATTGTAATGCTAAGACTGTGGCTATAGAAATTCCGGGTAAGGATAAACTAGAGTAGGAAGGTGTATACATGCCTAAGTCGGCTAAGATCATATAGTTTGTTTAGGCTAGAAAACTATTGGAGAGAGGGTGTTTGGCCTTTTTGGCTCATCTCTGGGATGATAGTGTGAAGTCCCCATCTATTGAGTCAGTTTTGGTTGTGTCAGAGTTTCAGGAGGTGTTTCCAGCAGATTTGTCAGGTATGCCTCCGGACAAGGACATTGATTTTTGTATTGACTTAGAGCCGGGCACTCACCCAATTTCCATTCCTCCTTATCGCATGGCTCCGACAGAATTAAAGGAACTTAAGACTCAGCTTCAGGAACTCTTAGACAAGGGTTTTATCCATCCCAGTGCTTTGCCTTGGGGTGCTCCAGTACTGTTTGTGGAAAAAAAGAATGGTAGTGTGCGGATGTGCATAGACTACCGATAGTTGAATAAGGTTACCATCCGAAATATGTACCCTTTACCTCGTATAGATGATATTTTTGACCAGTTACAGGGTGCATCTGTGTTCTCAAAAATTGACTTAAGGTTAGGGTATCATCAGTTAAAGATTATGCCCGAGGACATTCCTAAGACTGCTTTTTGGACTCGGTATGGGCATTACGAATTTCTAGTAATGTCTTTTGGGTTGACAAATGCGCCAGCAACATTCATGAGTTTGATGAATGGGGTGTTTAAGTCTTATTTGGATTCGTTCATCATCGTGTTTATAGATGATATTTTGATCTACTCCAAGAGTAGGGAAGAACATGCTAAACATCTTTGTATTGTGTTGGATATTTTGAAGCACCATAAACTGTATGCAAAGTTTTCCAAGTGTGGATTTTAGTTGACTTCAGTCGCCTTCTTAGGGCATGTGGTGTCAAAAAAGGGGGTGATAGTAGATCCCCAGAAGATTGAGGCAGTTAAGAATTGGGCCCGGCCTAGCTCTGTGACCAAGGTGAGGAGTTTTGTGGGGCTTGCATGGTACTATCGCAGGTTTGTCAAGGATTTTGCATCCATTGCTACTCAATTGACAAGGTTGACTCAGAAGGAGGTACCATTTGTGTGGTCTGACAAGTGTGAAGAGAACTTCCAAAAGATCAAGACTTTTCTTACCACGTCTCTATCCTTTCATTGCCGATTGAAGGTAAGGATTTCATTATGTATGTAATGCTTCACATTTGGGTTAGGTGCTGTGTTGGCAACGGTGGTGTTTGCACTCAAAATTTGGAGATACTACCTTTATGGTGTCAAGTGTGAGGTGTTCACCAATTATCACAGTCTGCAACATGTATTTACTCAAAAGGACTTGAATCTGAGACAGAGAAGGTGGATGGAGTTATTAAAGGATTATGATGTGACTATCTAGTACCATCCGGTTAAGGCTAATGTGGTGGCAGACACATTGAGCCGAAGGACAGTCAGCATGGGCAGTTTGGCGTGTTTGGGGGTGTCCAAACGACCATTGGCACGGAAGCTTCAGGCTTTGGAAGCTAAGTTCATAAACTTGGGTGCTCAAAAAGGGTGGGGTGTTGGCCAGTATGGAGGTCAAAGTCACATTCATTGAAGAGATAAAGACCAAGCAGTTTCAGGATTCGCAGTTGAGCAAGCTTCGGAATAAGGTAATATTCGGGGAATCCAGGGATGCCACGTTGGGCTCTGGCGGGGTAATGAATTTCAGAGGAAGGATTTGTGTTCCTCAGGTTGATGATATAATTCAGAAGGTGTTGACAAAGTGTCATGGTTCACGGTACTCAATTTATCCGGGCGTAACCAAGATGTACAGGAATTTGAGGTAACTTTATTGGTGGCCGGGGATAAAAAGGGACATAGCTAATTTCGTGTCCAAATGTCAGAACTGTCAGCAGGTCAAATATGAGCACCAAAGGCCTGCAGGACTACTTCTGAGGATGCCCATTCCCGAGTGGAAGTGGGAGAGGATAGCCATGGATTTTGTGGTGGATCTTCCCAAGACATTGGGAAAGTATGACTCTATTTGGGTCATTGTGGATAGTCTGACCAAGTCAGCTCATTTCATTCCAGTCCGAATGGAATATAATTCGCAATAGTTAGCTAAGATCTATGTGAAGGAGATCGTGAGACTGCATAGGGTACCACTGTCCATCATTTCAAACAGGGGAATGCAGTTTACCTCTAAGTTTTGGGGTAGGTTACATGAAGAGTTGGGCACTCAACTCACTTTCAGCATAACTTTCCATCCTCAGACTGACGGTCAGTCTAAGAGGACAATCCAAGTATTGGAAGACATGCTGAGAGCATGTGTAATTGACTTTAGAGGTCATTGGGACAAGTTTCTGCCGTTGTGTGAGTTTTCGTACAACAACAACTACCACTCTAGTATTGACATGGCACCATTTGAGGCACTGTATGGGAGGGGTTGTAGATCCCTTATAGGGTGGTTTGAGGTAGGTAATGTGAAGCCTCTGGGCGTAGACTTGGTAAGGAAAGCGCAGGAAAAATTAAGGGGAATTTAGACCAAGTTGCTAGCGGCCCAGAGTAGGCAGAGGGAATACGCGGATCTCAAGGTAAGAGACATAGATTTTCAGGTTGGTGAGAAAGTAATATTGAAAGTGTCACCAATGAAGGGGGTCATGCATTTCGGTAAGAAGGGAAAGCTCAGCCCTTGGTTCATCGGTCCGTTTGAGGTTCTCAAAATGGTAGTGCCAGTGGATTATAGGTTAGCACTGCCTCCCAGTTTATCTGGTGTCCATCCACTATTCTATGTATCCATCTTGAAGCAGTACCATAGGGACGACAATTACATTATCAAATGGGATGAAGTATTGCTAGACAAGGATCTTCGATATGAAAAAGAATCGGTTGCGATAATTGATTGGGATGTCCGAAAGTTGAGGATAAAAGAGATCAAATTGGTGAAAGTTCAATAGGAGTATCGTCCGATTGAGGAAGCCACTTAAGAAACTGGGAAGGACATGCGGGACAAGTACCCTCACTTGTTCGGGGAGTCGGGTACTACGTTTTTCCTCTTTTTTTTCCATATTTTTAGGTTTGATCATTTAGAGACGAACGATGAATAAATTGGGATCTATTATAATGATCGATTATGTCGTTATGTGTAAGATTTTTTTGCCAAGTTTAGAGTTAGAAAACTTCTGGGTTTGGGAGTTGAAATTTCTGGGCTAGGCTAGTCTCGACCGGTTTTGGAGTGAGGTATGGTCTAAGGAAATTCGAGTGAGAATTGGGTAATGTGTCTTGTATCGGGCTAGTTTTTCTTGTAGCTAAGACATAGAGAAGTCTGGGAGACTTTTCAAAAGTGAATTTGAGTAAGTGGAATTCCCGGTATCAAAGTTAACGTGAAGGGGTTGTTCTGGGACGTCAGGGATTCAAGGTATGTTATAAAATAGGCACTTTTGGGGAACTTTATGATTTTCTATCCCGTGTCAACTGCCATCGTGGTTGACACATTGCTACAATGACCTCCGTTATAGTGGAGAAATTACTACTATAGCGAAAGTCAACGTCGGTCAGCACAGCTATAGTGGATGGTTCTACTACGGCGGTACTGCTATAGCAGAGCGTGGACCGCTATAGTGGACAAGTCAGAATTTAATGCAGAAAACTTCCCCAAAATGTTCTGTTTTCATCAAGAACGTTTTGGGAGAAGCGCAAGGCAATTTTGGGCGAACTTACTCCATTTTCCACCATTTTTCATCCCAAAGGTAAGGATTCTACTCTCCTAACATAGTACTATCTTTCCTACGGAGTAGAATTGCTAGTTATGGACTTGAGGGGAGGTTTGGATTGACCTAGGAATGATAGAATCTGAGGAAAAAAAGGTATTCTAGGGTATTAAAGTTCTTGGGTCTTGTATATTTTTGTTTAGTTATGATCACTTAGCCATAATTCTCTAAAAGAATCCGTAAAAATGGTAAACTTAGGTGAATTCATGGTGGGAAAGCCCGGGAATGGGTGAAATGATCATAGTTTGGCCTGGGGATTGAGATTTTGCATAATTCGGGTATTTTAGGCTAGTAAATTGATTGTAGTTATTGTATGTTTGTTGCTAGACCAAGAACAAGCAAGGGATTTGGAGAACGGGAAGGCTCCGGTTCAATAGAGCTTTGAGTACTTTGAAGTAGGTGATGGCTACTGATTTCCAATGTGCATTATGTGTTCATGTACCATTATTTAGTATTGTATGAGACTATGAGTTGCATGCTTAGGGAATGAATTGTGAATGTCTAATTGTCTGGTTATCAATCTTGTGAAATGAACTTGTTTGTTTCTTGTTGGTTTACAAGTATGTTTGTTCATTATTTCTGATGGATTGGACTTGGTGTGATATTCGGTTGGCTCGGGTAACATGCCTGGTACAAAAATACTAATGGTTGACTCGGGTACCATGCCTGGTACGAGAATACTCACGGTTGGCTCGAGTACCACACCTTGTACAGAAATACTAATGGTTGGCGTGGGTACCACGCCTGATACGGGAATTTATAATAGTTGGCTCGGGTACCACGCCTGGTACAGGTTATTTAATTGCATTATTGTATTCTTTCGATGGTTTTCTGAGTGAATCGGGTTGTACTTCTTGACTGTGATTATTGCATATGGTCCGTGAGAGATCGGGTGATTATATCTAATTATGAGGTTGGTCTTAGTGTAGGCCGGGATTGCATGTCTAACACTTAAGTGATGTTAGGGGGATCCTTGGTGGGTCTGGGCTTTGGGAAAAGGGTATATGTTGTTGTCTTTAAGTGTGGTCAATGGTTGCTATTTGGTTCATGTGTTAATAAGCTAAGGAAGAGACATGTAGTTTAGTTATGTTGTTGGCTTGTTTACATGTTTTCTGTACCTTACTATGTTTTGGTTTGTTGTTCATATTCTGTTTATTGGAGCTGGCCGATGATCCTACTAGTACACAGTATTAATGTACTGAATCTGCACTTGTTTTTCTTTTGTGAGTATAGGAAATCTTCCGGCGGCTGACACGCAACCTCACCTGTAGTCCCGGCATTTCCAGATCTCAAGGGTGAGCTACTTCGGTCGAGGTACCTTGTTGTCTTCTTTTAAGTTGTAGCCCAATTGTTTCAGACTTAAACTCTCTCTTTTATTTTGGGGTTGCATCCCCGCATTTTAGACTTGGTAGATATTTTGGTATCAGAATTTATGATATTAGTGTTTGAGATACTGAATTGCTAGTTTATTTATTTGCACACTGGTCTTGAGCTATTAGAATGGTTAAGTTCTGGATCGATGATGGTTCACTCGCCCGAGGGTTTGGGTGGGTACCACTCACGGCAGATTGGATCGTGACATAAGTGCTCGAGCCGAGATCTATCCGGATTGAGCCACCGATATCGTCTTCGCAAGCCAAGATCCCGTCAATCGCTCTTCGGAGTCGTGCAACCTCTCTTCCAAGGTGATGATCCGCCTCATCATGGTTTTGATAAGCTCTTTCATAAATACTTCTGCATTGACTTTTATATCACGTTCTTTGTTGTTCGTCATGCTAGGTAACCTGTAAAGGAAATATTATCTAGCTATTAAAATAAATGGAGTCAAATCTATACACAATTGCTTTGGCACCACGGTGAACGTCAAATTCTTTATCCTAAAATCGGTATAGTTGATTTTGTATGAGAACAAGAGCACGCATTCAAAATTTAACTCAATTTTAAGTCTGTACTGACAGATTGATTATCTTTACAATGAGTAAAACAATGAAAACATAATAAAAGCAAGCAACAAATATAAACGAATGCATATCTAAATAACAATTTTCGAGAGATGGAGGCTCCTTCACTGAGAGTAATATGCAAGAATATAAAGGAAAAGTTATTTCTTAGTGAACAAGTATCAAGTGTATTGTATTGCTTGAAATTTAGGTCCTCTACAAGTAGTTAAGAATGTATATTTATAGAATACAATAGATAGACTTTAATCAACGGAAAAGGCTTCCTTTATACCCTCTAATACTATGACAAAGATATAGCTTCATGTGTCATATTCGCTGCAGATGCCAACCAATATCTTCTGCAGGGATCGGACCAGTACACTACGCATCCGCGTGCCTAGCGGTTCTAAAACCTTTCTCCCCTTGTCTTTCCTAGATTCCACGTTATTCCGTAGAAAGTGATATCGGTGAGCAACGTTCTCTATAAAATGTATTTTCGAAGGAACATCCTTCAAGGGCCTGACTATGATCAGTTATCTTTCGTGCATATTCAGTCTCGTTCATTCTTGAAAGGAATATTCATCTCGCCACGTGTTGCTCAAGAATCTTTTTCCAATACAGGATAGCTACTCGATAGAAACTATGCCCTCCAGAGTGAGGCATAACTATATATATATATATATAGATAGATAGATAGATAGATAGATAGATAGATAGATAGATAGATATAGATATCAACAATTGTGAGTATCATAAAATTGCATATGTTAAGATGAATATATAGTTATACAACACTAAATGAGATCATGGCTGATGATATTTGATATAGGATATAACTATTAATCATAAATGATAATATGTGAGAGAGTCTCAAGGTGGTTTGACATGTACTACATATATCTCTAAATGATTGGTGCTTAGGTATATGATTATGGTGATTAAAGATGTCAATTGAGACGATATAAACGTAAAATCACATAAAATTGTATCATTATAGGCAATATCAACTAGTTAAATTAAGAGCTAATTTTGTTAGTAGACTCATATATATTAGTCAGGGGCGGCTCAACGAAATTGAAGGCCTAAAGTGAATTTTAATTAGAGACCTAAAACCTACACAAACTTCATATGTATTTATTAAAATTTTATTTTTCTAACTTTTTAGATGAAAAATTATTACTTAATAGTTTTTAATAATAATTGATTGCTTCAAATATTATTTTTCTTTCAATTATTAGTTTTAGGTAAAAAATTATCAACTTCAACGTTGAAAAATATTCTTTCATTGAGTCAATGATTATACGCACTGTTAACATAATTCTATAAGTAATAGGTTGACAAATTTTAGATAAAAATAAGAGTTAGAACCATAGATTCTTATTCAAGAAGTTAATCACTTGGTACCACTTTAATATGTTTGCTGCAATATTTAAAAATCAAATAAAAAATAATAATAAATTATAATTCACTCTGTTCAACACTTTTCGACTATGTTATGTTTGACGAAGTATTACTCTGACTTATCAAAGATTTAAAGAAAAAGAGTACAAAAAAAAGTTAAAAAATAATAATAATATGGGTGTTAGCAGACATAATGCAAGAAGACGAAACAATATTTTTTCTTAACTTCTTCTATTTGAAAAAGGTTAAAGAAAATAAAATAATATAAGTTTTTAAAAATATACTTTTTATCATAAATAAGAAAAAAATTATAAAAAATATCAACACATAATTTATTTTTTGTAAAAATTAGGGGGGCCCTAAAATTGGGGGACTAGGGTACATTTATAATTTAAATAGATATAGAGCCGACTCTTATATCAATTTAACTAATTTTGTTGGTACACTTATATTGTATTACGTTCGATATTTTTTAAAAAAATTGCCTAAAAATTTGCATATCAGTTAAAAAAATTGATACATTCTCTATTGTTGTTGGATCTCAGATTATTTGTCTCAACATAAAATATTATTGATTATTAGAGTTAAAATTATTGAGTATTGGAGTTGTAAATCGATCCAGTGCCTAATCGCAGAGACATAATTTTTACTTATGGATTTTAAAATATAAAAAAATAAATACGCAAAAATTATAGGATAAAAAATGAAGCAAGACTGGGAATAAAAAGACTAACCTTAATCCACTAAATTTAATTCACCTTCTCATACCCCATTGTTTGTTTCTTCCCACTTTTTTTTATCCTTCTTCATCGGTCCTTCTCACAAATTTTTTTTTTTTTTTCTTTCATTTTGCGATATTCTACTTTATTTAAAAAAAATTATTTTTTCTTTGAATTAATGTCCCTTCAATCATATATCTCTTTGAAGATCATCAAGATTCTTGGGAGATTAAATTAAGGGTGATAATTTTTTTAAATTTTTTTTAAAAAGTAATACAAATTTTAATTATTGAGTAAAAGTGACAAATTTATCATTCGTGTTTAATGATGTTTGACCATTTTTAAAAAAGTCTCAACTTTTTCTAATGCTTTGACCTAAGTTATATAAAATTCTAACAAAACTAATCACCTATGGTGTTGCTTCTTCTTCTTCTACTACTTCTCATCCTCCTCATTCTCTTCTTCTTCTTATTCTCCTCTTGTTCGTGTTATTCTTCTTTTTCTTCTTCTTCATTCCATTTTCCCTTATTTTTCTTTATTGAGAAAAAATGATGAAATAAATTTATTTCATCTAATTTATATATTTATTGGATTGAATTTTATTTGTATGGTATTAGGTATTATTTCATAAGTAATTTTTGATAATTTGGTAATAATATTATGTTGTGTCAATTATTTCTCTGGGTAAAACAATTATTTTTTAAATAACTTTCGCAGCAGTAGTGTTGCTGCAACAATTGAGGAAGCTGTTTTATAATTTTTTTAAATTTTTTCACAAAATTATTGCAGTTGCTGCACATTAAATTGCTGAACAATTTTTAAATAAATAATGTAATTTGTTATAACAAGTATTATAATAATCGAGAATGTTCAAATAAGCAAGTGAATCTGTAACAACTAATAAATTTATTCTGAATTTTCAAACAGGTAACATGATAAGTAGCAAAAATTATTGTACTTGTTGAATATTTTCAAACAAGTAACATAATCTATTACGATAATTATTATACTTGTTGTGCATTTTTAAATAAGTAGCATGACAGGTAACAACACACATTGTACTTGCTGAATATTTTTAAACAAGTAACAGAATTTATTGCAACAACTAATAAATCTACTTTGAATTTTTTAAGTAGCATGGCATGCAGTAATAACTGTCATACTTGCTGAATATTTTTAAATAAATTACACACTCTATTGTAATAATTGTTATACTTGCTATGCATTTTCAAACATGTAGCATGACAGAGCAATAATTGTTGAGTTTGTTGAAATTTTTTAAACAAATAATTAAATTTATTGCAAAAATCAATAAACATGAAATTATTTTAATAAGTAGCATGACTTTGCAATGACTGTTGTATTTGTTAGACATTTTCAAACAAGTAACATAATCTGTTATAATATTATTATACTTATTGTATATTTTTAAATAAGTTGCATTAGGAGTTCTTACCGGGTGGATTGGACGAATAATTATGCTTAACGATTCGGCTTATTGGTTATCGACTTTCAAATATATTAGTCCACTAGCCAATCGATAAGATAACGATTAGTTTTGTATTGGATCAGCAATTAATGGACAGTTATTGGGCGGTGTATCGGATAAATCTAAGAGACAATGAAATATCGAAATGTTATCGATATCTCCTCCATTTTTTTACTGACTAAGCTATTTGTATATATTGTTATTCATCTATTTATTAATCTTTTAGGCTTCTTGAATTTTTTTCGTACGATTTTTTTAATAGGTTATAACATAGAATCAAATGAAAGTTTTCTTCTAGACCTAAAACCTATGTAGAAATATTTTTTAATTACTGGGTTGGCTAGAAAAATCAACTCTTTGATATGATTTGAAATTTCTCTGTTTTATATCGAACTTTGTGAAGGACGCATTGGGAGTTGTTTCATTTTTGTTGTGATCCTTCATGTTATCAAGAATAATTTTATCTTTTGATTTAAGAATTAATTTCAGATTTCGTTTATGTTTCAGGGAGAGGACTGTGCTTTATGGTTAGAAGTCACAATAAGTGGCTCATTATTTTCTAAGCTAAGAAGTGAATAGAATAATGAATGGTGTTCTAGTTTTTGAGTTTACAAGAGATACTTTATATATCTAGGGGTAAAAATATAAATATGATAATTCTTAACGGGTTAACGGTTTACCCAATAAAAAAAAATTATTAATCCGCCCCCGCACCAATAAGTCATTAACTATAAAATTTTAATCCGTTCACCAATCGTTAATCCAATAAGCCAATAAATTAATTTTGCGATTGGATTATTAGTTATATTTTAATTTGAACAACCCTAAATAGCATGATAGGTAACAACAACTGAGGTACTCGCTGAAAGTTTTCAAACAAGTAACTGAATTTGTTGTAACAACTATTGTACTTATTGAGAAATTTTAAACAAGTAGCATAACAAATAGCAATAACTATTGTACTTGTTGAAAATTTGCAAACAAGTAACGAAATCTATTATAACAAGTAAATAACTTGCCGAAATTTTTTAAGAAAGTAATCTGCCTTGCTATAACAAGTGGGTTACTTGCTACAACAGGTTCGATACTACTGCAATAAATAAAAAAAATATTGTTTAAAATCAAGCATTTGTATATGTACTCACTCTCAATATAATGATCAATAGGATATTCAATGATAATTGATAAGGACTTAGTAGATTCAATCATATTTAATGATCAAAAGTTAGATTTAGTGGTGTTCTTAAACAATGAGATAGCTATATAATTATAATAGAGAACAATTGTGCATATAGTCAACTTTAATCAAGTAATTTGATCATAAATTATATTGATTAATCATATTTATTATTCAATAGAGTGATTCAAACGTATTTAATGACTAAAAAATAGATTTAATTATATTTTATATAATGAGATAGTTATTTGATCATAATAAACAATCAAGCAAGCAATTGTACATGTAGTAAATAAATATAAAATTTATTGTAACAATTGTTTTACTTATTGTAACATTTTATTTATTTATTGTAATAATTGTTTTACTTGTTTCAATAACATATTTACTTGTTGGATGTTCACAAAATATTTGGAATTTATTATAATACGTTTCATTACTTGTTGGGAAAATCCTAACAAGCGAAAAAGTCATTGCGATAAATGCTATTACTTGTTAAAATTAAAATTGTCCAATAATTTTATTTGCAGTTGAAACAATATTAACATAACATATAAATCAAGTTCACAAAAATATTTGTTCTTATAAAATATTTCTTTTTGGGTGTGTGGTTCTTTTGTAGCCAATCCTTTTGCATACTTTTTTCAATGAAAATGATTTTCAATTTTAGATTTTCTCTTTGTCTTCCTTCTTCTCCGTTTACCCGATTGTAATGATCGAATTCTTCATTACGGGTAAACTTTTCGTGCCAAGTTTTAGAGTTAGAAAACTCCGGGTTTGGGAGTTTGAAATTTTGGGCTAGACTAGCCTTGGCCGGTTTTGGAGCGAGGTATAGTCTAGGAAAATCCGGGTGAGGATTGGGTTAGATGTCTTGATTTGAGCTAGTTTTCCACGTAGCCAAGACATAAAGGAGTCTACGGGACTTTTCAGAATCAAATTCGGGTAAGTAGAACTCCCGAAATTGAGGTTGACGTAAAGAGGTTGTTTCGGAACGTCGGAAAAATAAGTGTATTGTAAAATGGACTAGTTTTGGAGACTTTATGACTTTCTGTCCAATGTAAACCGTATAGCGGTTGACACTCTTCCATAGCGACCTCCGCTGTAGCAGAGAAATTACCGCCACAGCGGAAGTCAACGTCGGTCAGCCTCCGCCATAGCGGACGACTCCGCTACGGCAGTATCGCTATAGCAGAGCGGACCGCTATAGCAGAGCGTGATGAGATTTAATGTAGAAACTTCCCCAAAAACATTCAGCTTTTGCAAATTCATTTGGGAGAAGGGCTGGGGCGATTTCAGGCGTTTTTCCTCCATTCTTCATCGTTTTGCTTCCCTAAGGTAAAGTTTCTCTCCCCGAACTCCTAATACTTTTCCTATGTGGTAGGATTGCTAGGAGTGGACTTGGAGAAAGGTTTAGAATGACTTAGGGAGGGTAGAATTCGGGGAAAACGGGGGATTCTATGTGTAGAAGTTCTTAGGTGTTGCTGAATTTACTGTTTTATGATCATGTGACCTTAATTTCCTAATTTTATCCGTAAAAATAATAGAACTAGGTGAATTAATGGCGAAAAGCCCGGAAAAAAGAGTGAAATGATCATGGGTGGCCTGGGGTTTAAGATTATACATAATCCGGGTGAAATTTAGGCCATAAAGATTAATTATTGGTTATTGCGTGTTGTTTTAGACCAAGAATCGGCAAGAACTTTGGGAAACGGGAAAGCTCCGGTTGTGTAGAGCTTTGGATCATTTTGAGGTAGGTGATGGTTTGCTTTCTGTACGCTGTGTGTATTTAAGTACTCTTATCTAAGTATTTGTATGAAATGCATTGCTTAGGGAATGATTAGAAGTGTCTAATAGTCCTGTTAGCAGTCTGGTAAATTGAACGTTGTATTGTGCTTGTTGGTTTTACAAGTTGATTATTCATTTTTGTGACTGTGGATTGTTTGACTTTGGTTGGCTCGGGTACCACGCCTGGTATGAAATATACTAACGCTTGGCTCGGGTACCATGCCTGGTATAGGATAACACTAACGGTTGGCTCGGTATATTGATTCATAATCAAGAAAGACGGGATCTAAAGGCACACAATTCTTGGATCTTTTTAGAATTCTGAAGGACATCGCCTGGTACGGATTTACTTTATTGTGTTGTTGCATCTTTATTTAATGGTTCCTTGAGTAGATCGGGCTGTGAACTTGAATTGCGGTTGCGTATTTTGGTCCTTGAGAGGCCGGGGTGTCACATTGCTTTACGAGTTGGTTTTGGTGTAGATCGGGTTGTTTGTCTGACACTTAGGTATTGTCTAGAGGGGATCCAGGGCTGGTCTGGGATATGTAGCAGAATATGACTGTTTGTGTTGTGGATTATTGATCATAACTGTGAAGTGATTTACATGTGGGACAAGTTAGGTAGAGACTTGTAGTCTAGGAATACCTGTTGACTTGCCTATGTATTTTCTGTACTCTTACTTAATTTCTGTACTTTTTCATACACTATTTTACTTGGAACTGGCTGATGATCCTACCAGTACACGGTGGTTGTGTACTGATACTGCACTTGTTTATATTTTTGTGAGTACAGGAAATCCTCCGGCGGTTGACGCATGAACTCACTTGTAGGCCAGACACTTCAAGATATCAAGGGTGAGTTGTTCGATCGAGCTGCCTTAGTTTCTTTCTTATTGGTTGTAGCCCACTTGTTTTGGGCTTAGACTATTTCTTTTATTTTGGGGTTGCATCCCCGTACTCTAGTTTGATAGATGCTTTTGGTACGATGACTTTCAGATTCTAGGGAGGGATTTTCGCAGTTTATTTTATTTATTTATAGAGTTGGTTTTATTCAAGATTGAATGCTAGTTTACTTTCTGCACTGGTTTTAAGCTGTTAGGCTAGACTAAGAGTTGGACTTTAATGGTTCTCTCATTCGGGTGTCGGGTGGGTTCCACTCACGATGGTCGGAGTCGTGACAAAGATGGTATCAGAGCCCTAGATTCATTGATCTCGTCGTACCAAAATAGGTCTAGTAGAGTCTTGCGGAACGGTTCGGAGACGTCTGTACTTTTCTTCGAGAGGCTATGGGACTTTAGGAAGCTATCTCTTCTTTCTTCCATCGTGCTATAACTTGATTCCAATTGGTATCTGGTGATACAAATTGGTATCTGACTCTTTCACTCTTCTGTCCGCAGATGGTTCACACAAGGAACAAGGGAGCTAGACCGTCGGTCCCAACAGTGGGCCTGGCTATCAGTGGTAGAGGCAGGGGAAGGAGAAGAGGACGAGGAAGAGCCACACCCGCCAGGGGTGGGGCTCAAGCTGCTGCAGGAGCGCGAGAGGCAACCCCTCCCCCACCTCAGGAACAGGTTGTCGAAGATCTGGAAGTTGTTGTGGAGGATGATGGGGCGCATGCTGAGGCAGAGGCGGCACAGGCTGGAGGTGCAGGCCTTCCCTCTATGACACCAAAATCATTTAAGCATTCTTGGAACTTCTTGATTGGTTTGGTTAGTGCTGGAGCCATACCCGTGGGAGTTGTAAATCAGGCTCTGGGCACTCAGCCAGTAAAACCTACAGCTCCTAGGATGGATGCAGCTTCAGGAACAGCTGACTTCTTCAGGCCAATGCTAGGCCCAGTGATGACGGGGAATGAACATGAAATGCTGACCAAGTTTCTCAAACTGAAACCTCCTACGTTTCAGGGTACTGACAGGGAAGATGCTTATGAGTTCATATTGGATTGTTATGAGAGGCTGCACAAGTTGGGAATTGTGCAACAGTATGGGGTGGAGTTCATCACATTTCAGCTGCAGGGTGATGCCAAGCAATGGTGGAGATCTCATGGGGAGTGTTGGTCGTTCGTTTTACCTCCACTGACTTGGGAGCAGTTCCATTCTCTTTTCTTAGAGAAGTACATATCCCATACTTTGAGGGACCAAAAAAAGGACGAGTTCTTGAATTTGGAGCAGGGTAGCATGTCAGTCTCTGCTTATGAGGCAAAGTTTCATGCCTTGTCTCATTTTGCTACGCAGTTGCCGGGTTCTGAGGAGGAGTGAGTGATCTTGGGCATATTTATATGCCCGTTTATCGTATTTTACCCATGTTTGCCTTATGTTTTAATAGCATTACTTACTACATATTGTGTGTTTTGAATTAAATTGCTATATGTTGTACTAAGACACATGATTAGATACTTGTAGGTGAAATGATGTGGGAAAGTAACCATGGAAAGACAAAACGAAAGAGTAAAGCATGGAAGTGACATAGAGGAATGCTCGGGAGCAAACAAAGAAGCGAAAATAGGCACTGGAGCACACCTGGCGCGGCGCCCCAGGCCCCAAACATCCGCAGGGCCATCCTGGCGCGCCGCCCCAGCGATGGAACTGCCGAAGTGCAGGCCTAGCGCATCAGTGGTGCATCGCGCCAGCCACTGTCCCGACCGAAATTTCAGCTTTTTCCTAGTCTGATTCCAAGAAGGAAAAGGGGTTTTTTCCCAAGCCCTATAAATAGAACCTTGTGCGTCTTTTGTAAGGGTTCCATCATATTTTTAGAGCATAAGGCAGAGATTAGATTTCACCATTAGGTTTCTTTTCTTCTTCCTTTTCTTAGCCATAACTTTGGATGAAAATATATTTACTTGTGTTTTTTATTAGCATGAGTGGCTAAGAACCCTTGTTCTGGGGTTACGGATACAAACACATAATTAATTAGTATGAATTTGGATTGATTGTTCATTTGCCATTATTAGTTGCTCTTATATTCCTGTGTTTAGTATTTTGATGCTTGGCCTCCGTTAAGATAAATATGTAACATTGTTGTGAATTCGAGAGAAGGATCAACAAGGTAGATTGAGGAATCTAAGGGGTAAGACCTCTCTTTTGTAACGTAAAGGGTAGGTTAGCGACTAAGATAGGAATATACCTAGAACGTCTTGCTTGGTTCATACGGAAAGATATATAAATACTTTCAAAATAAGATGTCACATCCCCGATTAACGATGTAGTTGTGATGCTATTTTGGATAGGCAACTAGAGGTTCGAAAGACCATAGTTATAAAATCAACCCTGGAATCAACAACTAGGTGAACGAATAAGTCAATTTAAATGACTACTACTTATGATTGTGTAATAAAGCTGTAACCCTGGAATTCTCTCCAAACTTGAAACTGAAAAATTATTACTTGCTCGTATTTAATTCTGTCATTTTATTTTAGTGCTTTACTTACTACACAACTCATACTCTAGTTACTTTCATACTTATTTATTTTAGCAGTATACGAATAAATTAGAACATTATCTAGTCATAAGTCTCTTGGGTACGATATCCGGATTAACCAGTCTATATTACTTGGACAACCACATACACTTGCGTGTGAGTGGGAAGTCGCCTAACAAATTTTTGGCGCCTTTGTCGGGACTTAGAAATTAGCAAATTTCAAAATTTTCTTATACGGCTTTATTATTCAAGTATTGACAACTTGATCTTAGCTTTTGGAAAAATCTGCAGGTATAAACTTTGAACTGTCAACAAGTTGGAAAGGACGAAAGACTTAATAGAACCACACCCGGAACCTGAACAACTATTTCATCAATGGAGAAGGGCAGCAGCACTTTATCCTATCAAGTTTCAGGAGGTGGTTGAGAATCCGATCCAAATCGTTGAGCAACCAGAAGTTATTCCTGGAGAAATGGTAGCACCAAGGCCAGTGCCTGATGTGGCAATCCCACTTGTGACTAATGCCACCAATAGCATTCAAAAACCCATGCCAGGTGGGCGGTTTGAACTCAAGCAAAACATGGTGCAACTCTTGCACACCAATGGTCAGTTCACAGGCTTATCACATGAGGACCCACAACAGTATCTCCAGAATTTTCTGGAGATTAGTGATACATTCATACCTACTGGGGTCGCAAAGTACTATGTTAGATTGACATTGTTTCTATTTTCTTTACTTGGGGAAGCGAGGAGATGGTTGAAAGCTGAGCCACCAAACTCCATCACTTCGTGGAATGATTTGGCTCAGAAATTCTTGATGCGGTTTTTTCCATCTGGGAAGACAGCCAAGCTGAGGAGCGAGATTTTGAGTTTTAAACAGAAAGATGGTGAAAATCTCTACACGGCTTGGGAGAGATTTAAGTCACTCCTCATGGACTGCCCTCATTACTAGCAGACGAATGAGGTTTTGGTTCACACATTCATTGAAGGTCTGGATCCTCAGTCAAAGATTTTGCTAGACTGTGCAGCAGACGGGCAAGCACTAGAGAAGACATATGATCATTTGTACACTCTTTTTCAGAGGATGGCGCAGAGTAATCCGGAATGGAACACAAACACCAGCAGAGCCACACCGAAGAAGGTTGCCGGGTTACTTGAGGTAGATTCCAACACGGCTTTATTTGCCAAGGTGGAATATATGGCTAATCAGATGAGTAATATAGCTACGGTCCTCAACAAGTTAGCTCTTGGGAATAGTCAGGCATAAGTGAATGCAGTACAGCCTGCAGCTCGTTAGTTTTGTGATACTTGTGGGGGAGACCATCTATCGGAAGATTGTGCAGCAAATTTGGATTCTGTAAGCTTTGTCGGGTATGCTCAGAGAGGTGGATATCAGAGTTATGGAAATGCATACAATGCAAACTTGAGGAATAACCTGTCATATGAAAACAACCATGGCCAGAATCAATTCAAGAACCAATGGCAGAATCAACAGTTTTCTGGAAACAACAAGCCTGCGGTCGTGCCAAGAAACATAGAGGACATGCCGAAGTCGATCATGGAAAGACAAGCTAAATATGAAGCATATATGAAAGATCAGAAAACTATCATCCGGAATTTAGAAAAGCAAGTGGGGCAGCTAGCTGAAGCACAAAATATAAGACTACAGGGTGGTCTTCCAGGTGATACTGACCCAAATCCAAAGCAGGTGAATATAGTCACTACCCGAAGTGGGCTAGAGCTGAAAGAGATGGCACCAAAGCAAGCAGATCCCAAGGTATTTGAGGTTGAAACTGGAAAGGCTAAAGCTAGTGCAGAGACAGAGGTGAAAGAAGATGAAGTTATTGTGAAGCCACCTCCACCGTTCCCACAAAAGTTGATCAAACAGAGAGAGGAGGCTGGATTCAAGAAATTTCTTGACCTCTTGAGGCAGTTACACCTTAATTTCCCCCTCATAGATGTTCTTCAGGGAGTCCCGAAGTATGCAAAATATATCAAGAACATTGTGGCTAACAAGAATAGGCTGACCAAATATGCCATAGTCGCTCTCACAGAAGTATGCATGTCTCAGATTTAGAACATATTGCTAACCAAACTGAAAGATTCGGGAAGTTTCACTATTGAGATCACCATTGTCCAGAAAGTTATAGCTCGAGCACTATGCGATGTTGGGGAAAGTATCAACCTAATACCATCTTCAGTCTTTAAAAATATGGGGTTGGGTAGTTCTCGCCCCACTACAATTATTCTGTAATTGGAAGACAGATCCTTGGCTAGACCTGAGGGCATAATAGGACGTATTGGTGCAGATTGGTTCGTTGATCCTTCTGGTGGATTTTGTGTCTTGGATTTTCAACCAGACCTGGAATTTCCATTTCTTTTGGGACATCCACTATTGGCTACAGGCAGAGCGTTGATAGATGTGGCAGCAGGGCAACTCACCATGAGAGCACTGGACTAGGTGGGAGTCTTTAATATTTATAAGGCAATGAAGTTGCCTGCGTTATATGAGGACTTATCGACTATTACTGTGGTGGACATAGAATCAGGGATGCCACTCATAACCTCTAAAGATCCATTGGAGAGTTCCCTCACAGGGACAAATTTGTATAGAGATAGAGCGGCACATAAAATGGTTGAATGTTTGGAAGCAACTTGGGTGTTGTCTAGTACTACGGAGTTTGAGCCTCTTAATAGACCTTTGGGACCCCCTCCCAAGCCGTCTATTGAAGAGGCCCCAAAGTTAGAGATAAAACCACTCCCACTACATCTGAAGTATGCATATTTGGGAGCAGATGATACGCTTCCAGTAATTCTCGCGGCCAGGTTGAATGAAGCACAGGTGAAAGAGACCCTAGCAGTGTTGCGGAAGAGAAAGAGAGAAATTGAGTGGCAGATGTTTGACATCCATGGGATCAACCCATTATTTTGTATGCATAAGATCAATATGGAGGAAGGGTACAAGCCCATGGCATAGCATCAGAGGAGATTGAACCCTCCCATGAAGGATGTAGTGCGAAAAGAGGTGATCAAGTAGCTAGACGCAGGTATTATGTTCCCAATCTCATATAGCAAGTGGGTCAGTCCTATGCAATGTGTCCCCAAGAAATAGGGGATGACCATGATAACAAATAAGAAGGATGAGCTGATTTCAACGCGTACAGTCACTGGGTGGAGGATTTGCATGGACTATCAGAAATTGAATAACGCCACCCGGAAGGATCATTATCCCATCCCATTCATTGATCAGATGTTGGACAGGTTAGCTGGCCAGGAGTAATTTTGCTTTTTAGATGGATATTCTGGCTACAATCAAATAGCCATAGCGCCAAAGGATAAAGAAAAGATGACGTTTACCTGTCTGTATGGCACATATGCTTCGCGTATTCCCTTTGGGCTTTGTAATGCGCCGGCTACATTTTAGAGGTGTATGATGGCTATTTTTTCTGATATGGTGGAAGAGATCGTTGAAGTATTCATGGATGACTTCTCAGTGTTTGGAATGTCATTTGACACTTGTCTTCAGAATCTGGATAGGGTATTGGCATGATGCGAGGAGATAAATCTGGTTCTTAACCGGGAGAAGTGCCACTTTTTGGTCACGAAAGGCATCATCCTTGGCCATAAAGTGTCAAAGATGGGGCTTGAAGTGGATCGCATGAAGATAAAAGTTATCGAGAAACTACCACCTCCAGTCTCTGTGAAAGGTGTTCATAGTTTTCTTGGTCATGCAGGTTTCTACAGACGCTTCATTAAAGACTTCTCCAAGATATCCAGGCCGATGTGCAAGCTGCTTGAGAAAGAGGTAAAGTATGAATTTGGTGATGACTGTGTGAAGGCGTTTGAGAATCTGAAGAAGCGCTTGATCGAAGCTTCGATTTTGATTGCATCAAATTGGGAGCTGCCTTTCGGGCTTATGTGTGATGCTAGTGATATTGTGATTGGATCTGTGTTGGGTCAAAGAGTCGACAAGGTATTTCATTCTATCTATTATGCCAGTAAGACACTTGATTCAGCTCAGACAAACTACACAGTCACTGAGAAAGAGATGCTGGCGTTAGTCTTTGCTTTTGATAAATTTTGCTCCTATCTTGTGGGAACGAAAGTGATTGTGTATACGGATCATGATTTGATCCGTTACTTGTTTAGCAAGAAGGATGCAAAGCCGAAACTTATTCGGTGGATTTTGCTGCTTCAAGAGTTGGATTTGGAGATAAGGGATCAAAACGGCACAGAGAACCAAGTGGCAGATCATTTGTCCAGGCTTGAAGATTGGTCTCATATGCCTAATGAAGGGCATATCAGAGAGGACTTTCCAGATGAAAAACTCCTAGCTTTAAGTGTTGCTAATGCACCATGCTATGCTAGCTGATCTTGTCAACTTAGTGGTGAGTGGGGTGTACCCCCCAGAAGCCACTACACAATAGAAGAAGAAGCTATATCACGACTCACGATTTTATCTGTGGGATGAGCCTTACCTGTTTAAACAAGGTTCGGATCAAATAATTAGAAGATGTATTCTGAAAAATCATGTGGGGGAGATCTTAGAGAGTTATAATTCCTCTCCTTATAGGGGATATCATGGAGGAGAGCGTACATCATATAAGGTGTTACAGTCAGGTTTCTATTGGCCCGCGATATTCAAGGATGCAGTAGCTTTCGTCAAAGGATGTGATTAGTGCCAGAGGACTGGAGAAATCTCTAGAAGGCATGAAATGCCTTTACAGAACATCCTTGAGGTGGAGATCTTCGACGTATAGGGGATTGACTTTGTGGGACCCTTCCCACCTTCTTTTGGCAACAAGTATATACTCATTGCGGTGGATTATGTGTCTAAATGGGTAGAAGCGGTAGCCCTTCCAACCAATGATGCAAAGGTGGTATTGAAGTTTGTCAAGAAGAACATATTCACAAGATTCGGTACTCCACGAGCAATAATCAGTGATGGTGGGACTCATTTCATCAATAACTGGTTCAGAAAATTATTGGTTAAGTATGGGGTGCGTCACAAGGTAGCTACTGCATATCATCCCCAAACTAGCAAGCAGGTTGAGGTATCGAATAGGGAAGTGAAGCAGATTCTAGAGAAGATTGTCAATGCACAAAGGAAGTATTGGGCTGAGAAGCTTGATGATGCGCTATGGGCATATCGAACTGCCTACAAAACGCCCATTGGAGCTTCTCCTTATCGGCTGGTATATGGTAAGGCTTATCATCTGCCTGTAGAGTTGGAACACCAAGCCTATTAGGCTATAAAGAAGCTGAATCTTGATGAAGAACTAGCTGGGCAGAAGAGACAGTTGTAGCTTAACGAAATTGATGAGTTTAGGTTGCAAGCGTATGAGAATGCCAAGCTCTACAAGGAGAAGACAAAGAGGTGGCATGATAAGCACATCCTTTCGCGCTCGTTTGAACCTGGTCAAAAGGTCCTCTTGTTAAACTCAAGGCTGAAGCTTTTCCCTGAAAATCTAAAGTTTAAGTAGTCAGGACCATTTGAGGTAGTGCAGATGACTCCGCATGGCGTAGTGAAGCTCTGGAGGGCCGATAAAACTGGTACATTCTTGGTAAATGGTCAGCGAGTGAAGCATTATTGGGCTGAGCATGTGGACAGGGAGAAAACCTCAATCACCATATCAGATGAGTGATTTTTGAGGTGTGTCGTGCTGCGACGTTAAATTAGGCACTGCATGGGAGGCAACCCACGAATGTATTATAATATGTAGGACAAAAATATCAAAAATACAAAAATATGAGTCGTGCCACGACCAAAACTAAGGCGCTAGGTGGGAGGTAACCCACTGTTTTTCTAATAGTTTGTCATTTTTGGCAGGAAGAAAGAGGAAAATACGAGCTAAGGACGACATGGGGAGAGGTAAGTAACGAAAAATTCGCGTCCCAGGGGTCTGGTGGAGCCTTGGCGCGCCGCCCCAGGGACCAAACTTCCGAAGGTGCAACTTGGCGCCTTATTGGCACGCCACCCAATACAGGATCCCAGCTAGGCGCATTACAGGCGCACTTCCCCATGCTAAAAACTACTGAGCATCTTGAGTGGCGCAATGCTGGCGTAACGTACCACGGGCCAAACTTTTACAGCCTGATCCTGGCGCAATAAGGGCACGTCGCCCCAGGTCATTTTCCAGACGGGTACATCTATGACGCATCGTGCCAAGGCCCAAACTTCCATGAGCCAATTCTGGCGCAGCACGGGTGCGGCAGCCCATGCCCATTCCAGGCGTTCCACTCGGTAAAATAAAAGGGGCGGGTCAAGGGTCAACCGACCCAAGACCCGAATATTTTTACTCAATACTCCTTAAAAACCCTCAAATCTTTAATTTTTCTCTTCATTATTCAAAGTGGAGCGCCGCCCCTCATACCTTCTCTCTCAAATTTTCTGTCTTTCCTCCATTGTTGCCCATCTCAAGCGTGAACAAGTTCCATACTTTCTCAAGGTAAGATCTCCCTTTGATTTCTAGCACTCTCTACTTGTTATTTATGCTTTCCATTATCAAGAGTTGTAGGTGTAAGATTTGTTTATATTGTTGGAAGAATTAAAACTTTTCCACCATTGATGAAGGCTTGAAGGATTAAAATACACCCACAAAAGAAGATTATTTTTCGTATATACACTAATATTAGTGGATTTCGATTTTGTTTCTTGTTTTGTGTTGGATCTTGGTTTATGGAAAGCAAAGTAAGTAGTAGAAAGATATGGGTCACTCTAAAACTTTAAGAAAAATTATGATGAATGTGTAGTGCATGGAATGAAGTTGTGGCCTAGAATAGTGTTTAATCGTGAAAAATAGTAGTGAATCCTTGAGAATTGTTTAGAATGTACTTGTGGAAATTATTAAGTGGATATGGTGTCTTAGGATGACAAAACTAAACTCGTGTTTTGAAAGAGGGAAGTCTGAGTACCTCATGTTATCAACCTATAGACACCATGGATAGCAAATTAAGTGTGGGGTGTTATAGCCTCATGAAAACACTGATTTGGCTAGTTCTAATTGTACTGGGCAAATTTTGTGTAACTTGTGTGTTGTAAGTACAATGCCTCCAAGAGGAAAGAAATCGGTTACCGAAGGCACGAGAAGCAAAAGGTCTCAAAAAGGGGAATCATCTGGGACAGCAGCTCCTTCGATCCCGCAAGCGCCCCCACGAAAGTTTGAGAGGAGAGTAGTATGTATACATGGGACCGACTGGTTTGAATCACAAAAAGAAGCCAAGTACCATGGAGATGAGCATGTGGACGAGGTACGGCTGCAGGCAGAATTCCCTCAAATTCATGAGATGGTATACCGATTGGGCATCCAATACATCTTCCAGGATAAAGGAGAGTGCAACCTTACTATGGTATGGGAATTTTATGCACACTGGCACACGGGGGAAGGTAGAAGCCACCAAGTGGAAGTGCGACAATAGTTACTCTGTTTCACCACGCGGGTCCTGAATGAGTTCTTGGGAACATCACATGTTGATGTAGCACCATATTTGGAAATGAAAGAGGAGCCTCCATATAGAGACATACGCCACACACTTTGTGGAGTAAATTCAACGGCTCATTGGGAAAGAAGTAAAGACACGGGGAGACATGCCACCCTACATTATGCGTATTTCAGCCAAGAGGCTAGAGTGTGGTTAAAAATTATGTGTAACACTCTTCTACCGTGAAAACACACAACTGAGGTGACCAAAGATAGGGTGGTGCTGGTGTACATGCTCATGAGAGGAATGCAAATCTATGTGGCTTCGGTACTGAGGCACAACATGATGAAATTTCACAATAACAAAAGATGGCGTTACTACTTAGATTGGTGACCCAATTTCTAAGGCAAGAGAATATTGAGGAAGAAATTCATGATTTGGTTCCACCTCAAGTCCCGTACCTTGTAAGTCAACTAGTTGATGTGACAAAGACAAAGCCCCAAGACACTTCACATGGGCCGGTACTTTCCAATACCGTCCAACTTGTTGGAGATGATAGTTGGATGGGTAGAATGTATGGGATAGCGGAGCTACAGTTGCGAATTGGCGGTTGACCTGCGACCGAAGAGGAGATGATAGCTTTGAGCAACCGGTACCCGATGACTAAGAGCGCAATGTTTATGTGCAAGATAGGGCCAGCATTTCAGGATCCATTAGATGATGATGATCCGACCGTATAGGACACTAATGATGATGATGATGATGAGGTCGATGATGCTGGGACCTCTTTGATGGCGGTTGATGATGCGATAGCTGATCAGGATTAGGAATTCATTCCTGATGATGATGAGGACGATGCCTAGAGGCCCAGGGAGTTCCTTCTCTCACTCTTTATTTTTGTATTTATTTGAAGCACTGAGGGCAGTGCTATGTTTAAGTGTGGGGTGGATAAGTGACTTCCTATGATTTTCATTGCTATATCTTGAGTGTTGTGAGCATCGTGTGACTGGTTTTTAGCTGCTATGAAGAATGGTTAGTAGTATACTTAGTTAGATTTGTTTTGTATTTTTTGTTTTTAAGTTGGGTTCCTCGGCTTTTGTTTTCGGTTCTTTTCCTGAGGATAATCCCTTTGAATCGAGTAGATTTTTTTTAGGATAGAGTTCTAGGTGAGTCGTAGTAGTAATGACTTATCCCAATAATAGATGGTTGATGATCGTCTTAAGGGAAAATTAGTCATAGAATTGTAGGATTAGAAATCGTGCCTTTGGAACTTAAAAATCCTACTTGAAACTTAGTTAGACGTCATGGGTAGTTCATGCGAAGCCAGGCAAGTGAGTGAGAACTTCATGAGAAACACATAGGCTCTTTAACTAGACTTAAATAACGAAGGAAACGGGCTTAATTGTGTAAATTCACTCAATGTGTTTATGTGTAAGCATGCAAGTGTAATCCTCCTATATATGTTTCATGGTGCCGTGTGTGTGAGCTTTTGATTGGTTTCTTGCATAGAGTAGAATCTAGAACTTGCCCCGCGTGTGTGAATGTTAACTAGCATGAAATTTGTAGAATATGATTAAGGCATTTTCTTGAAAAGCCCATTTTTCTTGTTTATTAGATGATTATTTGTACCACCTTGACATTGCCATTAGTGAAGCCCCTTTGTCACGACCCAATTTCTCGGTCATGATGGCACCTACAACCCCCGGTAGGTGAACCAACCCCCATAACCCAGAACAGTTAGTAATGGGCTACTATCTAGCAAATAAGGGAACAAGACGAATAAAATAGATAACAGGGATATAAATATATACATATGCGGAAACTAAACCAAACCCAAGACCTGGTATCATAGTACAGAGCCAAACTACATACATGGAGTGCAAATAAACCAAAAGAATATATACAGATGTCTCTGAATGGTAATAGAGTACATGAAGCAACAGATAAACTAAAGCTAAGCTCCGATCGCCAAGAGCTCACCCTCAGCCTGAAGTAGTCTCCAACAGATCTCCAAGCACGAATCACAACGGTCTAACGGCGATGGCCCACGCTAGGATCTGCACCCAAAGATGCAGGGGGTAGGGGTGAGCACCAAATGCGAAGCATAAGGTACCCAGTAGGTATCATAGGCCGACTGGGCACATATAAGATAAAAGCGTAGTAATAGACAGAATAGAAGCAAGTAGTCACAGAAATCAACGAAAGGTACACAGGAACTAGCCCAGAGGGAAATCAACAGAACCACATATGAGGCTAGTAAGCAGAATATACACACCATAGGCACAGGTGAAAGTAAGAAATAACGCACCTGGGGTCCTTGCAACAACAGTGTATACAAAATAAGTTTACGAAATGGACGGTATACCGGTAACCTCAAGTGTAAGAAGAAGAGAGAAAGAGTAATAATAGGCATGCTCAGAGACATGAATCAACTCAACTAATCATACCAATCTCATACTTATCCATAATAGAGAACGATTCTGTAAGTAAAAAGGAAAAGTCTACCTACAGTCCCCCGGCCGCCCATACAACCGAGGAACACAAACAAGTGAAAACAAACCCTCCGGCATCCCATACTACCGGAGCGTACAATTAGCAAACAGCAAACAAGGGTGGAGCCTCAAACAATGAATGATATGATGCATGAAGATCTCAAGTGCCATGGTATCTCTGTATGTACCTCCTCCGGCGCCGATCCGGCCCAGCAGGTAGGTTCCATGGAAGGACTCTGCCCGTATACCTCTACTCCACGTATACCCCTCCTCCGGCACACGCAGCCCGTAGCCCCTGGCCCGGATGCAATGTCCATGGAGGTCCCAGACCCCATACTAAATCTCAGTATCAGAACATGTATCAAGATAGAGACCCAGTCTCGATATCAAGATAGAGACCCAGTCTCGAATATGCATGCCCAGACCCTGTCCAGGACTAAAAATAGTAGGAAAATATCTCAAAAACCCCTCCAAGGGTGCCCGGGCGTAGCCGGGTCTAAACAGTAAAAAGTCATCTCAGGTGCTCGGTCCGACCGAGGCTAAAAATCATCTCAAGTACAAGAAAACTCAACTAGCACTCCGGCCCTGCCGAGTCTAGCGATAATCGTAAAACTGATGATTTTAAACATAATTTTACTTTCTTGCCCAAAAATCTCCACAAGTGAAATCAACCATTTCCAAATCATTTCCATCAAAAATGGGCCCCCCGGGCCATGCAAGGTTTAGAAAACAGTGCCAGTAGGCCCGAAGCCAAAACCACAGTAAAACATGGATAAAACCTCTTTATATGCATGGAAATGGTATGATCACACACAATAGCTGCCCCGCAGCTCACAATCAACCTATCGACCCTGCACAGGCCCACAGCTACTCAGCAAGCATAACCAGCCTAGAAGGATAATTCTATGCCCGGGACTCGCGGACATTCCCAAAATCCCACCTTCTATGTTCCAGAGTCAATAAGGCCTCACAGGACCACAAGGGTAAATAAAATATATCCGCAAATACTACAAGCAACGGAGGAATAAAATAGGCGGACATGAATAAAGCGGTCAAGGTCTGTGGTACCAACCTAATAAACCAACCCAAGGATGCCCATTAATACAATTTTATTCTATATATGCGGAGTCTAGGAAAATTAAACCGTAATCTACCTGTCGTCCGACGACAAGCTGCTAGAACAACGATGTCCAAGCTCGAACCACTCCAAGAAAATCCAAAACTAAATCAGAATCGGAATCGGATTTGGGATGGAACAACTTGACGTAGATAATTGATTTTCTTTCGATGACCGAATATTGCATCAAAGTAATTTTCTCTCAGCAATACTCGTTAGCGCACATAGAATCAACATGCACACAATATGATGAATGACAATTTATGTTGAAGGAATTGATTTGTATGTTGACAGCAATTACATTTTGCAAATAGTTGAATAAAGCATAAGTGTATGCTGCCAACTCAATTAATGCCTCCACTAAATATACTAGTTGTTGCCTTCATCTTCCACTTACACGTGGGGGTGGAGGTGGCAACCAATTTCATCCCGCTAAGTATATACTCGGGTATTGCATAAATTCATGGTAAAATAAATATAATATTTTAAATATACCATAATTCATAGAAAATTATTTCAAATAAAACCTACTATATTATAATAATAAATTTCAACATAATTAAATTTACTACCTCCGTTAAATATTACAATGTATAAAAACTTTATAAAATAAATACATATACAATTATAACGTATCAAAAATATTTTCCATAAACCCTTAAAATATTTTGAAAAGGTAATAATAATATAATATAACTTCCTACCACCTTCGACTTTTAAATAAAATACTTTCAAATACGCACGATTTCGATACTCAAGAATTCTCTCGGGATCCTCCCTTATTTTTTATAACTGTTTCGGAACTGAAATGGCGTCTTAAAACGTGAAGTTGAGGCTTAAATCGAGTTTAACCCGACCCGGTTCGCGACCCGGTTCGTAACCCATTTTCTGCCAGACAGTCCGCGGTAAAACAGTCATAACGTTTTACTCCGAGATCAGTTGAACGTGAGGTTTTATGCGTTGGAAACTAGACTCGTAGACCTTCGATTTGGTATTTCGGGGGACTTCTAACTCTTTATATATTGAGAGAAAATCCCTGAGACATTTGACCCAAGGTTCAGAAAATTTGTTAAAGGTCTTACGATAACTGTTGTCGATTTGCTTGACTTCAAATCTTAAACGTGAAAATGACCGGAAGGGTCATTACACCCTTTGAGCCTTGAAGCCTATGTTTTTGTTAAGCCGCATAATGAGCCTATCCACTTTGTTGATACCCTATGGATTTGATCCAAATAAAAGTCCCTAATGCACTATGAGCTCGAAAAGTAAAAAAAGGAAACAAAAGAAGAAGGGTAGATGAAAGTGAAGGTGAGTGTAGTGAAATAATGATATAGAGCCCGGTTAAATCTTTTAAAGTGCTTGTTGTTAGGAGTCAAAAGAGTTTGAAAAAAAAAAAAAAGTTTCGCTAGAAACAAGTACGCATCAAATAAAGGGCGAAAAGAAGGTGGAATAAGTGGTAGTACAAGAAGGTGTGAACATAGGAGAAACTAAGAAAGAAGGATGAGAAAAGAGTAAAAATGTAGTGTCATGTGCAATAGGGAAAAGAGTCACTTTGTGCCTAAAAGTATCCTACCCGTCTCGAAGCCGACATTACAACCAAACGAGAGTTCTTTTGATTTCATGAATGTGATTGCTTTGTTGCATTCACTATACACTACGGGCAAGCCTATGGTATGTTATGATATGTTTGAAACATCTTTTGAGAGAGTGAGTGTTTTATTGATTCAGAATGCCCCATTTAAAGTAGATTGGTGTGATTGAAAACATAGGTGTAATACTAAATGGTGAGGGCACTCATTTAATGTATTTGGCAGTGTTGTTAATTGCATTGTTTATACATATATATGTTGGCCCGATAGTATGATGAAGAGTCAGTTATAGAGGTTTTGTTGTTTCAAGTGAAGGATCTTTAAGATAACAAGTGATGTTTTGATGTTGCTCGCTACATGAACTATGAAAGCATGATTAAAATTGTTTAGCCGCTTGCAAGTGAGGAGGAAAAGTTCCTTAGGTGTTTATGGTGAAGCATAGCATAGAGAGTAGTGAGTTTTTCGAGGACGAACAAAGGTTTAAGCGTGGGGTGGTGATCTTGGGCATATTTATATGCCCATTTATCGTATTTTACCCATGTTTGCCTTATGTTTTAAGAGAATTACTTACTATATATTGTGTGTTTTGAGTTAAATTGCTATATGTTGTAATAAGACACATGATTAGATGCTTGCTGGTGAAATAACGCGGGACAGTAACCATGGAAAGATTAAACGGAAGAGTAAAGCATGGAAGTGACGTAGAGGAATGCTCAGGAGCAAACAAAGAAGCGAAAATAGGCACTGGAGCACACCTGGCGCGGCTCCTCAGGCCCCAAACATCCGCAGGGCCATCCTGGGGCCTTGTTGGCGCGCTACCCCAGTGGTGTAATTGCCGAAGCCCAGGACTGGTGCATCAGTGGCACATCGTGCCATCCACTGTCCTGACCAAAATTTCAGCTTTTTCCTAGTCCGATTCCAAGAAGGAAAAGGGTTTATTTCTCAAGCCCTATAAATAGAACCTTGTGTGTCTTTTGTAAGGGTTCCGTCATATTTTCAAAGCATAAGGCAGAGATTAGATTTTATCATTAGGTTTCTTTTCTTCTTCCTTTTCTTAGCCATAACTTTGGATGAAAATATATTTACTTGTGTTTTTTATTAGCATGAGTGGATAAAAACCCTTGTTCTGGGGTTACGGCTATAAACACATCATTAATTAGTATGAATTTGGATTGATTGTTCATTTGACATTATTAGTTGTTCTTATATTCCTGTGTTTAGTATTTTGATGCTTGGCCATCATTAAGATAAATATATAACATTGTTGTGAACTCGGGAGAAGGATCAACAAGGTAGATTGAGGAATATAAGGGGCAAGACCTCTCTTTTGTAACGTAAAGGTTGGGTTAGCGACTAGAATAGGAATATACCTAGAAAGCCTTGCTTGGTTCATACGGAAAGATATATAAATGCTTTCAAAATAAGATGTCACATCCCCGCTCAATGATGTAGTTGTGTTGCTATTTTGGATAGGCAACTAGAGGTTCGAAAGACCATAGTTGTAAAATCAACCCTAGAATCAACAACTAGGTGAACGAATAAGTCAATTTAAATGACTACTACTTATGATTGTGTAATAAAGCTGTAACCCTAGAATTCTCTCTAAACTTGGAACCAAAAAATTATTACTTGCTCGTATTTAATTCTGTCATTTTATTTTAGTGCTTTAGTTACTACATAACTCATACTTTAGTTACTTTCATACTTGTTTATTTTAGCAGTATACAAATAAATTAGAACATTTGCTAGTCATAAGTCTCTTAGGTACGATATTTGGACTAACCAGTCTATATTATTTGGATGACCACGTACACTTGCGTGTGAGTGGGAAGTCGCCTAACAGCGAGTTCAGTTATTTATCAAGGGTTCGAGTACTAAGCTTCAGGTATTGTCTGTGCACATGACTTCTTCAGGGAAAGGCTTTAATGATGTGGTGGATTATGTGAAGAAACTTGAGGGAGTCAGGCAGGTGGGGCAGGCTAAGGTGTTAGCCAAGAAGCCTCGGAATGAGGGAAATTATGGTGGTTCGTACACAAGGGGTCAGAATCAGCAGTTATACTCAGCCCGTCCTATTCAGTCAGCTCTGCCAGCTGCTACAGGTGGTCATCCAGGAGCTAATCAGCAGTTTTCAGCTCCTAGAGGCCAGGTAGCTTCTTATTCATCTGCTAGCAGGCCTACACTTGATCGTGGTTGCTTCTATTATGGTGATCTGGGCCACTTTAAGAGGGAGTGCCCTCACAGGCATACCGGTAATCAGGTTCAGTAGCAGCCCAAAGCTGTGGTCCCGGTAGGTAGAGGTGGTCATGCTAGAGGTCATCCATAGGGAGGGTGAGGTACCTTTCAGGAAGGCCGGGGAGACAGAGGTAATGGCAGCGCGGGCAGGAGTGCGGCGCAGCCTGCCAGGAAGGTTGCCCAGATTGATGATTGGGCTCACTTCTATTCATTTCTAGGGAGAACTGAGGCTGAGGCATCAGATGCAGTAATCACAGGTACCATTCTCGTCTGTGATAAAATGGCTTCGGTGTTATTTGACCCAGGTTTTACATATTCGTATGTGTCTGTGAGTTTTGCGTTGGGTATGGACTTGGTAGGTGATATCCTTGATTCCCCTATCCATGTTTCTACCCTGGTTGGAGAGTCAGTTATGGTGACTCATGCTTATCATAACTATTCTGTTATTTTGTGGGGTTGCATACTTGGGTAGACTGGGTAATCCTAGATATGGATGACTTTGAGGTGATTTTAGGCATGACCTGGTTATCCCTTTATCATGCCGTGTTAAATTGTAACACCAAGACTGTGGCTCTAGAGATTCCGGGTAAGGAGAGGCTAGAGTGGGAAGGTGTGTACAGGTCTAAGCCGGTCAGGATTATATCGTTCGTTCGGGCTAGGAAGCTAGTGGGAAGAGGGTGTTTAGCCTTTTTGGCTAATCTCCGGAATGATAGTGTGGAGTACCCATCTATTGAGTCAATTCCAGTTGTTTCAGAGTTCCGAGAGGTGTTTCCATCGGATTTGCCTGGTATGCCTCCAGACAGGGATATTGACTTTTGTATTGACTTGGAGCTGGGCACTCATCCCATTTCCATTCCTCCGTATCGTATGGCTCCAGCAGAGTTAAGGGAACTTAAGACTCAGCTTCAAGAACTCCTAGATAAGGGATTTATCTGTATCAGTGCTTCACCTTGGGGTGCTCCGATATTGTTTGTAAAGAAGAGGAATAGTAATATGCGGATGTGCATAGATTACAGGCAGTTGAACAAGGTTACCATCCGGAATAAGTACCCTCTACCCCGTATTGATGATATGTTTGACCAGTTACAGGGTGCATCGGTGTTTTCAAAAATTGACTTGAGGTCAGGGTATCACCATTTAAAAATTAGGCTTGAGTACATTTCTAAGACTGCTTTTCGGACTCGCTATGGGCATTACGAGTTCTTAGTAATGTCGTTTGGTTTGACCAATGCACTGGCAACATTCATGAGTTTAATGAATGGGGTGTTTAAATCTTACTTGGATTCATTTGTCATCGTTTTCATTGATGATATTTTGATCTACTCCAAGAGTAGGGAGGAGCATGTTGAACATCTTCGTATAGTGTTGGACATTTTGAGGCGTCAAAGGTTTTATGCAAAGTTCACCAAGTGTGAGTTCTGGTTGACTTCAGTAGCATTCTTGGGGCATGTAGTATTAGAAAAATGAGGTGATGGTAGATTCCCAGAAGATAGAGGCAGTCAAGAGTTGGGTCTGGCCTAGCTCTGTGACTGAGGTGAGGAGTTTTCTTGGGCTTGCAGGTTATTACCAGAGGTTTGTTAAAGATTTTTCCTCCATTGCTACTCACTTGACAAGGCTAAAACATAAAGGTGTACCGTTTGTGTGGTCTGACAAGTGCGAGGAGAGCTTCCAAAAGCTCAAGACACTTCTGACCATGGCTCATATTTTGTCCTTGTCAGTTGAAGGTAAAGACTTTATTGTTTATTGTGATGCTTCACATTCTGTTTTTGGGTGCTGTGTTGATCCAGGATAGGAATGTGATAGCCTATGCTTCTAGGCAGTTTAAGGTGCATGAGAGAAACTATCTTACTCATGATTTAGAGTTGGCAGCGATGGTCTTTGCACTCAAGATTTGGAGACACTATCTCTATGGTGTCAAGTGTGAAGTGTTCACTGATCATCGCAGTCTATAGCATGTCTTCACTCAGAAGGATTTGAACCTGAGGCAGAGGAGGTGGATGGAATTGTTGAAGGATTATGATGTGACTATTCAGTACCATCTGGGTAAGGCTAATGTGGTGGCAGATGCATGGAGCCGGAAGACAGCTAGCATGGGCAGTTTGGCTTGTTTGGGAGTGTCCAAACGACCACTGGCAAGGGAAATTCAGGCATTGGAGTCCAAGTTCAAGCACTTGGGTATTTCAGATCAAGGTGGGATCTTGGCTAGTGTTGAGGTCAGATCCACATTCATAGAGGAGATAAAGGCCAAACAGTTTCAGGATTCGCAGTTGAGCAGGCTTTGGGGCAAGGCAATATCCAGAGAGTTTGAGGATGCCACGTTGGACTCTGGAGTGTGTTAAACTTTAGAGGAAGGATATGTGTTCCTTGAGTCGATGACATGATTCAGAAAGTGTTGGCAGAGGCTCATGGTTTGCGGTATTCAATGTATTCGGGTGTAACCAAGATGTACAGGAATTTGAGGCAACTTTATTGATGGCCTGGTATGAAAAGGGACATAGTTGATTTTGTGTCCAAGTGTAAGAATTGCCAGCAGGTAAAGTATGAGTACCAGATATCTGCAGGACTACTTCAGAGGATGCTCATTCCAGAATGGAAGTGGGAGAGAATAGCCATGGATTTCATGGCGGGTCTCCCCAAGACCTTGGGGAAGTATGATTCTATTTGGGTCATTGTTGACTGACTGACCAAGTCATCTCACTTCATTCCGGTCAGGGTGGATTATAATTCACAACAATTGGCTAAGGTCTACGTGAAGGAGATTGTGAGATTGCATGGAGTGCCATTGTCCATCATTTCAGAAAGGGGTACACAATTTACTTCTAAGTTTTAGGGTAAGTTGCACAAATAGTTGGGCACTCAACTCATCTTTAGTACAGCCTTCCATCCTCAGACTGATGGTCAGTCGGAGAGGACGATTCAGGTATTGGAGGACATGCTAAGACCATGTGTAATTGACTTCGTGGGTCATTGGGACCAGTTTCTACCATCGTATGAGTTCTCATACAACAATAGCTACCACTCCAGTATTAATATGGCACCGTTCGAGGCTCTATATGGGAGGAGTTGTAGGTCACCGATTGGGTGGTTTGAGGAAGGCGATGTGAAAACTTTGAGCATTGACTTGGTAAGGGAATCGCAAGAAAAGGTAAGAGGTATTCATGCCAAGTTACTAGCTGCCTAAAGCAGGCAGAAGGAATATGCGGATCGCAAGGTCTGGGACATGGAATTTCAGGTTGGTGAACAAGTTTTGCTGAAAGTGTCACCAATGAAAGGAGTCATGCATTTTGGTAAGAGGGGCAAGCTCAGCCCCCGGTTCATCGGTCCGTTTGAGGTTCTCGAAATTATGGGCCAGTGGCTTACAAGTTAGCACTGTCGCCTAGTTTGTCGAGTGTCCATCCGGTATTTCATGTATCCATGCTTAAGCGATACCATGGTGATGGGGACTACATCATCAAGTGAGATGAGGTGTTACTTGATAAGGATCTTCACTATGAAGAGGAGCCGGTTCTGATTCTTGATCGGGATGTCCAAAAATTGAGGACAAAGGTGATCAGTATGGTAAAGGTTCAATGGAAGCATCATCCGGTTGAGAAAGACACTTGGTAAACTGAGAGGGACATGCGGGACAAGTACCCTCACTTGTTTGAGGATACAGGTACTACTCCTTCCTTCTTTATCTTTCTGTATTCTTGGGTTTGATTGTTTGGGGATGAATGATGGATAAATTGGTATCTGTTGTAACGAGCGAGCCTGTCGTTACGGGTAAACTTTTCATGCCATGTTTTAAAGTTAGAAATCTCCGGCTTTGGGAGTTTGAAATTCTGGGCTAGGCTAGCCTCGGTCAATTTTGGAGTGAGGTATAGTTTAGGGAAATCTGGGTGAGGATTGGGTTAGATGTCTTGATTTGAGCTAGTTTTCCACGTAGCAAAGATATAAAGGAGTCCGGGGGACTTTTCAGAATCGAATTCGGGTAAGTAGAACTCCCAGAATTGAGATTGACGTGAAGAGGTTATTTCAGAACGTCGGGAAAATAAGTGTGGTGTAAAATGGACTAGTTTTGGAGATTTTACGACTTTCTATCCTATGTCAACCGCTTTTAGCGGTTGACACTCTGCCATAGCGACCTCCGTTATAGCAGAAAAATTATGGCCACAGCGGAAGTCAACGTCGGTCAGCCTCCGCCATAGCGGATGACTCCGCTATGGCGGTACCGCTATAGCGGAGCGGACTGCTATAGCGGAGCGTGATGGGATTTAATGCAGAAACTTCCCCAAAAATATTTAGTTTTCACAAGTTCGTTTGGGAAAAGGGCTAGGGCGATTTCAGACGTTTTTCCTCCATTCTTCATCATTTTTCTTCCCTAAGGTAAGGTTTCTACTCTCTGAACTCCATAATACTTTTTCTATGCAGTAAGATTACTAGGAGTGGACTTGGGAAAAGGTTTGGAATGACTTAGAGAGGGTAGAATCTGAGAAAAAAGGGGATTCTACGTGTAGAAGTTCTTGGGTGTTGCTAAATTTACTGTTTTATGATCATGTGACCTTAATTTCCTAATTTTATCCGTAAAAATGGTAGAACTAGGTGAATTAATAGCGGGAAGCCCAGAAAAAAAGGTGAAATGATCATGGGTGGCCCGGGGTTTAAGATTATACGTAATTCAGGTGAAATTTAGGCCATAAAGATTAATTATTGGTTATTGTGTGTTATTTTAGACTAAGAACCGGCAAGAACTTCGGGAAACAGGAAAGCTCCGATTGTGTAGAGCTTTGGATCATTTCAATGTAGGTGATGGTTTGCTTCCTGTATGATGTGTGTGTTCAAGTACTCTTATCTAAGTATTTGTATGAAATACATTGCTTAGGGAATGATTAGAAGTGTCTAATAGTCCTGTTAGCAGTCTGGTAAATTGAATGTTGTATTGTGCTTGTTGGTTTTACAAGTTGATTATTCATTTTTGTGACTGTGAATTGTTTGACTTTGGTTGGCTCAGGTACCACGTCTGGTACGGGATAATACTAACGGTTGATTTGGGTATCACGCCTGGTATGAAATATACTAACGGTTGGCTCGGGTACCACCCTTGGTATGGGATAACACTAATGGTTGACTCGGTTACCACGCTTGGTACGGGTTTACTTTATTGTGTTATTGCATCTTTATTTAATGGTTTCTTGAGTGGACCGGGTTGTGAACTTGAATTGCGATTGCGTATTTTGGTCCTTGAGAGGCCGGGTTATCACATTGCTTTACGAGTTGGTCTTGGTGTAGATCGGGTTGTTTGTCTGACACTTAGGTGTTGTCTAGAGGAGATCCAGGGTGGGTCCAGGATATGTAGCAGAATATGACTGTTTGTGTTGTGGATTATTGATCATAACTGTGAAGTGATTTACATGTGGGACAAGTTAGGTAGAGACTTGTAGTCTAGGAATACCTGTTGACTTGCCTATGTGTTTTCTGTACTCTTACTTGATTTCTGTAATTTTTCATACACTGTTTTACTTGTTGGAACTGGCTAATGATCCTACCAGTACATGGTGGTTGTGTACTAATACTGCACTTGCTTATCTTTTTGTGAGTACAGGAAATCTTTTGGCGGTTGACGCACGACCTCACTTGTAGGCCAGACACTTCAAGATATCAAGGGTGAGCTGTTCGATCGAGCTGTCTTGGTTTCTTCTTATTGGTTGTAGCCCACTTGTCTCGGGCTTAGACTATTTTTTTTATTTTGGGGTTGCATCCCTGTACTCTAGTTTGATAGATGTTTTCGGTACGATGACTTTCAGATTCTAGGGAGGGATTTTTGCAGTTTATTTTATTTATTTATAGAGTTGGTTTTATTCAAGATTGAATGTTAGTTTACTTTCTGCACTGGTTTTAAGCTGTTAGGCTAGGCTAAGAGTTGGACTCTAATGGCTCGCTCATCCGGGAGTTGGGTGCCACTCACGACGGTTGGGATCGTGACACCGACTCAACATATGAAAAAAGTATTTCTCTCTTTAAAATGTGCAGTGAAATTTTTCAATATTCTTCAAAGACACATGATGTATATTATTTTTAAAATTTATTTCAATAATTAATTAAAAAAATTACAATAAATGTAGTAGTTGTTGCAGTGATTTTTATTACTTATTATAATATATTTAAAAGTTTTTTATACAATAATTTACTAAATTGTTGCAATAACTACTAAAGAAATTAGAGAAAATGTATAAAGTACCCCCTGAAGTTGGACCTGATTTATAAGTAGACACTCAAAGTTTATGAGGGTCCTATTACCTCACTCAATCAATTCCAACCAAAATAAATACCCCATTTTAACTCATTTTGTCACCAGATTTGGTCTCACGTTGAATATGCGCGTGAGTATTTAAAAAACAGCCCAAACTAATAAAAAGAAGCCACATGGCATTGCAATTGAGTTCTTTATAAAAGAAAAAGACTCATCTTCCCCAAATCAATTCAAACACCATTGATAGCCATTGAAGCTTGTTGGAGTTCCCATGGCCGAGTTAGCACTACAATATCTCTCGAACTCTGATTCACCATAGCAGAACGAGCACTCCGTTAAGTTATTACCATACTCGGATTTCTAACTTTTCTATGAGAATCCATTTTCAAGATCTAAAGTAGTGGACACGCAGAAGATAACTTCTTCTTAATCCCTTCTCCATTAAAATCAGCACCGAAAATTGTATTGAATTAACATATAACCCAATACCAACAAGTTATGTCTCAATCCTAAAACAGATATGGAGTGTTCGAGCTTAAATTTGACACTTTTCTATTAAAGACACATAATTTATTTTTGTTCCTCTCATTACACAAAAGACAAGTTTAAAACTAAATCAGGTAATGAAAATCAAAGAAAACATAAAATCAAGAATTTGATGAGCTTTTTGGATGTAGTTCCATTCTTTGAACAAAATGGAAAGAGTGATTAGGGGGAACTATTGAAATGTGAGAGGGTCGAGTAAAAATTCAACCTTTATTAAATGGATTGAAAAATATAAATAATTACTATATTATTTGATTCGGGAGTGATACACACGCGCAGGCATTGAGAACAAAATTGATGCAGAAATGGCTAAAAATGGTGCATTTATTTTGGTTGAAAATAGTTCACTGGGGTAATAGGACCCCCGCAAACTTTGATTGTCTACTTACAAATCACGTCCAACTTCAGGAGGTACTTAATGCATTTTCCCAAGAAATTATAATAAATGATGCAGTTTCTGCAACTGTTATAGCAACTGCAACAGTTATAGTACTTTTTTTATTAACCGTTACAAAAAATTCAAAAGTTCTTTATGCAATAGCTTCCTCAATTACTACAACAAATATAATTGTTATAGAAGTTTGAAAATAGCAACTTTATTCAAATGAACATTGACAAAATATAATATTGTTCACTTATCAAATAATTAAAAATTACTTTTAAAATAATGTCCAGTACTATACGAACAAAATCTAATTCATAAATGCATAAATTAGGTGAATTTATTTTTATTTCATTAATTTTTTTTCTAAACGAAAGAAATAAGAAGTAGAAGAAGAAAGAGAAAGAAGAGGAGGAAGAAGAAGGAGCAAAAACAACGCCGATGATGGAGAAGATGAGTAATAACAATGACAAGTAGCTGCATCAGCAAAAACCAAAAGAAATCATAGAAAAGGGAGAAAAAAATGAGCCATAGAGAAGAGAAAAGGGTTGAAAGTGTGTGATTTTTTTTTTGTATTTTATAAAAATTTAACATGTTTTAAATATTACACTTTTGACCCTATTTAATTTAATTTCAAATTAAACAAGATTAATCAAACTTGTCAATCAGTCTTTTTAATTTCAAAACAAGACTGATATTTCTGGCTCATTTCTGCCAAGATTTTTTGAAAAGGTATACAGATTGGATTACTAATATTAGGATGGTCACCTAAATATTATTTTTTTCACAAAAGTTACTTAACTATATTTTTAGGACTGCTTGCATAAAATGATAAAGCTCACATCTTTAGGGCCCAATTACTTCTTTAAATATTAGTTTACCTAATTATATTTTTTTTCATTTTTCATGCTTGAATACATTACAAAAGGTATCCATACACATGGTTTTATCTCGAATACATCGCATAACGCATTCAGATACATCATATCCGCATGTATCTAAGGGATTACAACATGTATTCACATGTATCTGAGGGGTTACAACATGTATCCACATGTATCTGAGGAGTTACAACATGGATCCACATGTATCAATGTAGTTACAACATGTATCCGAGGATTACAAGAAGTTGAGTTTTTGGGGATGCATCTGATGGGTTTTGGGAATGTATCCGATGAGTTTTTTGTTAACATGTGATATATTAAGTAATTAAAATAAAGTACCGGGAGACTTAGTAAATATGATAGAAATATTTGACTTTTTATGTAATTTTTCCTATTTTTTAACACAAAAGTCACAAAATTTTGATTAAACTAACAAAAAAGTTATACCACTGAAAAATTCTAACTTTCTGATAGATTACTTTTTTTAAAAAAATTAATAAATAAAAACTCAATTAAAAAGATTTGAGCCGACCCAATAGCGATATGACATTTGTTTTTACTTTTGATTAAAAAATCTTGATTTCTCTCCTTTTTTTTGAATCCACCAATTAATCTTTGAATTAGTATATTGTTTGTTTTTCGAAATGTTTATCTCTAAAAAAAATTAGGTTCAAATAAGCTGGTCTTTAGTTAATAATTTTAAGCATACGTGATCGCCATTTTTATATGATATTGTGTTATCGTTATAATGGTTATCCTATAATATTAGGTGAGAAATAAGAAAAAATAATCTCAAATGAAATTAAGTAGTACCAAGTCATTTCTTTATAAGGGCTAGAAAAATTAATCTTTGCAAATTCGTAAAGAAATAATAATCTTAGCACTAGTAATGCAGTGTTTGAGTGGATATACTTAAACAAAATATGCATTAATAAGCTATTAAATAAAAATGAGTATTACTTTATGTGAATATGGTGTAATATAAAAGTGTGTGTACTAAATTACAGAGAAAAAATAATTAAAAGTCTAATTCTTCACTTGAATTTTGAGTGGGATCGTGTCTTTTAAATTGAGTTCTTGTTTATTAGATTTAAAAAAAAAAAGTGAAAAAGAGTCATCCACAGGAAAGTTAGAATTTTTTGGTGGTGTAATTTTTGTGTTAGTTACTCAAAATTTAGTAATTTTTGTGTTAGAAAAAAATAGTTAAATGACTTTTGTGAAAAGATATGATAGTTACATGATCATCTATAAAATTAACCCTTAATATTATAATACATATTTATTAGTTAAATAAATGACATCGCCGATTTTTGAGTTCATTTAATTCAATTTACTAATTTTTTTTAATCCACTTGGTTTTTTTTACTTTAAAAATAAAAAAAAATGGTGGGGGACTTCGAGATGGGTTAATGACCTCATAAGACGCATAAGAATAGACCATATTATCACTAGGCGTGGCATTCAAGTATTCGATTTGGTATGGTGTTTTTGTATTCAAGTTTTTGAGTTTTCATTCTGAAAAAAATATAAGCTAATTAAAACCAAACTAAGTTCGTATTGATTCTGTTTTCCTCTTTTAGTTTATTCTCTTTATTTAGTTTTTCGATTTTCTTAATTTGTCATTTTCCTTTTGAATTATCACGTTGTCAATGCATATTTGGCTACCGAAGTTAAGGCGGCTGTTACTTCTCTAAGGGCAAAGCAAGACCACTACAGTTAATTGTTGGCAAGAAAATGGAGATATATAGTTTAATTGAGAAAATGACAAAAATGGTCCCTTATGTTTAAGGGTAGATTTAAAATAGTCCTTTAAGTATGCATTTATCAATTTTGATCTTTTAAGTTTATCACAAGATAATAAGAATGATCCCTTAAATATACACTTAACAGTTTTGGCCCTTTAAGTTTTCCAAACTTTAACACTTTTAGGATCTGTTTGGAAAGTCACTTGGTAATTGAAATTGATATAATTACTAGAATAGTAATTATCAATCTAGTAATTACATAGCCTAGTAATTACAACGGTTTATTTGGTTACCACAATGTAATTACAGTGTAATTACAAGTGTACTGGTTAGTTGCACAAGTAATCACATGGTTATATTAAAATTTTAAAATAAAAGCTAATTATCAAAAACTAAAATTTATACTAAACAAATAAGGGCCTTTATAAATAATATTATATTAAATATTTAAGATATTATATATATATATATATATATATATATAGATATAGATATAGATATAATTATATATATACATATATATATAGATATAGATATATATTGTCTTCTGAAATATATTAATTAATAAACATATATTCTTCACTAATATTATAAAAAAATAATTGATTTATATTTTTCAAATTAGTATATTTTAATAACATTAATCATAAAAACTTAAAGTACATGATTTTTAAGAACATCATAAAATGCATGTTTAACATAAAGATTAATATTATAAATATAATGTCATAAAATTATTAAAACATTTGACAAAAAGATAATCTATCAATTCTAACTAAAAATGAATGACTTACAATGTAAAATATCAAGTCAATACTAGTAAAACAAATAAATTAAAACTAAAAATACAATATAAGTTCAAAATTCAAAATTCAAAATTCAAAACAAAAAAGTTAACATATAATACTCTTATGTCAAATTTCAATATAACGTATCAAATATGATTAAAAGAAAAGAAAAATCTAAGTCTATAACCTTATTCAACAATGAATTCTACTTTAATTTAAGAATTAGAATACTAAAAAAATTATGCTAAATGAAAAAAATAAACAAAGAATAAATATAAAATAGTTAATACGAACAATTGCATGGAATCACAAGAAGTAAAGGTTTGGAAATGAGAAGGAAATAAAATATAAATAATATAAAATAAAAAATATATTTTTCAAAATTATTAGAATAATAAATATTTAAAAAAAAATAATATAAATAAAAAATAAATTAAAACGAAAAAATAAAAATAGAAATAAAAGGATGAAATTAGAAAATAATCAGCTCGTAATTACATCATGTAATTACCAAAATTTCACAGCTCCCCCCTCCCCCTCCTTGTGAATTGGAGAGTGTAATTACCCCTACCAATTACACCAATTACCTACTGACCAAGTAATTACCTGATCAACCAAACATGCCAAACTGTATAATTACACCAATTACACCAAATCCAATTCCCAGGGTGGCTTTCCAAACATGCCCTTAGTCTCTAGCAAAATACTCACCGAACTCTATCTATTAAATTCTATGAGAACTATGAAAAAAGATTAGCAAGAAGTCACATTTAGAGATACTCGATGGACGTATTGTCAGTTATACGGCAAAATCGAGAAAAAGATTGACAGATTTAACAATGACGAAAATAGTACCTCAAATCACAAAAACTCGGGAGTCTATTGTCTAGGTAAATATACTACTCTCAATTTTTATTTAACTATCATCTATCAATATAAAATAAATATTTTTATTATTTTTGTTTATACTTTTCAACTATAGTTTAGCACTTTAAAAAATAACATCCGTCCATCGAGTTTCATAAAATAAACTGATGGACTCCTCTATTTTATTTTTAAAAATAAAAAATAATCATAGTTATTACGCTAAATTAACTGACAAAACGTCCATAGGTGTTTCCTTACAAATCTTATAGCTTACACACACTTTTGAATAGAAAAAATTGATAGATCTATCTGTCAATTTTTGTAAAATAAATTTAGAAAAGTCATTGGCTTTTTAATAGTGTTCCTTGATTTTTGTCCGTTGAAATTTCTCTTGTTTTAGTAGTGAATTTTTAAATAGTTTCTGCTATTTCTAAATTATTTCTAAAGTCTGGTATAATTTTTTGAGGTGCAATTTTTATTTATTTTTTAAATATTTTATTAGTGTCTTCTAGTTTTTTGTGTTGCATATTTAAGGATTTGATGTGACTATCTTGATCTTATAATTAAATCCTTTTTTCATAGTTCTCGTCAAATTTAATAGATATAGTTCGATGAATATTTTGGCAGAGACTAAAAGTGTTAACTTTAGGAAAACTTGAAGGACCAAAACTGTTAAATGCATATTTAAGGGACCATTCTTATTAACTTATGGTAAACTTAAAGGACCAAAACAAGTAAGTGCATATACTTGAGGGACTATTTTGAACCTACACTCAAAGATAATGGACCATTTTTGTCATTTTCTTTAGTTTAATTTAACACATATATAGTACTCTCTCCGTTTCAATTTGTTTCGTCTATTTTGATTTGACATGGAGTTTAAGAGAATAGATAAGACTTTTGAATCTTGTGGTCATAAATTAAAGATATGTCAAATATACCAAAAACCCTTTAATCTTGTGGTCTTAAGCATGGCATGTGAAAAGTTAAAATTTAAGAGTTGCTAAAAAGGAAAAAAGACATTCTTTTTGAAATGAATAAAAAAAAAGTAAGCCAAACAAATTAAAACGGAGAGAGTACTACAATTTTGATATTTTAACCATAAGCATAACTTATTTAAAAAAGAAAAAAAGAAACAAGAAATTTTAATTCGCCGAAGAACTAAACGTGAGAGAGTAAGAAGAAAAAAAAATAGTATTATTGCAGTGTGCATGCTAGCAACAAACCATAGCTGCTACATGCTAAAGCCTAGAATGGTAGTAACAATAATTAAAGACAAATTTAAAAACGAGTTTGGTGCATTATTTCACTCGTTAAATTTAAATTCTGGATCCGCTTTCGGTAGTATTGCCAGCAGATTCATTGGTTGTAGTGGTGTTGGGGTGATTCATTCCCAGAGTATTCTTGACAGCTTCAGCAGTGTTTTGAGCCATGTTTGCAGCTCCATGAGCCGCATTAGCTGCACCTTGTGCTGCTCCTTGAGCCATGTTTGCTGCTCCATGAGCCACATTAACTGCACCTTGTGCTGCTCCTTGAGCCATGTTTGCAGCTCCATGAGCCACGTTAGCTGCTCCCTGTGCTGCTCCTTGTGCTGCTCCTTGAGCCATGTTTGCAGCTTCATGAGCCACATTAGCTGCACCTTGTGCCATGTTCTTCACTTGTGTCCCAGTCTTCGATCATTAACAAACTCATTAGGCATATCAATTACAAAAATTAACGACAATATCATACTAACATGAGGGTGGTAAATGGGCGGTTCAGGTTGAATTTGTCGGGATAAACATGGGTGATTTTGCCGCCGCCAAAATGTTACTTAGGTTGAGTTGAGTTCAGTCAAGATCGGCTAAAGAGTATTCCAACCCTCCTAACACTTATTGAATTTATATTTATTTTTTATTTTCTTATATGTTATTTAAATTGATAGAACTTTTTTCTTCTGCTTTGTTATAGCTATATTGAAGGGGAGCCTTGGAGTAACTGGTAAAGTTGTTGCCATGTGACCAGAAGGTCACGGGTTCAAGCCTCTGGCAGAAATGCAAGGTAAGGCTGCGTACAATAGACCCTTGTGGTCGGGCCCTTCCCCGGACCCTGCGCATAGCGGGAGCTTTAGTGCACCGGGCTACCCTTTTTTTTGTTATAGCTATATAACATATCAAACAAAAATCTTTTTAAAAATATTTTGATACAATTACTCATGGATCAATTTAGACTACATATTTAGCACAAATCAATCAACTTTTTAATGGGTGAAATTTGAACTGATTAAGATAGACTGAGTTAATAAATAGATACTTCCTCCGTCTCAAAATAATTGTCACCTTAACAACAAAGAAAAATTGTCCCAAAATAAGTGTCACCTTAGGAATTCAAAACAAAAATTGTTACTCCCTCTGTCCCACTTTATATGACTTACTTTTCTTTTTAGTCAGTCCCAAAAAGAATGACACATTTTTACATTTAGTAACAATTTAACTTTAAAATACTTATTTTACCCTTAATGAAATGATTTACAACCACACAAACATCTAAGACTCATTTTAGACGACAAGTTTCAAAAGTCTTCCTTTCTTTCTTAAAGTCCGTGTCAAATCAAAGTAACTCATACAAAATGAGACGAAGAGAGTATGTGTTTTCAACTATATTCTTATACTCCATCTTCTTAACTGACATCTAATTTATCAGGCAGGAGTGAAGGGAATGAAAAAGATTACCTCTTGAATCAAATTGGTTGCTTGGCCTTGGTCCGTCGACTCTTCCCTTCTTATCTGCAATTGACGGAGAAAAAAAACTTACTTTACCATGTAGAATTGTGTCATCTGACATTGCTTCGCATAAACTTAATTAAATGTATACATACATACATACAATGTAATGTAAATATCAAATTTGTGAATATGAAGAAGTAAAGCCTTAAAACATCAGTCACATATCATAATCATCGTACAAGTCAAATTGTGACGATAAATTGACGTCACTATTACCGAAGGAGGAAATGATCTCCTATGGTTAGTTATAATTTAAAAAGAGAAAAATGAATTTACAAAAAAAAAAAGTGTTTTATTTATCGATTTTCTTATGTTATATTTTTCTGATCTCATTGAAAAGTACTACACAAATGTAAAAAGACTTAAAATAGATCACCTCGCTGAAGGCAAGTGAACAAGTAACAAAAGTGTAATACTATATATATAAAGTATACCTGAGCTTGGCCGGGAATTTTACCAGTGCTATAGAAGTCTTTGCTAGCCATGTTAATTAGTTTTGTGATTTGCTTGTGTTATGAAGTAATTAAGGTAGTAGATTGAATGCAAATTAAGATGGGATGGTTTGATATCTGGGAATATATATATATATATATATATATATATGTGTGTGTGTGTGTGTGTGTGTGTATTTATGTGCTCAAATGGTGAGCTAAATGAATGCATTTTCTAACATATGGAGGACAAAATTCAAGAACTTGATTGGTACCAGCATGAAGTATGGATTTGGATTGGTTAACAACGTATCAAAGACAATTCATGATCCGTCTTTTTTGGATAAATTAAGAAATAGAAAATAAATTGCTAATTTCATCACTTAGAATATATATAGGGGTGTGTTTGGTACGAAATAAAATATTTTCACATTTTCTTGTAAAATGTTTTCCTAAATAATAAATACGTCTTTACTTATCTTTTGGTGTTTAGTAAGTAAGTAGAAAATATTATTTAATATATATATATATATATATATATATAAAATAAAAAAAAAATCTAGACAAACGCTATAAAATTGGGGAGGAGATTATTTATGTGAAATGACAGAGACAATAATGTGAAATCTCATTTGTAAAATTTGTTTCCCTACTTCGAAAATCATTTTAAGAAATCAAACTTGTTTTCCTATTGAAAAATATTTCTTAAAAAATTTTGTCCAGTCAAACATGAATAAATCAGAAATTATTTCTGAAGGAATACATGTATCACATTAATCTAATTTATATTAAATAATACGTAAATCATAAACACGAGAACTTACTTGTTCTTTTCGTAGCGAAAGAGAAAGACTTGATTGAACCGCAGTTGAAATCACTGGTGGGTGGTGGGTGTCACGATATGTTGGATCAACCTCCTATTCCACAGCATAAACTCTAATTGATTATGGAGAGAGAATAAACCGTAGAAAATATTGTTGTTTTCTGTCTATTAAAATTAATTAATTACACACCATAAGTGTATTTATATAAAAAAAATATTAGGGTTAACTTATTCACCCTAATGGGCTTCAAAGCACCCCTTATGGGTGGGCCCGAATTTTCTACATCTCCCGCTCACGCATAATGAGAATGCTTTTCTAATTTGAGAAATATATTCTCATCTCATCTCCACAATCATTCATACAGGAAAGTAGAATGTGCGACCAACATACTGTGAGATATATATAAGTGTTATACATCTGTTAGGAGTATATAGCCTCTCGTCCAACACAAACCTGCAAGTAGATCATAAAGTATGCAGTTGTCACGACCTAGACCGCGTGAGTGGCACCCACCCAATACCCTCGAGTGAGCGGACCAATACCGACCCAACACTTAAGCATTATAGCATCTTAAAACCAATGCATAAAATAAACTAGCAATAAAATCTCAAATACTATATCATAAAACTGCAAAAATATTCTCCCTAGAACCTGAAAGTTATCGTGCCAAAATATTCTATCAAAACTGTCTAGAAATACGGAGATGCAACTCCAAAATATGCAAAGTCTAAGCCCGAAATAAGTGAGTTACAACTAACAGGAAGAAACTAAGGTAGTTCGATCGAAGCAGCTCACCCTTGATGTCTGAAAACACCGGGACTACAGGTGAGGTCGCGTGTCAGCCGCCGAAAAATTGTCTGTACTCACAAAAGAAAAACAAGTGCAGAATCAATACACAACCACTGTATACTGGTAGGATCATCGGCCATCTCCAATAAACATAATATGAACAGTAAACCATGACATAGTAAGGTACAAGAGACATGTAGTAAGTCAACAAATAATCAGATATTAAGTCCCTCCCTTAGCTTGTTAACACATGAACCAAATAGTAACCATTGACCACACTCAAATACAACACCATATACCCTTGCTCACATAACTCGGACCCACCAAGAATCTCCCTAACATAACCTAAGTGTTAGACATGCAATCCTGGTCTACCCTAAGTCCAACCTCACATTTACATAAAACCACTCGGCCTCTCATGGACCATATGCAGAATTCACAATTCAAGAACACAATCTGGTCCACTCATGGAACCATCGAAAGAATACAATAATGCAATTAAAACAACCCGTACCAGGCGTGGTACCCGATCCAACTATTATGAATTCCCATACCAGGCATGTACCCGAGCCAACCGTTAGTAATTTCTGTACCAGGCGTGGTACCCGAGTCAACTGAATATTATAACAAGTCCAATCAATCACAACCAATGAACAAACATACTTGTAAAATCAACAAGCAAATAAAAGAAGTTCATTTCACAAGACTGATTACCGGACAACTAGACATTCACAATTCATTCCCTAAACATACAACTCATACACTACTATGAAATAGGTTGTGAACACATAATACATATTAGAAATCAATAACCATCACCTACCTTGAAATATTTCAAGCTCTACTCAACCGGAGCTTTTTCGTTTCCTGAAGTTCTTGTCGGTTCTTGGTCTAAAACAAAACACAATAACCAAAAATCAATTCTTATGGCCTACTAGTTACCCAGATTATGCAGAATCCCAAACCCCAGGCCAAACATGATCATTCCACCATTTTTCGGGCTTTTCTACCATTAAGTCACCTATTTCTACCATTTTTCATTGATACATTTAGAGAATTAAGGTCACATGATCATAATCTAATGGAATCAACAGCACCCAAGAACTTCTACACCCTAGAATCCCTTCCTTCCCCGGATTCTACCATCCTAGGTCATTCCAAACCTTTTCCCAAGTCCACCCCTAGGAATTCTATCGTATAGGAAAGATATTATGGAGTTTGGGGAGTAGAATTCTTACTTTTAGGATGAAAAATGGTGGAAAACTGATGGAGTTCACCTAAAATCGCTCACCCTTCTCCCAAAATATTCTTGATGAAAACTGAACATTTTGGGGAAGTTTTCTATATTAAATCCTGACTAGTCCGCTTAGCGGTCCACACTCCACTATAGCGGTACTGCCATAGAGGTCCATGCTCTGCTATAGCGGTACCGCCATAGCGGAATAATCCGCTATACTGGTGCTAACCGACGTCGACTTCTGTTGTAGCAGTATTTTCTCTGCTATGACGAAGGTCCCTATGGCAGTGTGTTAACCGCTATAGCAGTTGACACATGACAGAAAATTGTAAAGTCCCCCAAATCGGTCCATTTTACAACACACTAAATTTCCTGACATTCTGGAATAACCCCTTAACGTCAACCTCGATACCGGGAGTTCTACTTACTCAAATTTGATTCTGAAAAGTCCCCCGGACTCTTTTATGTCTTAGCTAAACGAAAAACTAGCTTAAAACAAGATACATAACCCAATCATTACTCGGCTTGCCCTATACCATACCTCGCTCCAAAACTGGCCAAGACTAGCCTAGCTCAGAATTTTCAACTCCCAAATCCGAAAGTTTTCTGACTTGAAACTTCGCACAAAAAGTCTACCCGTAATGATGAACCCGGTCATTACAACAGATACTAATTTACTCATCGTTCATCCCTGAATGATCTAACCCGAAATTATAGAAATAAAGAAAGAAAAGTGTAGTACCTGAAACCTCAAATAAGTGAGGGTACTTGTCCTGCATGTCCTTCTCAGTTTCCTAAGTGGCTTCCTCAACCGTACGATGCTTCCATTGAACTTTTACCATAATGATCACCTTTGTCCTCAATTTTTGAACATCCCAATCTAGAATCACAACCGGTTCCTCTTCATATCAAAGATCCTTATCAAATAACACCTCATCCCACTTGATGATGTAGTCCCCATCCCCATGGTATTGATTTAGCATAGATACATGGAATACCGGATAGACACCCGACAAACTAAGCGGCAGTGCTAACCTGTAAGCCACTGGCCCTAAAATCTCAAGAACTTTGAACGGTCTGATGAATTGAGGGCTGAGCTTGCCCTTCTTACCGAAACGCATAACTCCCTTCATTGGTGACACTTTCAATAGCATTTGTTCACTAATCTGAAAATCCATGTCCCTTACCTTGCGATCTGTATATTCTTTCTGCCTGTTTTGGGCCGCTAGCAACTTGGTCTGAATGCGTCTTACCTTTTCTTGTGCTTCCCTTACCAAGTCCATGCCAAAGGCTTTACATGGCCTTCCTCAAACCACCTTATAGGTGACCTACAACCCCTTCTATACAGCGCTTCAAATGGTGACATGTCGATGCTAGAGTTGTAGCTATAGTTGTATGAGAACTCACACAATGGTATAAACTGGTCCCAATGACCCCCAAAGTCAATCACACATGCTCTCAGCATGTCCTCCAATACCTGGATCGTCCTCTCTAACTGACCATCAGTCTGGGAATAGAAGGTTGTACTGAAGGTGAGTTGAGTGCCCAACTCTTCAAGTAACTTACCCAAAAACTTAGAGCTAAATTGCTTACCCATGTCTAAAATGATGGACAGTGGTACCCCATGCAATCTCACAATCTCTTTCACATAGATCTTAGCCAATTGCTGCGAATTGTAGTCCACCCTGACCGAAATAAAATGAGCTGACTTGGTCAGCCTGTCCACAATGACCCAAACAGAGTCATATTTCCCAAAGTCTTGGGAAGACCCACCACGAAGTCCATGGATATCCTTTCCCACTTCCACTCTGGAATGGGCATCCTCTGAAGTAGTCCTATAGGTCTTTGGTGCTCATACTTTACCTACTGACAATTTTGACATTTAGACACAAAATCAGCTATATCCCTTTTCATCTCGGGCCACCAGTAAAGCTGCCTCAAATCCCTGTACATCTTGGTTACACCCGGATAAATCGAATACTGCAAGCCATGAGCCTCGGCTAACACTTTCTGAATGATGTCATCAACCCGAGGAACACAAATCCTTCCTCTAAAATTCAACACCCCACCAATATCTAACGTGGCATCCCCGGACTCTCTGGATATTGCCTTGCTTCGAACCCTACTCAACTGTTAATCCTGAAGCTGCTTGGCCTTTATCTCCTCTATGAATGTGGATTTGACCTCAATACTGGCCAACACTCCACCTTGTTCTGAGATACCCAGGTGCATGAATTTAGATTCTAAAGCCTGAATCTCCCTCGCCAAAGGTCGTTTGGACACCCCCAAACAAGCAAAACTGCCCATGCTAATTGTCTTCTGGATCAATGTGTCTGCCACTATATTAGCCTTACCCGGATGGTACTGAATGGTCATATCATAGTCCTTTAACAGCTCCATCCTCCTTCTCTGCCTCAAATTCAAGTCTTTCTGAGTAAACACATATTTCAAACTGCGATGATCAGTGAACACTTCACACTTGACACCATAAAGATAGTGTCTCCAAATCTTGAGTGCAAAAACCACCGCTGCCAACTCTAAGTCGTGAGTGGGATAATTTCTCTCATGAACCTTCAATTGTGTAGAAGCATATGCTATCACATTCCTGTCCTGCATCAACACATCACCCAAACCCGAATGTGAAGTATCACAATAAACAATAAAGTCCTTACCTTCAATCGGCAAAGACAAAATGGGAGCCGTGGTCAGAAGTGTCTTGAGCTTTTGGAAGCTCTCCTCACACTTGTCGGACCACACAAATGGTACCTCTTTCTGAGTCAGCCTTGTCAAGTGAGTATAAATAGATGCAAAATCCTTAACAAACCTACGATAGTAGCCTGCAAGTCTCACAAAATTTCTTACCTCAGTCACCGAGCTAGGCCAGAACTAACTTTTGACTGCCTCAATCTTCTGGGGATCCACCATCACCCTCTTTTCTGACACTACATGCCCCAAAAACGCGACTGAAGTCAACCAAAATTCACACTTGGAGAACTTCGCATAAAGCTTTTGGTGCCTCAATAATTCCAACACAATACGGAGATGTTTAGCATGCTCCTCCCTACTCTTGGAGTAGATCAAAATATCATAAATGAAAATAATGATGAACGAATCCAAATAAGACTTAAATACCCCATTCATCAAACTTATGAACGGTGCCGGCGCATTAGACAACCCAAACAAAATTACTAAGAACTCGTAATGCCCATGCTGGGTTTGAAAACCAGTCTTAAGAATATCCTCGGGTCTAATCTTTAACTGATGATACCCTGACCTTAAGTCAATTTTTGAGAACATAGATGCACCCTGTAACTTGTCAAATAGATCATCTATACGGGTTAAAGGGTACTTATTTCGGATGGTCACCATAATCAACTGCCTGTAATCTATACACATCCGCATACTACCATAATTTTTTGTTCACAAACAAGATCGGAGCACCCCAAAGTGAAGCACTGGGATGGATAAATCCCTTATCTAAGAGTTTCTGAAGCTGAGTATTAAGTTCCCTTAACTCTGCCAGAGCCATGCGATATGGAGGAATGGAAATTGGGCGAATGCCCGGTTCCAAGTCAATGCAAAAATCGATATCCCTGTCCGGAGGCATACCAAGCAAATCCGCTAGAAACACCTCCTGAAACTCTGAAACAACCAGAACTAACTCAATAGATGGGGACTCCACACTATCATCCCAGAGATGAGCCAAAAAGGCTAAACACCCTCTCCCTACTAGCTTCCTAGCCCGAACAAAAGATATGATCTTAACTGGCTTAGGCCTGTACACACCTTCCCACTCTAGCCTATACTTACCTAGAATCTTTAGAGCCAAAGTCTTAGTGTTACAATTCAGTACATCATGATAAGGGGATAACTAGGTCATGCCCAAAATGACATCGAAGTCTACCATATCCAGAATTACCAAGTCTATCCAAATATGCAACCCCATAAATATTACAGAGCAAGCACGATAAACATGAGTGATAATCACGGATTCTCCAACCAGGGTAGAAACATGGATAGGGGAATCAAGGATATCACAAACCAAGTTCAGACCCAAAGCAAAATTCACAGACACATTAGAGTAGGTAGAACTTGGGTCAAAAAGTACCGAAGCCATCCTATCACAAACAAGAATTGTACATGTGATCACTACGTCTGATGCCTCTGCCTCAGACCTCACCAGAAAAGCATAACACTGAGCCCGATCATCAATACAAGCTACTTCCTTGGTTGGCTGCGCCATACCCATGCCCGCACTGTCGTTTCCCCTGTCTCATCGGCCTCCTTGAAAGTTACCTTGCCCACCCTGTGGATGACCTCTAGCGTGGTCACCTCTACCTGCCGAGACCATAGCCTTGGACTTCTGTTGAGCCTGATTACCAATATGTCTATGAGGGCACTCCTTATTAAAGTAGCGTAGATCACCTCAATAGAAATAACCGCGATTAAGCGAAGGCCTGCTGGTAGATGTGTAAGAAGCTCATTGGCCCCGAGGAGCTGAAAACTGCTGATTATCTCCCAAACGACCACCTGTAGCAGCTGTTAAAGCTGACTGAATAGCAGGGGTAGAGTACACCTTCTGATTGTGGCCCCTGGAGTGTGAGCCACTGAAGTTTCAATCATTTTAGGGTCTTTTGGCTAACACTATAGCCTTTCCAACCTGCTTGACCCCTTCTAACTTCTTAATATAATCCGTTACCTCATTGAAGCCCTTCCTTGCTGAAGTCATGTGCACAGATAACACCTACAAATCTGTATTCAAGCCCTTCACAAATAACCAAATACTCTCCTCCTCAGAACCCAACAACTGTGTAGCAAAATGAGACAAGGCATGAAACTTAGCCTCATAAGAAGAGACCGACATGTTACCCTGTTCCAGAGCCAGGAACTCATCCTTTTTGCGATCTCTCAAAGTACGAGGCACATACTTCTCTAAAAAGAGGGCGTGGAACTTCTCCCAAGTCAGTGAGGGCAAAACATATGGCCGACATTCCACATGAGACCTCTACCACTACTTAGCATCACCATGCAACTCAAAAGTGATAAACTCAACCCCATGCTGTTGCAAAATGCCCAGCTTGTAAAGCCTCTCATAAAAGTCCAATATGAACTCATAAGCATCTTCCTTTTCAGTACCCTAAAACGTAGGAGGTTTCAGCTTAAGGAACTTGGTCAGCATCTCGTGCTCATTCCCTGTCATGACCGAACCTAGCATTGGTCTGAAAAAGTCATCTATGCGCGATGCCACATCCATTCTAGGAGCTGTAGTAGCCGCTGGCTGAGTACCCAGAACCTGTTTTGTAGTCCCCATGGGGTTGGCTCCAGCACCAACCAGCACTCAGAAAGGACCACACTTGCTGAAATACTTCGGGTGTGATAGGGGGAAGGCCTGCACCTCCAGCCGGTGCTACCTCTGCCTGCTCTACACCCTCCTCAACAGCAACCTTGACTTCCTCTTCAACCCAGTCCTGGGGTGGGGGAGGGGTCACCTCACGTGTTCCTGCAGCCACTTGAGCTGCACCTCTGGCGGGTGTTGCTCTACCTCTGCCCCTGCTCCCTCCTCTACCTCTAATAGCCAGGCCCGCTACTGGGACCGTTGCTCTTGCTCCATTGTTCCTTGTGTTAACCATCTGCAGATAGAAGAGTGAACAAAGTCAGATACCAATTTGTATCACCAGATAACAATTGGAATCAAGTTATAGCACAAAGGAAGAAAGAAAAGAAAGTTTCCTAAAGTCCTATAGCCTCTCGAAGAAAAGTACGGACGTCTCCGCACCATTCCGCATGACTCTACTATACCTGTTTTGGTATGACGAGATCAATGAACCTAGGGCTCTGATACCATCTTTGTCACGAGTCAAACCACTGTGAGTGGCACCCACCTAATACCCCCAGGTGAGCGGACCAATCTCAACCCAACACTTAACCATTCTAGCAGCTTAAAACCAAAGTATGAAATAAACTAGCAATAAAATCTCTAGCACTATATCATAAAACTGCGAAAACATTCTCCCTAGAACCTGAAATTCATCGTACTAAAATATTCTACCAAAATTGTCTAAAAATATGGGGATGCAACCCCAAAATATGCAAAGTCTAAGCTCGAAATAAGTGGGCTACAACTAACAGGAAGAAACCAAGGTAGCTCGATCAAAGCAGCTCACCTTTGATGTATGAAAATGATGGGACTACAGGTGAGGTCGCGTGTCAGCCACCGGAAGATTGCTTGTACTCACAAAAGAAAAGCAAGTGCAGAATCAGTACACAACCACTGTGTACCAGTAGGATCATCGACCAGATCTAATAAACATAATATGAATAGTAAACCATGACATAGTAAGGTACATGAGACATGTAGTAAGTCAACAAATAACCAGATATTAAGTCCCTCCCTTAGCTTGTTAAAACATGAACCAAATAGCAACCATTGACCACACCCAAAGACAACAACATATACCCTTGCTCACATAACCCAGACCCACCAAGGATGTCCCTAACATCACCTAAGTGTTAGACATGCAATCCTGGTCTACCCTAAGTCTAACCTCATATTTACATAAAACCACCTGGCCTCTCACGGACCAAATGCAGAATTCACAATTCAAGAACACAATCTGGTCCACTCATGGAACCATCGAAAGAATACAACAATGCAATTAAAACAACCCATACCAGGCGTGGTATCCGAGCCAACCATTATGAATTACCGTACCAGGCATGGTACCCGAGCCAACCGTTAGTATATCCGTACCAGGCGTGATACCCGAGCCAATCGTTAGTAATTTCCATACCAGGCGTGGTACCCGAGCCAACCGAATGTCATAACAAGTCCAATCAATCACAACCAAGGAACAAACATACTTGTAAAACCAACATGCAAACAAAAGAAGTTCATTTCACAAGACTGATTATCGGATAACTAGATATCCACAATTCATTCCCTAAACATACAACTCAGACACTACTATGAAATAGTATGTGATCACATAATGCATATTAGAAATCAATAACCATCACCTACCTCAAAATATTTCAAGCTTTAGTCAACCGGAGCTTTTCTATTTCCCGAGGTTCTTGTTGGTTCTTGGTCTAAAATAACACACAATAACCAAAAATCAATCCTTATGGCCTACTAGTTACCCGAATTATGCAGAATCCCAAACCCCAGGCCAACCATGATCATTCCACCCTTTTTTTGAGCTTTCTCACCATTAATTCACCTATTCCTACCATTTTTCACGGATATATTTAGATAATTAAGGTCACATGATCATAATCTAATGGAATCAACAACACCCAAGAACTTCTACACCCTAGAATCTCCTCCTTCCCCGGATTCTACTATCCTAAGTCATTCTAAACCTTTCCCCAAGTCCACCCCTAGCAATTCTATCATGTAGGAAAGATAGTACAAAGTTTGGAGAGTATAATTCTTATCTTTAGGATGAAAAATGGTGGAAAACTGATGGAGTTCGCCTAAAATTGCCTTGCCCTTCTCCCAAAACATTCTTGATGAAAACTGAACATTTTGGTGAAGTTTTCTGCATTAAATCCCGCCTAGTCCACTATAGCGGTACACGCTCCACTATAGCAGTACCGCCATAGCGGAACCATCAGCTATAGCGGTGCTGACCGACGTTGACTTCTGATGTAGCAGTATTTTCTCTGCTATAGTGTAGGTCGCTATGGCGGTGTGTCAACCATTACGGCAATTAACACGGGACAGAAAGTCGTAAAGTCCCCCAAATTGGTCTATTTTACAACACACTCGATTTCCTGATATTTCAGAATAATCTCTTCATGTCAACCTTGATACTGAGAGTTCTACTTACACAAATTCGATTCCGAAAAGTCCCCCAGAATCCTTTATGTCTTAGCTAAATGGAAAACTAGCTCAAAATAAGACACCTTAACCAATTCTTACTCGAATTTCCCTAGACCATAACTCGCTCCAAAACTGAACGATACTAGCCTAACCCAGAATTTTCAACTCCCAAATTCAGAAGTTTTCTGACTTGAAACTTGGCACAAAAAGTGTACTCGTAATGACAAACCCGATTATTACAACTATATTCCAGATTATATGAATCACATTTGATATAATCTTAAAATCTTATATATCATTATTTTTATATTCACAATTATAACTCATAAGTCATAAATGGTGCACCAGTGAACACAAATCAATGAGATTCCATTAATGATCTTCCTCTTTTTATAATTTTTTAACATTAGTTTAATAGCTTTTCTAGATGTGCTCTGCCAAATCGAATTTGTGTTCATGATCTTTTAGAAGTATACTAAGATAGCTACATCAAACTAGGGGTGTACATGGGCCGGGTTGGTTCAGATTTTTTAAATACCAAATCAAATCATTAGTATCGGATTCTTAAATTTATAAACCAAACCAAACCAATAAAAGTCAGATTTTCCAACCTCGAGGTTTTTTGAGTTTTTCGATTTCCTCAGGTTTTTTGAATTTTTTCAGATTTTTTCTGGTAAAGTCTTCATGCAAACATATAATTAACTTGTTCTTCAAATATTTCTTTAGTCCGAGCAAAATACGACTATCTAAGGTATTTCTTAAAAAAAATAACACAAAATATATTAACTTTATTTGGAATTTATGAAGTGAGTGATGACAATAAAATATTCAACCAAAAAAATAATGAAGTCGCATAGAATAAATATTGCATATTAATAAGTCATAATAAAAATAATCATAATTTAAAAGTATTAAGTCATGCTAAAATAAGTCTAATAAGTATTAACTACATGACTAAATATTAAACAGAAAAATAAATTAGTTTATGTATTTATGTAAAATTAAAGAATAAATATATAACATGATTGTCATTCCTAGTGTTGGATTGAATAATCTTTTGTTAACATTCGTATTGATTTAGGCTTTATTTGAGTTACTAATATCTATGGGTTCTAAAAAGACTTATTGGACCATTTAAAATTCTAAGTTTTAACTTGAAATAATATGTTGAAAGATAAAAACTATGAAAAAATTGAAGAAATATTTATAAATTACATCACAATAAATATTTTTAAAAATAGTATACATGCAATATCTAGTTGGTTGGTTTGACTTTTTTTAGTTAAAACCAAATCAAACCAATTATAGTCGAGTTTTTTTTTTCAATACCAAATCAAGTCAAACCAAACCACTAGTCAGGTTTTTTTGGCAGTTTGATTCATTTTACGGTTTGATTCTATTTGCGATTCGGTTTTGAGGTAGACTTTATTTTGTCTAGATCTCCTCCATGATCAACATTACTTTATTTAACTGATCACAGATTTTTATTGCCTTTGTAATAAAGTGCACAGTTAGTTATTTTCTTCAGATATATCACGATTCTCTTTGTTTCTTGCCTATATGCTAAACCTGAATCAGTTTGAAATCTACTTACCAAGCCAACTACTTGACATATATCAAATTTAGTACACACTATAACGTATATAGATTTTCGATTGCGCTCCTATAAAAAACTTGGTTCATTCTTTCTTTCTCTTCTGGAGTCTTAACACACATTTGATTACCTAAGGATTCACTTTACTGATGAGTATCGATAGGATTACTATTTTGCATATTGAATTATTCAATAACATTTCTAATATAATTCTCTTGGGAGAGATACAATAGTTTCTTTGGACGATCTCTTGAAATCTTAACTCCAAGAATATATGCAGCTTTATCCATATCATTTATCTAAGATTGGAATGAAAATCATGACTTAATTTCAATTATGAACTCCTTATCATTTTTAGCTATAAGTATGTCATCCACATACAATATTAAAATTACATTTCTTGATCTTTTGGTATAAACAAAATGATCTTCATTCATCATGGTAAAATCATTAGATATGACAACATTCTAAAAACGTATATACCATTGTCTTGAAGATTGTTTGAGGCCAAAAATAGACTTCAAAAATCTATAAACCTTTTATTCGTGATCCTTTTCAATGAAATATTCAGATTGTTTTATAAAAAAATACCACGACTCAATTTCTCGGTCATGATGGCACCTACAACTCCCCAGTAGGTGAACCAATCCCCATAGCTCAGAACGGTCAGTAATTGGCTACTATCTAGCGAACGAAGCAGAAAATAGTTTAATAAGCGGAAGCAAGGAAATAAGATGAAGAAAACAGATAACAGGAGTAATATATACAATGCGGAAGCTAAACCAAACTCAAGACCTGGTATCATAGCGTATAAGAGCCAGATCTACATAAGGGGTACAAGGGTCCAAAACAATGTATACACAAAGCTGTCTTCGAGTAGAAATAGAGTACATAATCAGAAGATAAATTAAAAGTTAAGCTCCAAGAGCTCACCCTCAGTCAAGAATATCACCAAAAGCATCACTCGCACGAGTCTCCATGAGCTAACGGCGATGTCCCACACTAGGATCTGCACCAGAAGATGCAGGGTATAGTATGAGCACCAAATGTGAAGCATAAGGTACCCAGTAGGTATCATAGGCCGACTGGGCACATATAAGATAAAAACATAGTAACAGACAAAATAGAAGCAAGTAGTCACAGAAATCAATGAAATGTCACCGGAACTAGCCCAGAGGGAAGTCAACAGAACAACATACAAGGCTAGCAAATAGAATATATATGCAACAGGCACATGTGTAAGCAAGAAATAACGCACCTGGGATCCTTGCAATAAAAGTATATACATAATCAGTTTAAGAAGTGGACGGTATACTGGTAACCTCAAGTATAAGGAATGGAAGAAAAGAGTAAAGGTAGACATGCTCGAAAAATAGGAATCAATACCCAAACTAAAAATATCACTCTCAAAACCAGAACTAACCACGTTGTAGAATAATATCTCAAAATCATAATCGGGACAGGGGATAGTATCAGGATAAAGTAACAAAGAGTATGCCTACAGTCCCTCGGTCGCCCATACAACCGGGGAACGCAAACAAGTGAAAACAAAATCCTCCGGCATCTCATACTACTGGAGCGTGCAAACAACAAACAACAAACATCAAACAAGGGTGGTACCTCACAGAGATGAATGATATGATGCCATGCTAAGTCAAGAGTGATAATAGTACCATATGTTACCCGCTTTCGGTGACCTATAAGGCCCAAAAGATAGGATCCATGGAAGGTCACACCCGTATACCCCTACTACACCGTATACCCCCCTCCAGCACCCGCAGCTCGCAACCTCCGATCCAGAACGACAAGGTCCATGGAGGCCCCCCACCAACATACTAGATGCCCCACAATATCTTAATCAATCCCCAAGTAAAGCTGGCTGGAGGGTATCCAGGTCTAAAACAGTAAGTCCAATAGCCCTAGCACACGGCTTCGCCTAGTCCAGCATCACCCCGGAAGCTGTAGTTAATAAGTCTAGCACTCAACCGTCGAGTCCAGTATAAGTGGAACTAGTGATAAAATGTCCTTTAAAACTCCCTTACCCCAAGAAGACCTATCAAAATGTTACCTAACCCCCTTTATATCATTTTTACCAAAACGGGCCCCCGGGCCCTGCAAAGTTTAGAAAATCAGTCCCAGTAGGCCCGAAGCCAAAACTATAGTAAAATCAAGAAGAACTCCCCCTATCTATATGCATGGTAAATGACATACACAATCACAATAGTGTCCCTCAGCCTACAACAACCTATCGGCCCTGCACAGGCTTCAATCGCTCTACAGCACAGATAGCCAACATAATATTATGATAACGATGCCCGAGACTCACGGGAACCCTCGAATAACGCACCATCTATGTTCCAGAGTCAAACAAGGACACACAGGGCCATAAGGGTGATAACATCAACTACTAAGAGTACTACATACAATGGAGAGAAGAAATGGGGTGAATCGCAAAAAAGCGGTTAGGATCTGTGGTACCAACCTAATAACCCCACCCAAGGATGCCAGCTAATACAATTTTATCCGATATATGCTATATCTAGGGAGTTTAGACCGTAACCTACCTGTCGTCCAATGACAAACTGCCCGAACAACACGTCCAAGCCCGAACCACTCCGAGGAATCCTGAATGGTGGTCAAACTATCAAAAACATCAATAATACATTAAGATGAGTCTAACGATACCCATAATGCTACAATTGTAGCCGGGCCAAAATCAAGATTAAAAGTGGGCCCGCAGGCCCACAACCTGAAACTAAAAACAAAAACTCGCATTATGATCCCCACGACCATGGGAGCACATGCCCGGGTAAAACAAGGAAATTGGGCTAAAAATTGGATCTAAAAAAGCCCCTAATGCGAGGAACCCAACAATGGAATTTTCGGAAAGAAGAACCAGAAATTGGAAAGAATCACCTACCCAAAAGGAAGAATCATGCCAAGAATGTGGATAAGGGAGAGCCTGCCAAACATGCACTTCTCCCGGACAGAATCTACAACCAAAATTCGATCTCTAAGGATTCACAACAATGGAGGTTTGGATAATTAGAGAAGACAACTAAGGAGAAGAGGCAAAACTTACCAAAACACCAACGGAACACGAATTTCTCGAGGGTACGGGAATTCTTCAAGGGTGTACTGGTTTGAGCACGTTTGAGAGGGTTTGGGCGAGTTGGAGTTAGAGAAAAATAAGAGAGAATGGCTGGAAATATGTAATGAAAAAGTTTTATACTGCCAGGGGTCCTTCATTGCGATCGTGAAGGACCCCTCGCGGTCGCGAGGACCACGTTGGCTAGGCCATCGTGATCACGAAGGCTAGCCACGCAGTTGCGAATAGCAGAGAAGGGGGGACTTCATCGCGATCACGACCAGCGATCACACAATCGCAAAGAACACGGTGCCAGGCGCTTCATCGCGGTCCCGAAGGGTGAGGCTCGCGATCGCGATAGAGGCTTGATGCCTGCACCTGCAACAGGAAAAAGTTTACAACTTTCAAAAACTCAACGGGGGATTCCAGGCACAATCAAAAACCAATATCCAGAAACCAATAATGCTAACAAAGTGGAAATGACGTTCCGGACTCAACAAAATCGATGAAACTTCCATACGAGGTCGTTTCAGAAAAATGTTGACCCAAGTCAACCCTAACACAATGGAACCCAAAGGCTCAAAATGAATCTGGCACACTCGGAACCCGAACCAACCACCTTCTCAACCTAAACTCATCATTCCAGAGCTAATGGAATCGTTGGATTTCGAATCCGACACTCTGATCATCGAAAGTCACTCAAAGTTACACTTTCAACTCCAAATGGCTTACAAATAGAGGAGACCACACAAAACCCACACTGGAAGTTCTCAGGCCTTAACTGAAGGTCCAACTAGACCAAACTCAATGCTACGGAGCTAACGAAACTGTCAGAATTCAATTCCAAGCACGTTAGCTAAGAATGTTGACTAAAGTCAACGATATTCTAAGTTAAAGCTCTAAAATAGGAAAAAGGGCAAAACAACCAAATGAACGACCAGGGCACCGAACTACCAGTCCCAACAAGCTATAAATGACTTAGAGCCACTACAGAAAGGCTCTAATAGTACAATGAATGCATAAATGTGAAGATGACCGAAAGGGCCATCACACCATCCTCTGCTAAAAAGACTTTCTTCCTCGAAAGTCAAGAAGAAGGGAGTACCTGAAGGCTCAAACAACTGCATATACTGAGAACGCAACTCACTCTCGGTCTCGTACTTGACCAGAAGATGCCTCCACTGAACCTTCACAACCTGAATCTCCCTAGATCTTAATCTTCTTGTATCTCTGGCTAGAATAGTTATGGGCTCTTCAAAAAATGACAAACTCTCATCTAACTGAATCGAATCCCAATGCAACACATGGGACTCATCTGGCACATACTGATGTAAAATCGAGACATGAAAAACTGGGTGAACAGCTGAAAACATCAGAGGCAAATCCAACATGTAGGCAACACTACCAACCCTTTGTAGAATCTCAAACGACCCAATAAGCATGGGGCTAAGCTTGCCCCATCGACCAAATCTCATCACGCCCTTCACGGGCGATACTCAAAGGAAAACCAAGTCACCAACACTGAACTCCAAGGCACAAAATCTATGATTAGTGTGGCTCTTCTGCCTACTCTGGGCTGCTCTAAGTCTGTCCTGAATCTAACGGACTCGGTCCAAGGAATCTTTAAGCAAATTTGTACTCTGCGTTCTGGACTTTAACCCATTGAACCAACCAATTCGTGATCTGTAATGCCTACCATACAAAGTCTCAAAAGGTGCCATGTCGATGCTCGAATGAAAACTATTATTATAAGAAAACTCGGCCAAAGGCAAAAAATGATCCCATGAATCTCCAAAGTTAAGCACACAAGCCCAAAGCATGTTCTCCAGGACCTGAATAGTCCTTTCGGACTGTCCATCTGTCTGAGGGTGGAAAGTGGTACTAAGCTGAACCTCCATACCTAAATCCCTCTATATAGCTCTCCAGAACTGAGATGTGAACTGTGTGCCGCGTTTTGAATGATAGAAATTAGGACCCCGTGCAACCAAAAAACTTCACAAGTGTAGATCTGAGCTAACCTCTCAGCACCATAGGAAGTCTGAACCGGCAAGAAGTGGGCCGACTTAGTCAGCCGATCCACAATCACCCAAATAGAATCAAAACCCCGAGAAGTACGAGGCAAACCAACAGCGAGTCCATAGTAATACCTTCCCACTTCCACTCAGGAATAGGAAGTCACTGCAACAAGCCACCCGGTCTCATATGCTCGAACATCACTTGCTGACAGTTTAAGCACTGAGATACAAAGTCTGCTATGTCCCGCTTCATACCACACCACCAGTAAAGTTGTCTCAAATCTCTATACATCTTCACCGCGCCAGGATGAATGGAGTATCTAGAATAATGTGCCTCATGGAGTATCAACTGAATTAGATACCAACCCTCGGAACACAAAGTCAGCCATCAAACCTCAGAATACCATCAGAACCCAAAGTAGCTCGGGTGGCCTGACCCCGAACTACCTGATCACTAAGATCACACAATCTCTGATCCTCAAACTATCAGCTCTAAATCTGATCAACTAGAGTAGAACGAACCTCAACACTTGCAAGCACTCTGCTAGTATCCAACAAGTCAAGCCTAACCAATCGGTTAGCCAAGGACTGGATGTTTAAGGCCAACGGTCGCTCAGAAACTGCAAGTGAAGCTACGCTGCCCATACTCACCGCCTTCCGAATCAAGGCATCCACTACCACGTTTGCCTTGCCTGAATGGTATAGAATAGTGAAATCGTAGTCCTTCAGTAGCTCAATCCGTCTCCTCTGCCTCAAGTTCAGCTCTTGCTGACTCGTAATGTACTAAAGACTATGGTGATCGGTGAATATCTCACAGTGAACTCCATATAAGTAGTGCCTCCAGATCTTAAGCGCGAAGACTACTACCGCCAACTCCAAGTCATGAGTGGGGTAGTTGCGCTAGTGAACCTTCAGATGTCTCAGCGCATATGCTATCACTCGACCTTGCTACATCAACACATAACCAAGACCGACCCCTGAAGCATCACAATACATGGAGAAACTCTGACCCTCAACTAGAAAAGTCAAAACTGGAGCTAAAGTCAATAAAGACTTAAGCCTCTGAAAGCTGTCCTTGCACTAATCCAACCACTGGAATGGAACATCCTTCATAGTCAGCATAGTCAAGGGTACTGCTATCGAAGAAAATCCCTCAACTAACTATTTGTAGTACCCGGCTAAACCAACAAAGTTGTGAACCTCGGTAGGAGTAGTAGGTCTAGGCCAATTATGAACCGCAGAAATCTTACCCGGATCAACTCTAATCCCATCCTTAGACACCACGTGTCCTAGGAATGCAACTGACTCAAGCCAAAACTCACACTTTAAGAATTTGGCATAAAGTCGATGATCTCTCAAAGTTTGAAGTACAGTCCTCAAATGCTGCTCATGCTCATCCCTACTCCTCTAGTATATCAGAATATCATCAATGAAGACTATCACGAACATATCCAAATACGGGCTAATAACCCTATGCATCAAATCCATAAAGGTTACGGGGGCATTGGTCAACCCAAAAGACATCACCAGGAACTCATAGTGGCCATAACGTGTCCTGAATGCCATCTTAGGGATGTCCTCCACCCTAATCTTCAACTGATGGTAGCCGGACCTCAAATCAATCTTTGAAAACATGGCTGGAGCTGATCAAATAAGTTATCAATCCTCGGCATCGAATACCTATTCTTCACTGTCACCTTATTCAACTGCCGATAGTCAATACACATCCACATCGACCCATCCTTTTTCTTCACGAAGAGGACAGGAGCACCCCAATGAAACATACTTGGTCTAATGAACCCCTTAGCTAACAAATCCTGGAGCTGCTCCTTAAGCTCTCTCAACTTAGCAGGAGCCATACGGTAAGTAGGAATAGAAATGGGCCTGGTGCCCGGCTCTAACTCAATGGAAAAATTAACATCCTTCTCAGGTGGAAGGCCTGGCAGGGAACATATCTAGGAAGTCTCTAACCATAGGAACAGACTCAGGAGACGAAGGGTCAACACTAGTATCTCGAACATATGCCAGATAAGATAAACAACCCATGGGAAATCAACTTTCTAGCTCGAAGACAAGAGATGATCCCAGACGGTACATAGATAATAGAACCCTACCACACAACCGGGGATACACCGAGCACGACTATGGTAACAGTCTTGGCATAACCATCTAAAACCGCACGGTGACGGGATAACCAGTCCATGCCCAGTATCACATCAAAATCTAACATATCGAGTATCATCAAATCACCCCAAGTCTCCAAATCACCAACAGATATCACACATGATCTCACAATCTGATCCACTACTAAAGAATCTCCTACTGGGGTCAAAACAGAAATGGGAACAGATAATGGCTCACTAGACAACACCAAATAAGGCAGAAAGTAGACAAATACATATGAACAAGTGGATCCAGGATCAAATAAAGTCATAGCAGACTGATGGCATACATAAATCATACCTGTAATCACAACATCTAAGGCCTCTGCCTCCGGTCTCCCTGGAACCGCATTGAACTGACGATGACCTCCACCTGCCCGACCTCCATCCCTACCACCTGCTCTGCCACATGGAGCACCACCTATACCCTGACCACTGCCTCCACGAGTCGGTAGATAAATGGAGCGAATGGGCTGAACTGTACCCTGCTGGGGTAATCTCTAGAAAAATAGCCACTAACTCCGCACTCATAACAGGTTGTACCCCGCTAGGGTCAATCTCTGGAAAAGTGATCGCTGACTCCACACTCATAACACGGCCCTGACGGCCTACCCTATCAAGACGGACCTGCTGAACCCATGTGGACACCTCGGCCTGATGCCCAAGAAATAGTACCTCTCGCAGACGGACTATTGTGACCATGCTGACTGCTCTGGCCCTGCTCAAACTGACAAACAGAAGCCTGAAGTGAAGCCTAAACCAGTCGACTGGTCTAACCCTGATGCTGTTGTGGCTGATAACCCCGGCCCCACTGGTTTAAACCTCTACCACCGTGCTTGGAACTACTCTAGCTGCCCTGATGTTAAGGCCTCTTATATCTGGCTCCCTGATATGTCGATGTAAGTTCTCTACAGTACGGGCATAGTCTGTGATAGCCTGAAATGACCGACCACTGGCAATCGATATCTTAGTTGGCTGCCTAATCTCTGGCCTCAAACCCCATACAAAATATGTGAATCCTAGCTGCCTCAGTAGGAATGATCATAGCTCTAAATGGTGCTAGCTGATGAAAACGGGTCTCATACTCCGAGACAGTCATAGAATCCTGTATAAGTCGAGTAAACTGCTCCCTGCGCCGCTCACAATCACTCTGAGGCAGTAAATTGGCCATAAAGACCTCATAGGACTCGGACCAGGTCAAAGGAGGCGATGTAGAAGATCTGTAAGCCACTTGTGCCCTCCACCATAACTTTGCTGCGCCCTTCAGCTGATAGGTGGTGTAACCGACTCCATGAGTCTCCAACAAACCCAGATGGTGCAACATCTCCTCACATATAGTAATAAAATCATGCAGGTCCTGACCTGGCGTACCAGTAAATCTTGGTGGTGCCAACCTCAAGAACCTACCCAACGCCTTCTGCTCCCCATCTGTCATAGCTGTGCGAGGAGCAAGAGGTTGTGTAACTGAAGGAATTGGAATAACCTCAGCATGGGGAGCCGCAGTAGCAGGCTGCGCTCCTAAACTCTGAACACCCAGTGTCATGCCTTGAGGCTACCACCTAGATGCCTTGGTCATAGCATAACATAGGCATACACGAGGAAACATAGCGGAAGCATAAATAGAAAGCTAGGCACCCAATTCATAAATGATGAAGTCAATAAGAAATGTAATCCAAAAAGGGAGACTCGAATACTGTCTATGTCTAAAAATCCTCTACATGACATAAGGAGTTGCTAGGACAAGACCCTAGCTAACTCAAAGTACAAAAGTAAATAGCCATAAAGAATACTAAGATCATAACTAGCCCTCGAATAATGAGGACTCACCAACACTGACTGGAATGGCCTGCGGTCTCTAACCACGTGCCTGAGAGAGGGAACCTGAGTCTGCATTATCAAAAGGATGCAGTGCAAAATATACATCAGTACTATAGGATGTACCGAGTATGTGAGATATGCATGTGGTATGATGAAATATACTTGGAAGCATTCTTAAAACTGAGATCATGCATAACTTATGATAAAACAATGCTTAAAATATCTTTGAAGCTGAAATCATATGATAATAGTAAAATCTATAATATAATGACTCAAAGCAATAACATAAACTGAAAACTAAGTCAAAATAATAAACCATAAGTAGTAAGTCTGAAATCTGAAGGCAATGAGTCAGTCAATACAATCTTTTCCTGAAAACTAACTTCTGTGGGAAAATACCATAAGTAAAGCTTAAGTCATGAAATAGATAACTTGATGCACTAAAACTTTCTTACGGGAGTTTCTTATAATCGACATGAGACCATGTGAGCTTACATAGAATCTAACTATATAACCCTAGTTAGCAAAAGCTGACTTTGAACCTTGCCAAGGAACAAGTCACCATACCCAACTATATAACCCTAGTTGGCAAAGCTGTCCTATGCCCCGCTAAGGCAAGGACACCATACATAAAGACGTGGATCCACTCTCATAAGCCTTTAAGGCACATATCATATCATATCATAACCTACGCTGGCAACGTAGTTTCTAGGACTAAGGGTATTCTCACCCTGTCCACTCGGTGCTAAGTACTACTCCCAAAACATACACATATAGCTCATCATATCATAAGGGCATACTCTCATGCCAAATCTTACTCATAAAGCATGAAAATACATCGGGCATCATGCAACTTTCATAGCTTAGGTAGGTACATCTAGATACCAAACCTTTCATAAAACATAGAGACATATCATATGTCATACTGTTCATACTTCAAAATCCTTAAAACTTAGCATTGCCATAATTCAAAACATGCTTTTCTTTCTAAATTCATACTTGAAGAATTAGGCATGCAATTTCACAAATACATAAAGTCCATGATATCTAATCATGCCAAATTTCTCTTGAAAACATGCAGTTTCATGAAATCATGTTAGGATTCAACTTTCATGCTTGGGATTTTAAAACCAATGAAGGAATAATGAAAAAATCATGTACAATCAATAAGAAACCATGAATTTAAATATAGAAACTGATTTCATAAGTTTTCCCCAATTTGGGTAAGAACCCAAGTTTCATAAATTGGATAAGGATTAGCCTTAAAATCATGAATAGGAAACCCCTTATAAAACCCATACAAAAATCATGCAATTTAGTATTAGAATCCATAGAAGAATCACGAGAAAATAATTTATAGAAGAACACATAAGAATTGGGTAAGAACCCTAATTTAGAAATTCATAAAATCAATTTAGAAGATTGGAGTTTTGGGCATAAGGGTGAAGGAATTCCCTTATTGAATACCCACATACCTTGATTGAAGCTTTCCTAATTTGGGACTTGAGGATGGAGACTTGAAGATGGAGTCCTTATCTTGAAGCTTGGAGAATGGAGACCCTTTTCTTCTCTTGGAACTTGATTGAGAGAATGGAAGAGAACCTAGGCTAAGTGGGAATAAAACCCCTTCTAATTTGCCCAAAATGACTTAACTTAGGAGTTAAAAGAGTGGGAAATTACCAAAATACCCCTGAGAAAAGAATTTAAAAACTTCAGAAAATTTCGTCAAAGGCTTCCACTGACACAAATCATGGCCCGTGGAATGAATCACGGTCCGTGGAATGGAAGTCGTGGTTCCAAGGGACTTTTCAAGGCTCTGGACTGATTTCCACGAGTTGGTTTCACGACCTGTGGAAACTTCTTTGACCCGTGGAAACTTCCATGACCTGTGGAACCTTCTCATGATTTTCAGGCAAAAAACTGATTTCCACGAGTTGGTTTCACGACCCGTGGAACCTTCTCGTGGTTGTTGTCTGTCATTTTGATAGACATACACCCTTTAGTAAAATACTGATAATGTTTCGCTCCAAACTTGGATTAATGTGTAGTTGGCAGCGTTGGAAAGAATATTCAAATACCTTTAATTTGGTGGGTACTAGGTCACCTAAATCTTAATATTCTAGGAGTTATAATCGTTTGAAGTTGACCCTTGAAAAATCTTACACTAAAACTCAATCGGTAAGGAAGCTTTCAACTCAACTTTGAGCTAGAGGTTCTTTATGACCCTTATTCATATCTAATGCACCTTTAAAACTTCAGAATTAATCTTAATACTTAGATACATAGAAAATTTATCTAGTTCGAGTCTAACAACACATGAAGAACGATTCATATTGGACTTAGAATTTCTGGGGTGTTACACCCAGGGCTGCCCCCTGAGTGGGTGTCTGTGCTACCTCCGAAGGTCTCTCCCTAATCATACCCAAAAGATGAACAAGTAGACCCCTAATATCCAAAGATTGAGATGGGGCTGAAGCTGGCACAGAAACTGGTGCTGGAACTCGTACTAGAGCAGGTGGTACCTGGGCTGCCCCTGAGTCTATATGCTACTGCTCTGGAGTGAACTCTGGCTCGTAGTCATGCTTAGGCTCTACCTCAACCCTAGAAGCCCTAGCTGGTGTTGTTTCTCTGGGGAATCCACGACCCCTACATCTACCCTTGCGACCACCTCGACCCCTAGCTGGAGTCAAAGGTGTAGGGGCAGGAGGCTCTCCTTCGCCAAAAGTTGAAGACCTCGTACGAACCATCTGCGGAAGAGTGAACCAGAGTAAGTAAGATTTTCAGAAACTTTCAAGGATACTATGCACGAGATAGAAACAAGAAAAGTCCAATTCTTCCTAAGATGTCACTATAGCCTCCCAAAGATTGAGTACGGACATCTCTGCCCCAATCCGCAGGACTCTACTAGACATTAGCTCCTATACCAATGACACCGGTGAATCTAGAGCTCTGATACCAAGCTATCACAACCCAATTTCTCAGTCATGATGGCACCTACAACCCCCCAAGTAGTCAAACCAATCCCCGTAGCCCGAAATGGTCAGTAAAGGGCTACTATCTAACGAACGAAGCAGAAAATAGTTTAATAATCGGAAGCAAGGGACAAGATGAAAAAAATAGATAACAGGAGTAATATATACAATGCGGAAGCTAAATCAAACCCAAGACTTGGTATCATAGCGTATAAGAGTCAGATCTACATAAGGGGTACAAGGGTCCAAAACAATGTATTCACAAAGTTGTCTTCGAGTAGAAATAGAGTACATAATCAGAAGATAAACTAAAAGCTAAGCTCCGGTCGCCAAGAGCTCACCTTCAGTCTAGAATATCACCAAAATCAGCACCTCGCACGAGTCTCCATGAGCTAACAGCGATGGCCCACACTAGGATCTGTACCATAAGATGCAGGGTGTAGTATGAGCACCAAATGCAAAACATAAGGTACCCAGTAGGTATCATAGGCCAACTGGGCACATATAAGATAAAAGCATAGTAACAGAAAAAATAGAAGCAAGTAGTCACAGAAATCAATGAAAAGTACACCGAAACTAGCCCAGAGGGAAGTCAACAGAATAACATACAAGGCTAGCAAATAGAATATATACGCAATAAGCATAGGTGTAAGCAAGAAATAACACACCTGGGATCCTTGCAATAACAGTATATACATAATCAGTTTAAGAAGTGGACGGTATACCGGTAACCTCAAGTATGAGGAATGGAAGAGAAGAGTAAAGGTAGACATGCTCAAAAAATAGGAATCAATACCCAAACTAATCATATCACTCTCAAAACCAGAACTAACCACGTTGTAGAATAATATCTCTAAATCATAACCGAGACAAAGGATAGTATCAGGATAAAGTAACAAGAGTATTCCTACAGTCCCTCGGCTGCCCATACAACTGGGGAACGCAAACAAGTGCAAACAAAACCCTCCGACATCCCATACTATCGGAGAGTACAATAAGCAAACAACAAAAAATGGTGGTACCTCACACAGATGAATGATATGATGCCATGCTAAGTCAAGAGTGATAGTAGTACCATATGTTATCCGCTTCCGGCGACCTATAAGGCCCAGAAGACAGGATCCATGGAAGGTCACACCCGTATACCCCAATTACACCGTATACCCCCTCTCCGGCACCCGCAGCTCGTAGCCTCCGGTATAGAACGGCAAGGTCCATGGAGGCCCCCGACCAACATACTAGATGCCCCGCAATCTCTAATCAATCCCCAAGTAAAGCTTCCTGGAGGGTATCCAAGTCTAAAATAGTAAGTCCAATAGCCCTAGCACACGGCCCCGCTTAGTCCAGTATCACCCCGGAAGCTGTAGTAAATAAGTTTAGCACTCGACCCTGTCGAGTCCAGTATAAGTGGAACTAGTGAGAAAATGTCCTTTAAAACTCCCTTACCCCAAGAAGACCCATCAAAACGTTACCTAACCCCCTTTAGATCATTTTTACCAAAATGGGTCCCCAGGCCCAGCAAAGTTTAGAAAATCAGTCCCAGTAGGCCTGAAGCCAAAACCATAGTAAAATCAAGAAAAAATCCCCCTATCTATATGCATGGTAAATGACATACACAATCACAAAAGTGGCCCTCGGCCCACAATAACCTATCCGCCCTACACAGGCTCCAATTGCTCTACAGCACAGATGGCCAGCATAATATCATGATAACGATGATCGGGACTCACAGGCATCCTCGAATAACCCACCGTCTATGTTACAGAGTCAAACATGGAGACACAGGGCCATAAGGGTGATAACATCAACTACTAAGAATACTACATACAACGGAGAGAAGAAATGGGGCGAATCGCGGAAAAGCGGTCACGGTCTGTGGTACCAACCTAATAACCCCACCCAAGGATGCCAGCTAGTATAATTTTATCTGATATATGATATGTCTATGGAGTTTAGACTGTAACCTTCCTGTCGTCCGATGACAAGGTGCCCGAATAACACGTCAAAGCCTGAACCATTCCGAGGGATCCCGAATGGTGGTCAAACTATCAAAAAAATCAATAATACATTAAGATGAGTCTAACGATACCTATAATGCTACAATTGTAGCCAGGCCAAAATATGGGTCAAAAGCGGGCTCGCGGGGTCCACAACCCAAAACCAAAAACAAAAACTCCCATTATGATCCCCACGACCATAGGAGCACATGCCCGGGAAAAACAAGGAAATTGGGCTACAAATTCGAGCTAAAACAGCCCCTAATGCTAGGAACCCAACAATGGAATTTTCGGAAAGAAGAATCAAAAATTGGAATGAATCACCTACCCAAAAGGAAGAATCACGCCAAGAATGTGGATAAAAGCGAGCCTGCCAAGCATGCACTTCTCCTGGACAGAATCTACAACCAAAATTCGAGCTCCAAGGATTCACAATAATGGAGGTTTGGATAATTGGAGAAGACAACTAAGGAGAAAAGGGAAAACTTACCAAAACACCAATGGAACACGCATTTCTCGAGGGTACGAGAATTCTTCAAGGGTGTACTGGTTTGAGCAGGTTAGAGAGGGTTTGGGCGAGTTGGAGTTCGAGAAAAATGAGAGAGAATGGATGGAAATACTAAATTAAAAAGTTTTATACTGCCAGGGGTCCTTCATCGATATCTCAAAGTACCCCTCGCGGTCGCGAGGACCATGATGGCTAGGCTATCACGATCGTGAAGGCTAGCCACGCGGTTGTGAATAGCAGAGAAGGAGGAACTCTATCGCGATCGTGACCGGCGATCAAGCGATCGTGAAGAACATGGTGCCAAGCACTTCATCATGGTCGCGAAGGGTGAGGCTCGCAATTGCGATAGAGGCTTGATGCCTGCACCTGCAACAGGAAAAAGTATACAACTTTCTAAAACTCGATGGGGAATTCCGGGCACAATCAGAAACCGATATCCAGAAACTAATAATGCTAACAGAGTGGAAATGACGTTCCAGACTCAACGAAATCGATGAAACTTCCATACGATGTCATTTTGGAGAAATATTGACCCAAGTCAACACTAACAAAAAGGAACCCAAAGGCTTAAAATAAGTTCGGCATACCCGAAACCCAAACCAACCACCTTTCCAACCGAAACTCATCATTCCAGAGCTGATGGAATTATTGGATTTCAAATCTGACACTTCAATTATCGAAAGTCACCCAAAGTTACACTTTCAACTCTAAATGGCCTGAAAATAGAGAAAACCACACAAAACCCACACCATAAGTTCTCAGGCCTCAACTGAAGGTCCAACTAGAACAAATTCAATACTACAGAGCTAACGGAACTATCAGAATTCAATTCCGAGCATGTTAGGTAAGAATATTGACTAAAGTCAATGATATTTAAAGTTAAAGCTCTAAAATAGGAAAAAAGGGCAAAACAACCAAACGAACGACCAGGTTACCGAACTACCGGTCCCAACAAGCTATAAATGACTTGGGGCCACTATAGAAATACTCTAACAGTACAATGAATGCGTAAATACAAAGATGACCAGAAGGGTCATCATAACAAATTTCATCTATTTTTTCATTGAGAAAGACAAACTTTACATCCATGTGATATAATTCAAGATCCAAGCTTGCAACTATAGCTAGAACTAAGTGAGTAGAGGTAAATCATACAGTAGGCGAGAAAGTTTCTTCTAGTCTATTCCTTTCTGCTATGTATACTCTTTCACTACTAGTCAAGCTTTATATCTCTTAAATGTGCCATCAACCATGAGCTTAATTTTGAAAACTTATTTTCTCTCAATTGCTTTGCATCCCTTAGGGAGGTCAACTGATTCCCAAACTTTGTTAACTCTCATAGACTCTAATTCATCTTGCAATGCTTTTGTCCATTTATCCTTTAAAAGGATATGAGAGATCCTCTTTTATATTTTTAGACTCGTTTTCATTTTGTAGGAGCATTATAAATAGTTTATCACTTTTAAGAATCACGTCTAATTTATGATTTATCATTTCTCATTTAGATCAATATTTCTTCCACTCGAATTAAGAACATTCATTCTTCTCCCATTTGAAATAAGATCAATGACCATCTCGCTGTCACTTAGAACAAAATTCGTTTGATCACTCCCATTAAGTAGAACGATTACTTTCATTCGCATTTGATGATGAAAGAGGCTGGTGATGAGAAACTAAATCATCATCTACTAAAATACTTTCACTCGAATTAAGTGATCCTTGTACGTCAAGATTTCTTGTCTCAAATAAGGACAAGTCTTGACCTATCTTTCTCTTCTTAGAAAATTTATTTTTTAAGAATGTGACATCTCGTGATTCAAATTCAGTTACACTCCCACAGTTCTATTCACTTATAAATACAAAACTTTTAGAGGTTTCTTAGTACCTTATAAAGATACTTTTCTTTGCTCTCTGGCCTAACTTATCATATTTGTGAGAAATCATGTGTATAGAAAGCATAATCTCAAGGTCTTAGTACACTCGAATCGGGATGCCTTCCAGTTCATAACTCATATGGAGTGGTTGCAACTGATTTTGTAGGCACTCAATTAAGTACATAGCTGACAGTAAACAAAGTATCACCCTAAAAGTTAATTGAGAGGCTGGCTTGTGCTATCATTGACCTAAGCATTTTTAGGAGTGTTCTATTTCTTCTCTATGCAATATCATTTTTATGGAGTATTTGAAATAGTCAACTGATGAACTATTTTTTTCATCACATAATCCATTAAATTAAATCGATAAGTTTTCTCGACCACAGTTAGTTCAAAGAGATTTTATTTTTTTATCTAATTGATTTTTCACTAAGCTCATATAGTATTTGAAATAAATTATTGCTTTAAATTTGTGAAAAATTAAATAGACACAACTGAAACAGGTAAAATTATCAATAAATATAATAAAATAACTTGCTTCATGCCTTGTCCTAACATTCATAGGACCATAAATGTTTGAATGGACTAATCGTAAAGGATATTCAGCTCTAATCACTTTACGAAAATATTTTTTTGATAATTTTTCAGTTAGACAATTTTTACAAGTGGATAATTTTACACATTCAATGTCGGTAAGTAAATTTTATTTTGCTAGTCGTTGTATTTTTTGTTGGAGGATATGATCAAGTGTAGCATGCCATATATTTACATCACAATCATATTTATTTGAAGAAAAAAATATCAAAAAATTGACAGTATTATTAAAAATAAATCAAAATTTAAATTCATAATAATTAAACCTCCAGTCACATAACCAAAATCAAATAAAATTGATGTAAAAGTCAACTTGATAATATTGTGATGAAATAATAAATCATATCTTAAGTAAAACAGAGAATGAAATAATATTTTGGCGAATCATTGATGTATAGAGAATATCATGTAGTATTAGATCTCGATCGCCACGCAGGACTAACTTGCATATGTTGATTTCTTCAATAATAATTTTATTGTTGTTGATCACATATATCCACTTTGCTCCATGTGAAACTCGTCAAAATTCAATAAAGGTAGTACACTCTCATGCTATGTGGTCCACTACTCTTGAGACTACAATCCACAAAGAATTAGTTTCAGTTAGTAAAACAGAACTAGAAACACAAAGTTCACTAATTCAAATTTTATGAAATACTTTTCTTGAAGGCTTAGAGCAATCTCTGCCATAATGACCCTTCTTGCCACAATTAAAGTATTTTATTTTTGTAATATTTACATGTTTGGGACGCTTATTCTAGCCTTTTTTGGTCTTTATTTTTTTAGCAGGCTGGCTGGCTGAAGCTGAGAAGACCCTCTCTTTTTTTCACTCTTGAACTTAGAGGTTGTTGTCCTGTACAATTAAGCTATTGGCTTTGCAGCCTTAAGTCATTCCTCCTCTAACTTAATAATAATATGCCTCCAAACATCTTTCAGAGTTGTGATCAGTTGATTATGGGTCAAATGCATTTTCATATGATCCCAAGAACTAGGTAAAGAGTGTATTACTGCTTGAATTTGTTGTTCGTCAGTCAACACATGATTGACATCTTTCAACTCTCTTGATTATATTTGTCATTTGCCGTAGATGTGTTCTCATTAAATGTTTTGAGCATTTTTTGTAGAAATCAAATTTAATCATGAGGAATCTTAGCTTTGCTGTAAAACAAGTACTAAATATGTTCTTCAAAGCATTCCAAAGTTTCATAGCCCTTTGGTGATCCTTGAACTCCCTTAGAATGTCATCATTCAAGGTGCTTAGCAATGTAATGTGAGCAGTAAAGTCTTTTTTCTTCAAGCATAATAAGCTTCACGATCATGCTTATGTTGAACCGTATTTTCATCTCCAGACTCATTTAGTACGTGATTAATAGCCTTGAGAGCCTTTTGCTTTGCTAGCACATACTAAACTTTCAAGCTCCAAGTCTCATAATTGTCATTGTTGAGTTTCAACACTTTGTTGAGTTCAACAATAATATTTTTTGAAGCAGCAGTCATTCTTTAACAAAATAAAAAAATGCAATGAGAATCATTTAAAAGAAATATCACACAAAATTCTATGTTCAACATTCATACATATTGTGACACTATACACCAATTGAGTAGGATAATAAACTCATATATTAATTATAGAGTCAAGAGTTTACTATTCTCCTGCTTATCATTCAAGAATTAAAATATTATGAAGATTAACCTAGTCAATTACTTAGTTAAGCGTCTTAATCATATTTAAGACAATATTTTTATCCATTATATAATTTTTTGTTCCCATATGAATCATTAGTTAAACAAATTAACTTTTATAAACATGCCAATAAAATTAATGTTTAACTAATAAACATTTATTACATGCCAATAAAATTAATTTCCAACTAATAAATATTTATTACATGCTAAAAAAATTTATATGAAAATTTTAATGTTAAACTTATTAATATTTTACCAATTTAAATTAAATAATATTAAACTTGTTAATATTTATTTCATGAAAAATTGATATAAAATATGTTAAACTATTTAACATCATTTCATGCATTTTGAATCATATCAAAAAATAATTAATATTAGAAAAATTAACATTTTAAGCATGCTAACTAAATAGTAAATAAATTTAATATTAAACTAATTAACATTATATGTATGTTGATCACATCATCATAAAATTTAATGTTAAACTAATAACATTTTAAGCATGTTAAATAAAATAGCAAATAATTTTAATATTAAACTAATTAATATTTCATGCATGTTGAATACTTAAAAAAATTAATATTAAAAAATTAATATTTTTAAACATGCTAAACAAAATAGAAAATACATTTAATGTTAAACTAATTAACATTTCATACAAACATACTCAACAAAATAACAAATTTCAAGCAATTGGGATGATAAAATAATTATGACTTTTTTAATTATAAATATTAAATTTATATTTTTAAAGTTAAGTCCATATGACTAAATTTGATAATCTGAAACTTATTAAAAAAATCAGAACCTTAGTTAGGCCATTAGCCCAAAATAATTACATAGTAATTTGAAATGGGCCTTAGCCCATCTTCAAAGTTGTGATAATTTTTTTAGGGAAAAGGACATGGGCTGTTCATTATGACAAACAAATACCATTCAAATTAGTGTTTTTAAATTTAGCCCATGAAATGGCCAGTCCGTTATTTTAATTTTCACAAATAGTCATTTTCAATTTTGGGATATTTTGGCCATTTCGGCCCACTTTTTAAATATTTTGATTTATGTTTTTTTTTGTTGCATTTTTTTGGCTAAAAAATTGGTTTTTTCTAAATAATTAAATACAATTGTATAAAAATTGTATAATTATCGTATATAATATGTATATTTTATAGGACGCATATAGAAAATGTATCATTATTTTTTTTTAACAATAAATTTTTTTAACAGGCAAATACAATTATATAAAAACTCTATAGTTGTTGTATAAAATACGTATTTGTATAAGATTTATATAGAAATTGTATAAGATATGTACAAAAATTATATAATTATTGTATAAAATGTGTATCAAAACTGTATAATTATTGTATAGAATGTGTATCTGCATATGATGTGTATAGATAGTGTATCATTATTGTATAGAATATGTATCTGTATAGAATGTGTATAGAAAATGTATCATTGTTGTATAAAATTGTATCATTGACTATATCCACCTTATTGAGTAAAAAAAACCTACAAAATCATATTTAATTATTTAAAAAATAAAAGAGTAATTTTTTTAAAAAAAGAGCAATTTTTTTAAAAAATAGAAATTAAGAGCTGATATTTTTAAAAAATAAATAAAAGAGCAGCAAAAAAAATAGTGAAAAAGAAGAGCATTGATTTTTTTTTTCTAAAAATAGTTGCATTAAAAGTTTTTGAAAAAAAATAAAGAAAAAAAAGAAGAAAAAGGAGCTAAAAATGGAGAAACAGCGAAACTCTAAAGGCAAAAGACTATAAATAGGCATTAAAATTTCTGGGCCATTTAATATTAATTATTTCAAGTGAAGTGTTGTTTTTGTCCTTATCCCTGGAAAAAGGACATGGCATGGCCACTCGTTCAAAGTAATTCTACCAAAAATAGCCTTTCAAAATAATGTCATTATATAGCCACTCGGCTATTTAAATTTCATGCGCTGGCCATGTATAGAATATGTATCAAACCTGTATAATTATTGTATAGGATATGCATCTGTATAAGATTTCTATAGAAACTGTATAAGATATGTATAGAAACTGTATAATTATTGTACATAATATGTATATGTATAGAATGTATATAGAAACTGTATAATTATTGTATATCGAATGTGTATAGAAATTGTATCATTGTTGTATAGAATATGTATAGCGACTCTAGCGCTCGCGAATTGGCTAGAAAGTGAGATTTTTAATCCCTTGGCTATTTGCTGAAATTTATTTCAGCCGACTAGTCATTTATGTCCTTGTCCCACTAAAACAATTATTAAAATAGGCTCTAAGCACAAGTCTTTCGTATTTAAAAAAATAAGAAGAAGGCTACTGAAGCCCAATTTCTTAATTCAACCAACACATATAAAATAACTTAAAATGCCACAAGCCTAATTGATCAAAAAAAATTGAAAATAGTTTTCATTATAACACTCCTTCTTTAGGTTTTAAGAATTAGAGAAACCTATTTCTCTTCAATCTTTTTCGGTAGCAGCAGATGGAGCATTTGTAATAATTCTCATTGTGATTTTTAAATTTTTATGCGTTTTAATTATTTTACTCTTTTGCATACTTGTACTATGGTATTTAAGGTTTACGAGAGTGGGTGACACAATTTTTGAGGTGTTCGATTGAGTTTTATATGATATTTTTATTTTGAAAGGTTTTGAAGTTGATATGGTTGATTTTGGTCAGCATTCAGAGCTTTAAGCATCGTATAAGAATTCTGTCAGTTTTGTTAGCTCCGAAATTCCATTTTTGGGCTAGAAACACTGTTGGTTCAAATCTCGAGAAATTCAAATGTATTTTGAGTCGTTGGTTGAAAAGTTAGAAATTCTGCCTAGTGTTGACTTTGATCAATATTCGTTGATAACAACCTCTTGTCACGATCCAACTACCGGACCGTGCGAGCACCTACTCTAAGCACCTAGATAGGAGAACCCTTACCACCCCATTTAAAATGGGCCTGCAGAAATAAATAAGAAACATGAAAATTACCTTTAATATTTAAAAACAGTCACAAAAACTTTGAGCAGTGAAATCTATTAGAAAGTTTAAATAAAACCCTCCTTAGGAACTAGTCTAAACAGGTACAAGAGCTCTAAGAAGAAATACAAGTAAAATAAGACACACCTCCCACCATAGAAAAAAGGTGAGTACAAGCTGCTGGAGACTGCTATCCGCATCACCTGAGTAACAACAACTGATCTTGCAACCATATTATACCCAAAAGGTATAGCAAGAGTAGTATCAGTACAAACAACACGTACTGGTAGGCATTATCGATCAACCTAAATCCACCACATAATATCATGTAAAAATTCAAAAGAAATATGCAATATGAAGTTACAAAATCCAGTCCCTTATCAACAATCCTTACTACCCAGGTAAATCATCCATGAACGTTATACATTCTTTCCCAGTCTCCCTATCTCATTCCGCTGTCAACTCCACCATTAGCAGGTATTCTACCCTTGTATCCCGATCATAACCTGACCCCTTATAACACTAAGACTCCCTAAGCCTGCCCATCTTGATAGACACTAGAAATACCTTGCCAGTTTCAATTCCGTAATAAAATTACTAACTATTCATGTTAGCATTTACTCAATTTAAGATCCTAAGTCAACCACCTTGACCCATAGACCTTAGCCAAACAATAGACTACCTGTGAGTTCTGCGTATTCAACCCCCAAGGCTCCTTACACTTGACATCCCGTGTAACACCCCAAAAATCCTAAGCTAATATCTGAACCTTTTTTCATGAGTGTAATTATCATTTCCCTAGTGTGGTGAGTGCCTTGGATGCGAATCATATTCATAAGAAACTCCTATCATCAAGTTAAGTTGCAAGCACCTCACCCAAGTAAGTTTTCATGTAAGACTAAATTAAGATCAACTTCAATTGATAATTACTCCTAAAATATATAGAGTTAGGTAGCCTAGTACTCACCAAATTAAAGATTTTTGAGTCTTCTTTCCAACGCCACTGACCGCGCATTAATCCGAGTCTGAAGTAAAAAGTTATGGATAATTTACTGCAGCACTGTCAGTAACTACGGACAGGGATGACGAACCGTGGTTCTGAACCACGGTCCGTACTGTGACTCTTGATTTCTGACCTGAACCTTAAAATTTTCATCTTCAAAACCACTGATTGGTTCACGACCTGTAGACCAAAACCACGGTCAGTAAAGTGACTCGTGGTTTGTCAAAATTCAGTTTTTCTACCCAGTTTCTACGAATGACTTGATGGGTCATCGTTTTGAATGACGGTCCATCCTGTAACCTGTGGAATCACCTTCAGAGAGGTACCAAGTCCTCTAAATCTATGAGTGGGTTGATGACTCATCAACCTATTCCACGACCCGTTCTTCCACTCGTAATCCCTAAGGATCAGAGGATCGTCATATCCTAAAATCGGAACCACGAGTCACAGGACGGTCCGTCGTCCTGAACCACGTACCGTAGAGTGACTCATGGTGTTGAGTTCTAGTAGACCCCTAGAAGTGGCATTTGAAACCACGGATTAGTTGACGGCTCATCCTTTAGGATGACGGATCGTGGACTGACTCGTGGTCTCTAAAGCTGACTTTTTCCAGCTTTTTCCAAGTTCAAGTCCAGGGGTATTTTTATAATTTTTTACTCTTTTAACTCCTATACTAAGTCATTTTAAGTCTATCTAAGAGGATTTTTATTCCCACTTGGCCTAAGTTCTCTCCCATTCTTTCAATCAACAATTCCAAAAGAAGAAAAGGAGTTCCATCTTCTCAAGCTTCAAGTTAGGGTTTCAAGCTCCAAGTCACAAGCTCCAAGTTCAAGCCTCCTCTTCTTTTCAATTTCAAGTGAGTTAGCTTCAATCAAGCTGTGTGGGTATTTAACAATGGGTTCCTTTCACCCTTGTGCCCAAAACCCCAAATTCCTATTTTGAATTTCATGAACTTTCAAATTAGGGTTCTTACCCAATTCTTATGAGTTTTGCTATAAATTGCCTTCTCATGATTTTATTATGAAATTGCTACTAAATTACATTATTTTGCATGGGTTTTTACATATGAACTCCTATTTTGATTTGAAGGCTAATTATGGTAAATCCTACATGCATGGTTTGATTTAAGAAAAAATAAGAAATTGATAACATGTATTCTCATGAATTTTTCAAGCAAGTGCATGCCTAGTTCCTATGTTCTATAAAAATCTATGTTATTATAAAATTGAACTAGTGTCATGCAAATCTCTAAGTTATGAACTATTATGCAAGACAAGACACCCGATGTACCATCAATGCTCATGAATCACTTTCTAAAACTAAGGTTCGTGAGTAGTATGAAGATCCAGGATATGAACATGTTTATGAACAAGTTTTGACATCTAGATATGTCACATGTATGTGAGCCTCATGCTATATATATTTATATTTTAGGAGTAATATTTAGCATAGAGTTGGACCGGGTGAGAGTACCCTTAGTCCCAGAACTGCGTGCCACCGTAGGTGCCTTCTGTGGCTTATGACAGGATCCTGGTATGACATGGTTCTAACTTTGCCCAGTTAGGACAGCCTTTTTCAGTAGGGGGCATGACACTAGACTCCATGTAGCTCAGCATTATTTAATGTCGGTTAAGAGAAACTCTCGCATGTTTATTTTCAAGCTAATAAGTTATATGATACTCTACTTTGAATCCTGACTTTATTTCATGTTTTATGCCTTATATCTTGATATTTTCTTATGCTATATCTCTACATACACGAACTCATTTCAAGTATATTTTAAGTATATTTTTATCATGATTATGCATATCTCACATACTCAGTACATTCCATAGTGCTGACCTCATACTTCTTTGTGCTGCATCCTATTATGATGTAGATTCTGTAGCCCGCTCCCCAGTCCATGGCTAGTAGATCAGCAGCACATCCAGTCATCTTGGTGAGTCCTCCTCCTTTGAGGACTTAAAGTTTAGTTTCATTTCAGTATTTAGAGTTAGCTGGGGGGCTTGACCCAGCAACTCGCCAGTAGTAGAGACTTTCATACATAGAGTCAGACATTCAGCTGCATTCAGATTTTCATCCTTAGACTTTTACTTATATAAACAGGTTGAGTTGCTCATTACTTCAGTTAAGCTTCCGTTATTATGTTTTGTTCAGTTTTTAAGTCATGCTAATGCCAGAGGGTTATCTTGAGATCACTTATGATCTTGGGTCCCATGTTATGTCCAGGGGTAAGACTCGGGGTGTGACAAACATTGTATCAGAGCATCAGGTTTAAGAGTCCTAGGGTGTCTGAAAGACGCATAGGGGATGAGGACTACATCATCAAGTGGGATGAGGTGTTATTGGATAAGGATCTGCGCTATGAAGAGGAACCAATTGTGATTCTTATCAGTATGTATGCAAATTGAGGACAAAGGTGATCAGCATGGTAAAGGTTCAATAGAAGCATCATCCGGTTGAGGAAGCCACTTGGGAAATTGAGAAGGACATGAGGGACAAGTACCCTCACTTATTTGAGGATTCAGGTACTACACTTCCCTTTCCTTATTTCTGTAATTTTGGGTTGAATCATTCGGGGATGAACGATGGGTAAATTGGTATCTGTTGTAACGATCGAGTTTGTCATTAAGGGTAAACTTTTTGTGCTAAGTTTCGATTCAGAAAACTTCTGGGTTTGGGAGTTGAAAATTCTGGGCTAGGCTAGTCTCGGCTGATTTTGGAGCGAGGTATGGTCTAGCGTAATCTGGGTAAGGATTGGGTAAAGTGTCTTGATTTGAGATAGTTTTCTATTTAGCTAAGACATAAAGGAGTCCCGGGGACTTTTCAGAATCGAATTCGGGTAAGTAGAACTCCCGATATCGAGGTTGACGTGAAGGGGTTATTTCAAAATATCAGGAAATTGAGTGTGTTATAAAATGGACCAATTTGGGGTACTTTATGACTTTTTATCTCGTGTTAACCACCGTAGCAGTTGACACACTTCCATAACGACCTCTGCCATAGCGGAGAAAATACCACTACAGCGGGAGTCAATGTCAGTCAGCCTCCGCCATAGCGGTCAATTTTTCTACGGTGGTACTGCTATAGCGGGGAGGACCACTATAGCAGTGTGTGATAGGATTTAATGTAGAAACTTCCCTAAAATAATCAGTTTTTATCAAAGACGTTTTGGGAGAAGGGCAAGGCAAGTTTGGGCGATTTTCATCCCAAAGGTAAGGATGCTACTCCCCAAACTCCGTAATATCTTTCCTACACTATAGAATTGCTAAGGATGGACTTGGAGAAAGGTTTGGAATGACCTAGAATGGTAGAATATGGGAAAAGGGGGGATTCTATGATGTAGAAGTTCTTGGGTGTTGTTTATTTCACTAGATTATGATCATGTGACCTTAATTCTCTAAATGTATCCATAAAAATGATAGGAATAGGTGAATTTATGGTGTGAAATCCTGGGAAAGAGGTGGAATGATCATGGTTAGCCTGAGATTTGGAATTTTGCATAATCCGGGTAATTAGTAGGCCATAAGGATTGATTTTGGTTATTGTGTGTTATTTTAGATCAAGAACCGTCAAGAACTTCAGGAAACGGGAAAGCTCCAGTTGAGTAGAGCTTGGAATATGTCGAGGTAGGTGATGGTTTTGATTCTAACATACATTATGTGTTCACGTACTATTTTGTAGTAGTGTATGAGTTGCATATTTAGGAAATGAAATGTGAATGTCTAGTAGTCCGGTAATCAGTTTTGTGAAATGAACTTCTTTGTTTGTTTGTTGGTTTTACAAGTATGTTTTTTCATTGGTTGTGATTGATTTGGACTTGTATGATATTTGGTTGGCTCGGGTACCACGCCTGGTACGGAAATTACTAATGGTTGGCTCGGGTACCACTCCTGGTATGCGTATACTAACAGTTGGCTCGGGTACCACGCCTGGTACAAGAATTTTAATGGTTGGCTCGGGTACCATTCCTAGTATGGGTTGTCTTAATTGCATTGTCTTATTCTTCGATGGTTCTATGAGTGGACCGGGTTGCATTCTTGAACTATGATATTTGCATAGGGTCCGTGAGAGGTCGGGTGATTTTATGTTAAGGGTGAGGTTGGTCTTAGATTAGACCGTGATTGCAAGTCTAATGCTTAGGTGATGTTAGGGGGATCCTTGGTGTGTCCGGGTTATGTGAAAAGGGGTATACATTGCTGTTTTTAGGTGGGGTCAATGGTTGTTATATAGTTCATGTGTTAATAAGCTTAGAGAGGGATTTAATATCTGGCTAATTGTTGACTTACTACATGTTTCCTGTACCTTACTATGTTATGGTTTACTGTTCATATTATGTTTATTGGAGCTGATCGATGATCCTACCAGTACACGGTGTTTGTGTACTGATTCTGCACTTGCTTTTCTTTTTGTGAGTACAGAAAATCTTCCGGCAGCTGACACGCGACCTCACCTATAGCCCCAGCGCTTTCAGACATCAAGGGTGAGTTGCTTCGATCGAGCTACCTTGATCTCTTTCATTTCAGTTATAGCCCACTTGTTACGGGTGATGTGACGCTAATTTACGTCACTTTCGACTCCTTTTTACTAAGAACAATCGTACGTTTTCAAGCAACCATTGTTGTTTTTGATGTTTTTATGTTGTATTTGTAGGAAATGGAAACAAACACGGAAACGAAAGAAAAGACGCGAAAAATAACATTCTGCCTAAGAGTGACGGCCTGAGTGACGGCCCGTCAGAGATGTGACGGTCCGTCACTGGGACCGTCAACTTGAGGCAGTGTTGCTGCCAAGCAGTGATGGCCCAGGCGACGGTCCGTCATTGCCCTGACGGTCCGTCAAGCCTGGCCGTCACGCTTAGGCAGTGGCTTCAAGCGGCGACCCGCGTTTTGGGGATTCCTAGTCCGTTTTGGATTTGGTTTCTTTGGCTCCTATAAATACCCTATGTTAGGTTTATGTTATTATTATTCACTCATTAGTTCTAAAACACGTTTTAAATATTTTTGAGAGCAAACAACACGGTTCATTTGTATTGAACTCGTGTTCTTGATTCTTTCGTGAGTTCTTGGTATTTCTTGCTCTTGGATATTGGAAGATTGATTGTTTCATTATATTGTAAGACTTTTCTTCCCTTTATTATGAATACAACTATTTTCTCTTTTTCTTCGAGCATGAGTAGCTAAAACTCCCGCAACTAGGGTTGTGGGAGCCATGGCAAACGTAGCAAGATAGATTCCGGGTAGCGTTGGGTTCGATATATGTATTGTCACGTTGTTAATCATACTTTATGTCACGTTTTCTAGTGGTTGCAAACATTAGAACATGCCTAGGTTTAATTTGCTTGAGTAAAGAAGTTAAAACCGGGAAAACTTGATTAACGACAAGGATTCGAGACTACCAACTCTCGTCTTAAAGATTAATGCCGTAACTGGATTAGTCTACTTGATGTTAGGATTGAGAGCTAAGAAAAGCACATCTTTTTGAGATCGAAAGAAGATAAAAGGAAATTTGTTTATTTGGTCGAGAGACGTTTAGACGATACAATTGACGCAATCACATCGTAACAAGCATATAGAAAGAACCCGGTTAAGCCTAGAATCGACATTGTTACAAAAGCCATGGTGAACACGTCCCTAGTTCATTCTCTCTTACTGATTATTCTCTTACATTATTGTTGCTTTTGTTTACGATTTGTTCACAAAACCCCCCCTTTTTATTTATCGGAAACAATTGACTACGAGTTACTTAATTCACTAAAGGCTTGATCTTCACCATATTCTCTGTGGGATTCGACCCCAACCTTGTTGGGTTCTTTACTTGACTACGACCGCTTACGCTTCGTTAATTTGAGGTGTAGTTTGGGCGTTATCAAAAAGTGGCGTCGTTGCCGGGGAATACGGTTGTTTATTAAGTCTGGTGTGTTTATTTGACTCTTAGTCATACTTTCCTGCTTTTACTTTTATTTGTTGTTTTTGTTTATTATAGGGTATATAGTTGTGCATACGGTTGTTTATTAAGTCTGGGGTGTCTTGATGAAGTCTGAGTAATCAAGACACCCGCGTCGTGCCGCGACGTTAAATTAGGCGCTGTATGGGAGGCAACCCATAAATTGTTGTTGTATTATAGTCTAATTAATTCGTGGGGAAACCTGTGAGTCACCACCGAGGGTTTTTGTTGCCGTGTTCTTTTCCCTCCGGTGTGCTATCTAGTAGAACCGGCATGTTTAGGTTGTTATTTTAAATTTTTTAGTGTCTATAGTGATGAGCATGGCGTTTTTGTTAACTAAAACGAGGCCCCTTTAAAAAATTTTCTGGTTTTGTACTTATGTTGAAACGATTGACTGTCTGGATCCTTGAATGTCATTGTGTGATTATGATTAGAATGAGTATGCTTAAGCCGAGCGGTTGTTTGATAGTTGGTAGCGATATAGTTTCTTGGTGCCAAGAGTGTGTGAGCTTATTGTTATAAATTCTTACTCTGTGCATGCATCTAGAACTTGCCCGGTCTATTTTGTTAAGTTTGAAGTTTGGTTGCTTAGGAAAGGATCACATGCCCTTTTTGTGTGCAGTCCACTTAACCTAAAAGACCGTCCAAATATAAATAACCCCTTTTGATCCCTGTTTGAGCCATAATTGACCTTGTTCTTTCAATAACCTGTCACCATTCATGTTTAACTTTGAATCCCTATTTTGGCCCTGGTCCTTCCTTGGACATCGTGCACCTCAACTCAGGCAATCAGCCTAGGTTGAGGGTGGCTACTATAGAGGTAAACCCTGTTTTGGCCCTGGTCCTCTCTAGGACATCGTGCACCTCAACTCAGGCAATCAGCCTAAGTTGAGGGTGGCTACTATAGAGGTGAATGATAAGAAAAAGAGGACGGAAGAGATTGGTTGTGAGTAGAGTGAAAATGCGGGTGTGTGCCTAAGAAAAGAAAGAAAAAAAAAAAAAGATCAAAAAAAGAAATAAAAAGAATTGTCAAAACAAAGAGGCCGCATCTGTAGCTAGAAACGAGGAAATAAAAAAGGTGAATAAGGATGGACAAAGTAAAGTTGTGTGGTAATATGATGTCAATGGTTCCAAGGAGGGCTTAGTCACTAACCCCTAAATGTATCATACCTGCACCCGAAGCCTCATTACAAGCCTAAACAAGTCCTGTAGTGATCCTGAGTAGCTTTCTGAAGAACCAAAATAGAATAGTAAGGGCAAGCCTATGGTATCGAATGTGCATTGTTTGAAATCGTTGTGAGTGTGAGCGCTTACCGAGTCCCAAATCTTGTGTGTGGGATTTCTTTGTGGTGAGGGCACTAAGATGTCTATATTGTCGATTGATTGTTAGGATAGCTGCGTATGTGTATGCATAATATTCTATCATATCGGAGTGACATGTTTGGATCCTTGCAAGTTAGTGTTTCATACATACGTGTGCTACGAGGGAGCCTGATTTAATTGAATAAGTTTAGATTGACCATGAAGTGCTATAGACATGAGTTTGTTTCTTGGTTGAGTCGTATTATTGTTTTATGTTATGTTGCTTGAGGCCAAGCGAACGTTTTAAGTTGAGGGTGTTGATGTGACGCTAACTTACGTCACTTTCGACTCCTTTTTACTAAGAACAATCGTACGTTTTCAAGCAACCATTGTTGTTTTTGATGTTTTTATGTTGTATTTGTAGGAAATGGAAACAAACACGGAAACGGAAGAAACGACGCGAAAAACAACATTCTGCCTAAGAGTGACGGCCTGAGTGACGGCCCGTCAGAGGTGTGACGGTCCGTCACTGGGACCGTCAACTTGAGGCAGTGTTGCTGCCAAGCAGTGACGGCCCAGGCGACGGTCCGTCACTGCCCTGACGGTCCGTCAAGCCTGGCCGTCACGCTTAGGCAGTAGCTTCAAGCGGCGACCCGCGTTTTGGGGATTCCTAGCCCGTTTTGGATTTGGTTTCTACTACTCCTATAAATACCCTATGTTAGGTTTATGTTATTATTATTCACGCATTAGTTCTAAAACACGTTTTAAATATTTTTGAGAGCAAACAACACGGTTCATTTGTATTGAACTCGTGTTCTTGATTCTTTCGTGAGTTCTTGGTATTTTTTGCTCTTGGATATTGGAAGATTGATTGTTTCATTATATTGTAAGACTTTTCTTCCCTTTATTATGAATACAACTATTTTCTCTTTTTCTTCGAGCATGAGTAGCTAAAACTCCCGCAACTAGGGTTGTGGGAGCCATGGCAAACGTAGCAAGATAGATTCCGGGTAGTGTTGGGTTCGATATATGTATTGTCACGTTGTTAATCATACTTTATGTCACGTTTTCTAGTGGTTGCAAACATTAGAACATTCCTAGGTTTAATTTGCTTGAGTAAAGAAGTTAAAACCGGGAAAACTTGATTAACGACAAGGATTCGAGACTACCAACTCTCGTCTTAAAGATTAATGTCGTAACTGGATTAGTCTACTTGATGTTAGGATTGAGAGCTAAAAAGCACATCTTTTTTAGATCGAAAGAAGATAAAAGGAAATTTGTTTATTTGGTCGAGAGACGTTTAGACGATACAATTGACGCAATCACATCGTGACAAGCATATAGAAAGAACCCGGTTAAGCCTAGAATCGACATTGTTACAAAAGCCATGGTGAACACGTCCCTAGTTCATTCTCTCCTACTGATTATTTCTCTTACATAATTGTTGCTTTTGTTCACGTTGATCACAAAACCCCCCTTTTTATTTACCGGAAACAATTGACTACGAGTTACTTAATTCACTAAAGGCTTGATCTTCACCATATTCTCTGTGGGATTCGACCCCAACCTTGTTGGGTTCTTTACTTGACTACGATCGCTTACGCCTCGTTAATTTGAGGTGTAGTTTGAGCGTTATCAACGGGCTTAGACTTTTGTTTATTTTGGGGTTGCATCCCCGCATTCTAGATGTTTGGTAGTGTTTTGGTACGATAACTTTCAGGTTCTAGGGAGGGATTTTCCACAGGTTATTTATAATAGTATTGAGATTGTTATGAAATTGCTAGTTTATTTTCTTGCACACTGATTTTGAGCTGTTAGAACGGTTAAGTTCAGAGTCGTTGATGGTTTGCTCACCCGAGAGTTGGGTGGGTGCCACTCACGGCGTTCATGGTCGTGACATGCCCCGACTATCATTTTTGAAGCTCCAAATTTAGTACCTCTTAAAATTTATAAGTTATAAGTAAAGAAATAGCAATTTACTTCGCAAAAAAAATAATATATATTTTGGATTCCTTACTGTCTGATGTATTTCATGGACTGTTTGCCCTCTTTATGGTGCTTATTACTTCCTCATTTAAATCTTAGTGTCATTAATTAAGATTAAATTATATCGAAAGGTTAGTGATTGCTATATTAGTTCTAAGCCCTATTTGTGTCTTGCCTGAACCGTCCATAGGCATGGCTACAATCTTTCTATAAAGGTGTACTGATGGTGTCTTCAAAACAGTTTTGGCTTCTGATCAACATCCCTTGTGGCTATTTCCAATATAGAAATTGTTGTTTCGGGTTTGTTTTTGCAATTCATCATGATTAGTACTCCCTCTGTCCCATTTTATGTGGCAGTTTTCACTTCTCGAGAGTCAAACAGTTTAAATTTGACCGTGAATTTGGACATGCAATCTTTAAGTTTTTTGAAATAAAATTTATATATTTGAAAACTACATAAAAAGTACTACAAATCTCAATAATAGGCAATTCAAAATATTTAAAAAATATAAAAAAAAATTACGGTCAAAGATAGACTTGTTTGAATCTCGAAATTCGAAATATGCCACATAAATTGAGACGGGGGAGTATTAACTTATACTGTAGACATTTAAGTCTCATAGTAAAATGATGCTAAGTGAAAATACATAATAGTTCAAAAGCTCGGGCATTTATTAATATGTTGCTTCTATTTTTTTTCTAAGAGTTGTGAGTTTCAGCCTATACCTTCCTCTCAATCTATGATTCTTTTTGTTATCTTTTTTTTTTCTCGATAAGTTCCTAATTCTTTTTTTCTTTTGTTTTCATGTATAACTGGAGAGCTGGAGTTCTCATTCGAAACTCGTATTTGACCCAAATATCTTTGGACTGACAACTATCATTCTTCATCGGAATTGCGTGCTTTTGGAGTCAAGTATTAGGAGTTGGGCTCTCAAAGAGCCCCACACTTCTTAGTTCTCTTCGTTCTTTATATTTTATTATTATTGTTGACATTATTACTTGCTAACTCTATATGTGTTTTTGTGGCTTGGTGTAAATTCATAACCTTATTAACAAATCTTCCTTCCTTCGTTAATAAAGAATTTAGTTATTTCTATCATTGTTTGCTTACCCCAAATTTCAAATAAATAAAAATGAGTAAACATTCCTCTCCCTTATTAATAAAAACCTGAAAACTGTTATAAATCATTTGTGGCTTTGTGGATGCCACATCATTGCCTTTTGTAGCAATGCAACTTCTCCAAGTTTGGAGGCCTATAAAAGGGGCCTTATATTATAGATGAAAGACATACCAAGAAATATTAGAAGAAAAATTACTACTGCTACAACTCTTTCTTTCTCCTCTTATCATTTAAGTTTTGACATATTGTTTTTATTTTAAAACACGTTATTAGTACGAGTCTTTAATATTATTTGAAATTACTTCTAACTTGTTTCTTAGTTCGTCCGGCCGTGGCATCCTCAATTAGATTGTGGTTATTGGCAATATCCCAACGAGGCCTCAGTAAGTAAATTCTTCGGTACCAACCTGGGTTGTGGTGCAGTGGTGGGACTGCTCCATTCTTAATCAAATGTCTCGGGTTCGAGCCCTGGGTATGGAGAAAATCCTGTTGGGAGCGCTACCCCAAATAGGCCCTACAACGCGCGATCCGGAATAGTCGGGGCTCCAATGCGGATATCGAACACCGGGTGGAAAACAAAAAAAAAATAAAAAATCTTCGGTGGTATTCTTATCAAACTCAACTGTTATAATTAATTTCTATGGTGATTGGTTATTAATCTGTTTCTATAGACTCGTTGGAGTACCTCTAACTTAACCACAAAAGGTAATCATCACTTACTTACTAATAGAGACATATAACTCTATTTGGTCATTAAAATTTAAAGGCCTTATTAATGTTAACAAGTTTAATTATTTATTATGGGATCCATGTGTAAATTGCATACAACTTACAAACTTGAAGCATATTCAATTTTTCGGAGCATATAGACTTACTCGGCGTTGCTTTTCAAGAGAATATAGAAGCATTTTATAGACTATGGCATAACACACTATTATTAATTGCTATATTATAAACTTGTCAAAGCTTCTTAATTTATATAGGTAATGCTATTTTAGTTACTATTTTTTCAGTACATAAAATGTATTTTATACCATTGTTAATTTGAATATTAACATCAAAAGATATGCTTGAGAAACAGAGTTTTAAAAATAATTATATTTATCACGTTTATGAAATTTGATTATGCTTGTGACTGAGCATGAATAGTGATTCTAATTTTAATAGTAATAAAGATAGCCTAAATACTTAAGTTTATTATCTTATTTAAGGTTCACCATAATTACTACTGAAAATATGTATTGAAAGAAACATTATTTATATCATGCCTCAAATTTACTGTTGGAGAACAATATGAAAAACAAATCGAGAGATACTATGACATGATTTTATGGTCTACTTGAACTATAATATAGGTTACAAGAAATGTACGATCACCAAAATAATAAAAAATTTATATGCTTGTTGTGATTACAAACAAAGATATGTCGGAGAATTTTTTTTTATATATAATATGTATGCCTCGATTTGCTCCTGAAGTAGCAATATCTTAAAGGAGGTTCTAAGCTATCACAATTTGATATGCTTAAGACACGTTCAGATGATTATGTTCCATTCCTGAAGAATGAGAATTTTCAATACAGATTCATTCCCTGAAGTGAATATGATAAACTTTACTAAAATTTATAAATATGAACGTGCATTTAGTTGTGAATGTATCCCGGCTTACCTCCAAAAGAGATGGAATAATTGAGAAGAAATATTTAAAAATATTTTTTTTTAAAATACGTTAAGGCATCGGGTTAAGTCCTGGTGTATGATGATTATAAGATGGTAGATTCAAGTCTCATCATATTATGGCATAACATGCCTTTATATGGGTAAGACATTAGATTTTAATTCCAATGTACTATATTGGTGATACAATAATGATTGAGAAAACTAATGTGCTCTTGATGAGCAATTATGAAATTCGTCCCATTAAATATGATTCATTCCCTGAAGTGAATGTGATAGCAGTATATGATAAGTCTGAAAGATGACAAAATAAATATTATGATTGTTCCAATAAACATGAGCGTGACAAAGGACAAAGTGATAATAGTCATCACTGTGGTAATTATAAAAGAAAGAATATTATGAAGTTTTCAAAATGATCCTTCAAAAGTAAAGGTAATCTTTACCATCAATTTGGTATGCAAGGTATTGGACACTCAGTTGTAGTGCAACCAAATTTGATAATTTTATAAATCCTTCATCAAAGAAAAGGAATAAAGTGAAGATACTTAATCTTTCAAAGTGATGTTGAGGTGGGTCATATAAATATGACAAATGACAATGTATGACAAAGGGCTTAAAATAAAATTTATGATGCACATACAATGAATTAGTCTATTTCTTGAAGAGAATGTGACTTGTGATAAGTATGGTTGTCCGCCCATATGATAATAAAGTTTATGAATAAAAACATAATTATATATGGTTGGATAAGTACCACAACTCACCTCTACAGGAGGTTTGAGAGAATAAAAGAAAATATTTTGGTATAAATGGTCATTTGGTCACATACTTTGATTATATCACAAATGTTGTACCATGTATTATCATAAACTACTAAAAGGTAAAAGCAAGAATCACTCTTGCCGATAAACATCTTGACTGTAACCTAAATGAATATTATTGTGTGACTGCACAAATTTGTCATTGGCTGTGTACTTATGGTACATCAAAAATATATTTTGCCAGATTTTATAGAAAGAAAAGAAAAAAAATTACTAAAGAAAAAGTATAGTAAGAAAGAGATCTTGCTTATATAACCATGACAATAATAATATAATTTTTCTCACTGAAGAAGATGTTAACCATATGAATGGTGTTATGAAATATGTGACAGTACACAAAATTAATTAAGAGCTCCAGAAGAGATAACATGTTACTACCAGGGAAATAAAATTGTTTATAATATTGGGATTGTAGTAAGTCTCATAAGAAACTTTTTAAGTTTCAAAGGCATTAAAATTATATTGAGGCTGTAAATTATAGAAAGATTTTATATCTTCATATTACTACAATCATAGCGGGTTATAAATACTTATGTAAAAAGGTTACCCGCATTCTCCTCTGTCATGACCCAACTACCGGGCCGTGCAGGCACCTACTCTAATCCGCCTAGATAGGAGAACCCTTATCACCCGAACCAACAGGTAATGCGGAAAATAAATAAATCATGAAATAAGCCTTTTTAATATATAAAAACGTTTACAAGATATGCGAAAAAACTTTTTACAATTTGAAAACAGCCCTCCCGAGAACCTAGTCTAAGCCGGTACAAGAGCTACTACAAGGGTGATACAAAAATGAAAGAGGACACAACTCCACCATAGAAATAAGAAGTAGGAGTTGCTGGAGATTGCCATCATCGTGTACCTATGAAACATCACCAACCCTGCAATCAGACTTTACCAAAAGGTATAGCAAGAGTAGAATCAGTACAAACACACATACTGGTAGGCATCATCAGTCAACCCGAATCCACTCATACAGTCATATAAGAAGTCAAGAAAAATACATAAGTTAAATGCTTTAACCCGTCAACATTCACCTTACCAAAACTCAACATCACCCAACCTGCCTATCCCTTAGACTTCCCAAGTCACCTTGACTCTTAGACTTCCCAAGTCACCTTGGGCACCTAAACTTCCCAAGTCACCTTGGCACCTAGACTTCCCAAGTCACACTTATCACCTAGACTTCCCAAGTTACACTTGTCACATAGACTTCCCAAGTCACACTTTTTACCTAGACTTCCCAAATCACACTTGTCATCTAGACTTCCCAAGTCACAGTTGTCTTTACCCGATATATATGCCCATACCCTGACAACCATCCCCTTATCCCAGTCAACCACTATGACTCAATAACCCGGAGTAAACCCCACTACTTAGTGATGTAGACCGCAACTGTCATATTGCCACCTGCTAGAACAAACCGTCCCAATGACCCCCAGGGCCATGCTCGACAAGTAACCACAACCAACATTATAACCAGATCCCAAGTATCCTCCTTAACTTATCAACCACATATAACAAGTCTAATCGACATTGACGATTCTTGATGTGCCGCCATTTTATGGCACTTTCGACGCCTTTAAACTAAGAATAATCGTGAGATCTCAAGCAACCGTCGTCGTTTTTGATGTTTTATGGTATGTTTTCAGGAAATAGGGACAAACATAGAAACGGAAGGAAATACGAGCAAAAAGAGCATTCTGGATAAGAGTGACGGTTGGAGTGATGGTCCGTCAAGCCAGTGACGGTCCGTCACCCAAACCGTCACCCTGAGGCAACACCACTGCCTAGTGGTGACGTCCACCATGACGGTCCGTCAAGGTGGTGACGGTCCATCACCCAAACCGTCAGGTTGAGGCAGAACGCGACGCGGATTCTGAACATTTTTGGGTTTACTTCCTGGACTCCTATAAATACCCTATGTTAGGTTTATTTTAGATGTTGCTTTTTACAATAGTTCACCCAATAATTTTAGGAGTTTTTGAGCGATTTTTGAGAGAGGAAACATGCTACACACGTTTTCTTCCTCCTCAATCTTGTTCTTGATTGTTCTTGGGATCTTGGTTTTTCTTGTTCTTGGATCATTGAAGATTGTTTTCACTATATTGTAAGAATCTCTTCTCTTTATTATGAATACAATTCTGTTCTCTTTTCTTTATAGCATGATTAACTAAACCTCCCACAACTAGGGTTGTGGGAGCCATGGCAAACGTAGCAAGATAGATTCCGGAGCGACGGGTTCAATATATGTGTTGTCACGTTGTTAATCATTCGTTATTTAACGTTTTCTAGTGGTTGCAAACATTAGAACATGCCTAGGTTTAATTTGCTTGAGTAAAGAGATTAAAACCGGAAAACTTGATTAACGACGAGGATTCGAGACTACCAACTCTCGTCTTATGATTAATGCTGTAACTAGATTAATCTACTTGATGTTTAGGATTGAAATCTAAAAGATCACCTTTTCAAGTTCGAGAGAATTGAAAAGTAAATTCATCTATTTGGTTGAGAAACGCTTAGATGATACCATTAATTCAATCACATCGTGACATGCATATAGAAAGAACCCTGTTAACCCTAGAATCGATTGTTACAACGCCATGGTGAACACTTTCCTAGTTCATTCTCCTATTGATTATCTCTCATACATTATTGTTTGTTTTTGTTCACGTTTGACCACACAAAACCCCCCTTTTATTTACCGGAAACGATTGACCATTAGTCATCTAATTCACTAAAGACTTAACTTTCACCTTATTCCCTGTGGGATCGACCCCAACCTCTGTTGGGTTCTATATTTGACAAACGACCGCTTACGCTTCTTAATTGGAGGTGTAGTTTGGGCGTTATCAAAAAGTGGCGCCGTTGCCGGGGAATACGGTTGTTTATTAAGTCTGGTGTGTTTATTTGACTCTTAGTCATACTTTTCTGCTTTTACGTTTATTTATTGTTTTTGTTTTTGACAGGGTACATAGTTGTGCATGCCAAGTACCCGAGGCTCGGGTGAATCAACATTACCTTATGACCCCGAGCTTGCTAGAACGTTGAGGCAAAATATGAATGCACAACAAGAGGTAGCAAGGCTCGCTGCAGAACTGCAGGCCCAACAAATTTTGAACGCTGGTGGTCTGCAGGACGATGTCGCACTGAATGATGAGGATATCGACTTGGATGGAGTTGGCGCGACGGGCGCCATTGTTCTTCCTCCGCTAGCGCCCGGGGCCAAGTTCAACATTACTAGCACGATGATTCAGCTGTTGAACTTGAGAGGAGTGTTCCGTGGAGTAGCTGGTGACGATCCAAACCAGCACTTGATGAATTTCGTGGGTATCTGCAAGTCGTTTGAATTGCCGGGAGTGAGTCAGACAGCGATCAGGCTCAGGTTGTTTCCATTGTCTCTGTCTGATGAGGCAGCGTTATGGTTGACAGAGCTGACTCCCGACTCTATCACAACTTGGGGAGAGTTGAAAGGAGCTTTCCTAGAAAGGTTCTTTCCTCCCTCTAGGATGATACAGTTGAGGGATAAGATTAGCAATTTCAGACAGCAACCTCACGAAGCATTGCACGAGACCTGGTTGCGATTCAAGAAGAAGCTAACACAATGCCCTAACCATCAGTTGAACGATGAATTTTTGATGCAGACATTCTACAGGGCACTGAATTCGGCTACCAAGCCGACGCTGGACAACGCAATAGGTGGAGCGTTTATGGGTCGCACTTTTGCCGATGCCACAACTATTTTGGACAGGCTCACCAAAACCAACAGGGCCTGGCATACAGGTGATTCAGAGGTACCAGCTAGTACTTATGCAGTTGGTGTGTCAGCAGAGCAGTGCAGAAAAGAGGAAGAACGGGACCAAGACATGGCCCATCTAAAAACGCAAATGGACCTGCTGACCAAGCATTTGATGTCAGGGGGTATTGAGAAGGTGAAAGCCATGGGTTCCCAAGGTAGAGCAGCAGAGGTTGAATCTGATGAGGAGGTGAACTATTTGGGGGGTTTCCAGGCCAATGGCCAGGGAAACCAAGGTCGGAACTATCAGAGAGACAACTACAATGAAAAAGCTGGCTACAGAGACCGCGAGCAGGGAAACTGGAGGAACAACACTGATAGAGGTGGGTTGTATGTACCACCTGGTAATCGGGACAAAGCTAGCAACGAGGCAGGGACGTCCAAGCTAGAGAGCATGATGGCGAAGATGCTGCTGAAGGTGGAATCGACTGACTCTGGGGTAAAGGAGATGAGGACTGAATTATCTGCATTAAGTCAGTTAGTGGATTCACATTCCACCTCGATCAAGCAATTAGAACAACAAGTGGGTCAAATCTCGGCATCTCTAAATCAAAGGAGGACAGGTACCTTGCCGAGTAACACTATTCAAAATCCACGGAACGATGCGAGTTGTATGGCAATCACGACAAGAAGTGGTAAAATGTTACCGGAATCACATCCGGTAATTCAAACCCAAATTGATGTTGCGGATGACGATGTAGAGGAGGCTACCCAAAGGCCCGCGGAGAAAAGCAAGGAAGCTGACAAGCTTCCAACTATGATGCCTCGGCCACCGCCTCCTTTCCCCCAATGTTTGAAGAAGAAAGCGGATGATGGCAAGTTCCTGAATTTCATGACCATGCTCAAGCAGGTATCAATAAACATCCCACTGGTGGAAGCGCTTGAGCAAATGCCCGGATATGCCAAGTTCATGAAGGACTTGATCACCAAGAAGAGGTCATTAAGCTTTGAACCAGAAGATAACCTTCACCACTGCAGCGCTATTTCTTCAAGATCATTAGTGGAAAAGAAGGAAGACCCAGGTGCGTTTACTGTTCCCTGTACTATCGGGAAGCTCAACTTCGGAAGAGCATTATGTGATCTTGGTGCTAGCATCAACTTGATGCCGCTAGCAGTCTATAAACAATTGGGTTTGGGAGCTCCTAAACTAACGTCCATGAGAGTGTTGATGGCTGACCGTTCGGTAAAGCGACCGGTGGGAATATTGTCTGATGTGCTGGTAAAGGTTGGTAAGCTTATATTCCCAGCTGACTTTGTGATCTTGGATTGCGAAGTGGATTTTGAAGTTCCCATAATCTTGGGACGACCTTTGTTAGCCACGGTAAGAGTGTTGGTCGACATGGAAAGAAACGAACTGACCTTCCGATTAAACAATGAAGTGGTCAAGTTCGATGTGTCCAAATTGATGAAGCAGCCAAGAGACATGAAGGTGGTCGCGGTCGTCAATGTTATTGAGGAAGCTCCTGCGGATGTGCATCTTGAGGAGAAGGGGTTGGTTGAGACTCGAGCTGTTATGAGAATGAAGTTGGGATCGCAAGAAGAGAAACATGTAGAAGAAGGCGGTGAAAATAGATCAAGGAAACGAAAACACCGCAAAAGAACCTGCAAAGAAAGAGTGAAGAAGTTGTCGCGACTAGCTGCGGAGCCGATAGAAGAGGAAGTTGGAACGCAACAGAATGGTGTGGCGTGCACCTATTCCATCGATTTCTCCTACTTTGGAGACCCTGGCGGTCTCCAACATCATGCCAGAATTTGAGTCCTATGGACTTCACAGGTATTCCTTGCTCTCCTAGTTTTAGCTTTCATATGTATGCATTGGGGACAATGCATGAGTCTAAATTGAGGGTGTTGGGAAACCTGTGAGTCACCACTGAGAGTTTTTGTTGCCGAGTTCTTTTCCCTCAAGTGTGCTATCTAGTAGAACAGGCATGTTTAGGTTGTCGTTTAAATTTTAGTTGTTTTCTAGTGTCTATAGCAAGCATGGCGTTTTTTTTGTTTAAAAAGGAGCCCCCTTTGAAAATTTTTGATTTTGTACTTATGTTTGAAACGATTGACTGTCTGGATCCTTGGATGTCATTGTGTGATTATGATTGGAATAAGTATCCTTAAGCCGAGTTGTTGTTTTGATAGTTAGTAGCGGTATGGTTTCTTGGTGCAAGTGTGTGTGAGCGTATTGTTATAAATTCTTACTCTTTGCATGCATCTAGAACTTGCCCGGTCTATTTTGTTAAGTTTGAAGTTGGTTGCTTAGGAAAGGATCACAGGCCCTTCTTGTGTGCAGTCCACTTAGCCTAAAAGACCGTCCAAATGCAAATAATCCCGTTGATCCCTGTTTGAGCCATAATTGACCATATTCTTTCAATAACCTGTCACCGCTCCTTGTTTAACTTTGAATCACTATTTTGGCCCTGGTCCTTCCTTGGACATCGTGCACCTCAACTCAGGCAATCAGCCTAAGTTGAGGGTGGCTACTATAGAGGTAAATGATAAGAGGAATAGGATGGATAAGATTGGTTGTGAATAGAATGAAAATTCCGAGTGTGTGTCTTAGAAAAGAAAGATAAAGAAACGAAAAAAAAAAAGATGAAAAAGAACGAAAAAGAAATAAAAAGAAGTATCAAAATAAAGAAGCCGCCCCTGTAGCTAGAAAGAAGGGAATAAAAAGGTGAATAAGGATGGACAAAGTAAAGTTATGTGGAAATAGTAGGCCGGTGATTCCAAGGAGGGTTTAGTCACTATTCCCCAAACGTATCCTACCCGCACCTGAAGCCTCATTACAAGCCAAAATAAGTCCTGTAGTGATCCTGAATGGCTTTCTGAAAAACTGAAATAGAATAGTAAGGGCAAGCCTATGGCATCGCATGTGCATTGTTTGAAATCGTTTGTGAGTGTGAGCGTCTTACCTAGTCCTAAATTTTGTGTGTGGGACTTCCTTGTGGTGAGGGCACCAAGATTTCTGTATTGTCTATTGACTGTTAGGATAGCTGCGCGTGTGTATGCATAATGTTCTATCATATCGGAATGACATGTTTGGATCCTTGCGAGTTAGCGTTTCATACATTTATGTGCTACTAGGGTGGCTTGATTTAAAAATTGAATGAACTAATGACCATGAGTTGCTAGAGACACGAGTTTGTTTTCTTAGTTGAGTCGTCGTATTATTGTTTTTGTGTCATGTTGCTTGAGGACAAGCGAACGTTTTAAGTTGAGGGTGTTGATGTGCCGTCATTTTATGGCACTTTCGACGCCTTTAAACTAAGAATAATCATGAGATATCAAGCAACCGTCGTCGTTTTTGATGTTTTATGGTATGTTTTCAGGAAATAGGGACAAACATAGAAACGAAAGGAAATACGAGCAAAAAGAGCATTCTGGATAAGAGTGACGGTTGGAGTGATGGTCCATCAAGCCAATGACGGTCCGTCACCCAAACCGTCACCCTGAGGCAACACCAGTGCCTAGTGGTGACGTCCACCATGACGGTCCATCAAGGTGGTGACGGTCCATCACCCAAACCGTCAGGTTGAGGCAGAACGCGATGCGGATTCCGAACATTTTTGGGTTTACTTCCTGGACTCCTATAAATACCCTATGTTAGGTTTATTTTAGATGTTGCTTTTTACAATAGTTCACCCAATAGTTTTAGGAGTTTTTGAGCGATTTTTGAGAGAGGAAACACGCTACACACGTTTTCTTCCTCCTCAATCTTGTTCTTGATTGTTCTTGGGATCTTGGTTTTTCTTGTTCTTGGATCATTGAAGATTGTTTTCACTATATTGTAAGAATCTCTTCTCTTTATTATGAATACAATTCTGTTCTCTTTTCTTTATAGCATGATTAACTAAACCTCCCACAACTAGGGTTGTGGGAGCCATGGCAAACGTAGCAAGATAGATTCCGGAGCGACGGGTTCAATATATGTGTTGTCACGTTGTTAATCATTCGTTATTTAACGTTTTCTAGTGGTTGCAAACATTAGAACATGCCTAGGTTTAATTTGCTTGAGTAAAGAGATTAAAACCGAGAAACTTGATTAACGATGAGGATTCGAGACTACCAACTCTCGTCTTATGATTAATGCTGTAACTAGATTAATCTACTTGATGTTTAGGATTGAAATCTAAAAGATCACCTTTTCAAGTTCGAGAGAATTGAAAAGTAAATTCATCTATTTGGTTGAGAAACGCTTAGATGATACCATTAATTCAATCACATCGTGACATGCATATAGAAAGAACCCTGTTAACCATAGAATCGATTGTTACAATGCCATGGTGAACACTTTCCTAGTTCATTCTCCTATTGATTATCTCTCATACATTATTGTTTGTTTTTGTTCACGTTTGACCACACAAAACCCCCCTTTTATTTACCGGAAATGATTGACCATTAGTCATCTAATTCACTAAAGACTTAACTTTCACCTTATTCCCTGTGGGATCGACCCCAACCTCTGTTGGGTTCTATATTTGACAAACGACCGCTTACGCTTCTTAATTGGAGGTGTAGTTTGGGCGTTATCAATTCTCAGTGACAATAAACACATATCCTTTTTATATAACCTTGGTCAAACACGGATCCCTAGGACATCATCTATGCCAATAATATACGACCCCGGTTCACAGAAGAACTACCTTGTCACTTAAGAACACTAACCTGGCCCTTCAAGGAACAACTATACGCCAAATGATAATAACTCTCGGCCCTCTCAGGAACCCAACAGGTGAAGAACAATAAGTAACAATTAGACTCGTAATAATATAATTCCAGACTCTCAGTCTTCGTTTTAAACTTATCAACCACATGAAACAGGTTCAATAATTATTCAACAACAATAATAAACATGATATTTACCCTTTTACATTACCCAGACCAATAAAGGATCCCTAGATCAACACCTAAGTGTTAACATGCGATGTACGGTCCATCCCAGGACCATCCCCACATTTAAGTGTAACAACCCGGCCTCTCAAGGACCAATGTAATCAATCACAGATTTAACAATCAACCCAGTTCACTCATGGAACCGTCGATAAATACAGTCAATAATGCATAATTAAACCCATACCAGGTATGGTACCCAAGCTAACTGCTAGTATCTCATACCAGGCGTGGTACTCGAGCCAACCAAATGTATATTCCCAGACCAGGTATGGTACCCAAGCCAACCATTAGTATTTTCTGTATCGGGCGTGGTACACGAGTCAACCGTTAGTATACCCGTACCAGGCATGGTATCCGAGCCAATCGAATGTCATATCAAGTCTAATAAATCACAACCAATGAACAACATACTTGTAAAACCAACAAGAAAACAAAACAAGTTCATTTCACAAGACTAATTACCGGACATTTAGACATTCATAACTATTCCTTAAGCATACAACTCATACAATATTTAAGTAAAAGCACACGAACATACAATGCATATAATAATCAATAACTATCACCTACCCCCATTCCGGGAACATAAACTCAACCTTAAATCCCGCCCAAAGACTAAGCCCAATTCACCCCTTAACACATACTAGTAGATACACCCATTCCTGACCCTCCTCCTAGGACCGAAATACAACATGGGGAGAGACCTCTCTAACATTGGTAATTCAACCATTTAAGATATTCCAGTTTCTTTATAACAACATTTCAGAGAATCCCCTCTTTAACCTGTGGTTTAATTACCCAAGTTTTTCGGTTCGCCGAACCTTTCCGACACCCTAGTCCTTAAATTTTATTATCACACAACACCCAGTTAATCATAACAATCCAAAATGTCACAATACATTATCACCACTCAAACAATTCTAGATTAACTAATTCAATCACAATAATTCTCCTCCAGACTCCGTACCCGAATGCCTAAATATGGATTCTCTTTTCCAATCTATACAATGATACGAAAAGAAAACGAGTCAATCTACTCAATGAGGAAAACCTAGCCTACCTGAATGCCAAGCAGCTGCACCATGCAATTTATGGCTATGTGAAGGCGTTCCCTGATGATTGACAGGCCTGAATATGTGGTTTTGCGTCCTTTCAACTGGAATCCCTCCTCCCTATGGCTCCCAAGCTTTGGAGCAGCCTAGGAGGGTTATTGGAGTAACCCTCGTCTATTTTTGGGGTTGAATGGAAGAGAATAAAATTATAAAACTCATTTTTAAGTTTTCTGATCCCATCGCTCCGCTATAGCGGTCCACACTCCTTTATAGCGATACCGCCATAGCGGAACCTACCGCTATAGTGGTGCTGACCGTTGTTAACTTCTGCTATAACGGTAATTTCTCTGCTATAGCAGAGGTCGCGATAGCGCTGTGTCAACCACTATAGTGGTTGAAACTGAACAAAACCTCAGAAAATCCCCATGTTTCATAACACACTTCAAAATCCTGATGTTTCGTACTAACTCTTTCACGTCAACTTCGATATCGGGAGTTCTACTCACCCGAATTTATTTCCAAAAAGTCTCCCGGATTCCTTAAGGTCTTGACTAAGAGAAAAACTAGCTAGACCCAAGATATAATACTCAATCCGCTCCCGAATTTTCCTAGACCTTACCTTGCTCAGAATTTGTCTGAGACTAGCCTAGCCCAAGATTTTCAACTCCTCAACCCGAAAGTTTTCTAACTTGTTTCTTCGCATGAATAACCCACCCGATACAAGGTGCCTTTTAGTAACGACTGAACAGATCATTACATCCTTATTTTTGTAGTACACAGATATAGGCATCATGATAGAATCACATGCGATAGTAACCTAAAAGTTTACAGAAAATATATCAATTGGCATAATCGATTGACCATCTCGGTTCAAATATGATGCAAAAATAGTTGAGAATTCATGTGATTATATATTGAAGAAATAAAAAGTTCTTCACAAATTCTCTTGTGCTGCTTGTTCTCACAATAAATTGATTATTGTACCAGCTAAGTTTGGGATTGTATCTCCTAAATTATGAAATGTCTAAAAAGGTGAATATGGGTACGTTCACCTGCCATGTGGATCATTTATTATTATTATTATTATATAATTTTAATAAATATATCTATGGTATGATCACATGTGCTTTGATATCAACTTGTAATTTATTTTTTGTAAGGTTATTTGCTCGAATTGTTAAATTAAAAGCATTGTTTCAAATTATAAAAATTATATTGATAATGCTGGTTTATATTTAAGCTGGTTTAGCAGAAATTATATGCCTCCAATTATATCTAAATTGTTGGTTATGAGAACAAAACTCCCAAATAAAGTTTGGTATGAGTTATGTAGTAGCACTTGTATGCATCAAGCCAACAAGGTTCCCCTATCACAATTGGGTCAGGGTCAGGAACCAGATAATTCTCATCTAAAGATTTAAATGTGCGATATGATTTAATTGCTCCATCACAATGCACAAAAATGAGTCCGCAAATAAGATTGAGATAAATGTTAGATTTGCTAACATTAGGGGGAGATATGATTAGCAGCTGAAAAATTATATGTGAAATAAATTATCTAAATCCTCGTATAAAAATGTGAACTTGAAGTTCAAGAGATAATTTATTTGTAAAATATTGCAAATGAATTTTCAGATATATTTACTGACCTTATATTATAATTCAGCTGTGAATGCTCCAATAAAAATAAAAAGTCTTTGAAGGATAGAGTCTATGGCACACTTGATACGCGATAGACCAATCGATTTTAAAAGTGAAACTCCTTGAAGAAGGAGTGGAGCAAATGATCATAATGGTCATAATAATGAGGCAAGTGCTTTAAAATATCACCACGATATAATACTTCATACAACCTTGAAAAAGGTTGAGGTACTTGAAAATGATGAAAAATGAAGAGATCCCAGATTTGCTTTCTCCGGGAAAGTTCAAGCTAATTAGATGAGGGTTGATAGCCTCAAATCTCCGTTGTATAATCCCTTTTCCCATTCGTTACCCCTTTGGTCAAGCAAGTAGGAATAAGGCGAGTTTTAACGTTTGCAACCGTTAAAAGCAATCAAAATGAAGGAAAAATAAAACATGTATGAACACCGTCCTAGGATTACCAAGTACTTTGCGTACTTTGTTAATCCTTCATGGTTCCCACAATCCTAGTTGTGAATTTAGCTACTCATTTTTGCAAGAAGAAAATCAGATTTAGATGAAGAGATCATGATTATAACTTATAATAACAAGTAAAGAAAACCAGAATCTTGAATCCTCAAGAACAATTCAATAATCAAGAACAACAATCGAATTCTCAAAAACTATGTTATGATGTATCAATTATGCGTAAAGTATGTGTAACAATACATAACAATTGCATAACTCCCGAAATAAAACCTAAGGGAATATATTTATAGACAAAATAGACCAAATCCTAACAGAACTTGGAGAGCTGGAACACGGTAGTCCCGACAGGCCATCATGGGAGCCACGAGCGTCGTGGTGCCCGTCGGTCTTTCTTTCAATTTAGCTCCAAATCATCTGCCTCATTCTCACGGGCCAGGCAACGAGCCATCGTGGTTACCACGGGCGTCGTGGGCAACTCATCAGCCAAATCATCTGAGTTTCTAGTGGCTCTGTCGAATCTCAACTGGCATATATGACGTCCCATCGTGGCTCTCACGGGAGTCGTGGCTAGTCATTAGACTTGACATCTTGGCTTCAGCTTCACTGGTCTATTACCACGGGCACGTGTGACGGCCTGTGGCAGATCCGATGTCCATCCCAACTAAGTCATGGGATGTGTTTTGCCTTTAACTCTTGCTGGCTTATTTTGTCGTCCCCTCCCACAGGCCGTGGTGGATCCCACACCCGTGGGGCATGACTTTTAGCCCAGAAAATAACAACATTTTAGTCTGTTTATCTTTTCAACACTTTTCCCTACACATGTAGCAAACGAGCGTCATATCTAACAAAACACACTTAAGAACTCTCAAAATCCTTAATTTTAAGCGTTGAAAATGCCGTGAAATCCCAGCACATCACCAGTGACTCTAGTCGCTTTAGCTGTGATGTGCGAAGGGAGGTGCAGACGGCATATGCTGTTGTGTGCATCGCACAACAGTCGCACCTATCGACATATTCTTCATTTCTTTTGATCACCTTCACACTTCAACTCTTTTTAAGCTCTCTTGGGTCCAATTCCCTTGTTTTCTACTTTTGACCAAGAGTACCTACATTTGCATTAATAAAGGTAATAAGTACCTCTAAATCTCATCAAAACATGGCAATAATTCATGATTAAAGGCTCAATAAGTTGGTAGATTACCAACTTATCAAACTCCAAAACTTGAACTATTGCTTGTCCTCAAGCAAGATACTCACAAAGTAAGGAATGGATTATGCTCTAAAACTCAATAGGGAGCACACATGATTACTCTATTCTAAAAACTAAGAAAATAATCAAATAAAAAGACTCAAACAAAATGACTCAACTATAATGCTCATCTCAATTTGGACCACCACATTCTCAAGGCATTTTCTCATTTCAAAACATTTAGAAAAAGGATTTTATTTCTCATTCAAATCAAGGGAATTTGTCATTCAAAACAAGGTATTCAAGCTTCTCAAGTCATTGGAATGGACCTTCAAGGTTTGCTTCGAGATTCTCCACATAACTTGTCTCATTCATTTTGAGACAAGCAAAGCATAGACTCAAATTTAAACAAAAACTCGGCATTTTTCCTTAAGAAAGTCGTCTCTCAATCTATCATAGGGAAACATCAACCCGGTTTGACACAAAAATAAATAAAAGAAATAATTTACTCCTTGGAAAAGAACCATGGTATGAAGAAAACCCTTAGAGTTTATTCACTAATATACTATAAATAAGGCGACTAAAAATTTAAGCGCTCATAAATCATTTGGAAACAAGCCTCAGCGTAGGCACTAAAAATGTTTGCAAAGCACGGGTGATGAAACAATGAATCGTATAGGACCAACCCGGCGATATCACAAAATCATCAACAAAAATAAAGTATCAAGCCCGGCAAGGGCACAGTTAAAGCACTCAGTAAGGGCACAGTTAAAGCACGAATTAAGAAAATAAATAAAATAAAAGGCCTGGAAAGGGCAATATCACAATCATCTAACACATGCCCGACAAGGGCCGAATATAATGTCTAATAGGGAAATAAAAATATCACGGCCTGACAAGGGAAATAAAAAGAAATATCTCAAAGCCCAACATGGGCAACATAGTGCTTGTAATATAAAACACGACATTATCGACTGTGGGAGATAGGTAAATTGCACCTACCCCTCCTTGGACTGCGGGCTCAAGGGCCGCATCCATGTATCCGTAACACTTTCTTGGTCGTCCACTTTGCTCATGGGCACCCTGTTCAAACAATCAAAAATAACACAAAAGGTAAAAACTAACAAAAACTCAACAAAGTGAAATCACACGACAATCAATTGATGATTCAAAAACCACTCCCTGGAAATAGTGTTATTTTTTATAACGCTCAAAAACACTCTCCAATAGGTGGTAGTAGCGATTATCAGAGCAAAATAAATTTATATTCCCGACGAGTGTCGGAGTCAATCCCACAGAGAGTGGATATGATGATTCACCAAAAGACAATCGATTAATATTCACCAAAAGAGTAAATTCTCAATAAACTAAAAGTAAAAATTAGGGGTAAACAAGGAAAGGGGAATTAGCAATATCGCAATTCAAACTAGGAGGTAATGTAAATAAGAGATTTGTATTCAAGAAAGAAAAATGACTCGGGGTATGCTTCCTATGGGATTTAAACGGGGGTTAGGGTACTTGCTTAGTTCTGCAAATTCTCAACAAACTATATGGGTAGTATTGGTTTTAGTCATGTTTGTCAATCTCTCAATCTTCCAAACATATATCCAATGGTCTCTACTTAAGCACCATAGTTTTAACACAAACCAACCAATTCAAGCTTGGGGAAGTCATACTATTTCTGGCTTAGACTCTTAGATGAGAGTTTCCATCGATTAAGCTATTTTTAGCCTCAATCAAAGGTGAAAACCTCAAATTCCCACTATCAAATTCCTTCTGAATTATGAACCCTTCTTTCAAGAAAGAACACAATTAAGTAAATTTAATCAATGTTTACAACCATCAATTTTAGCATTAAAACTTGAGGAATTCAGTAGACCCATGTCAATTTATCAATTATAAACACAATTAAGCAAGATCTATACCCAAGTTTAAATACCCATCATACACATATCCCTAGACAAGAAAATTAGCCACTCAGGCTAAGGAAATAAGAGATTATACCAATTGGGTAATTTAAATTTCCATTCATAGTTATGCCAATATCCAAATCCAAGCTCAATTTGGTACAAAAATGGTGAATTCTCAAGGTAGAAGATGAAGAGAATACAAGTACACTCTCTATCTTCCTTGGAAAACTCTCTATGCTCAAAACTATTTAATAATGTGTCAAAAACTATCAGGTACACTACCCAAATTGGATTTTAAAAGCTTTCCAAAATATCACTTGAAAGTTGACAAAAATGCCCTTTGAGCGTGGTGAGATGCTACGTACGGCATGACATGCAGTCGCATCACACATTGTGCGTGTTGTACGGCTCCAGTTCTCAGACTAGTGACCCAGTCACTTCAGCTGTGACGTGCGAAGGGAGGTGCGGACCGTATATGCTATTGTGCATATCGCACATCAGCCGCACCTCTTGACAGATTCTTCATTGCTTTTGATCACCTTCACACTTCAACTCTTTTTAAGATCTTTTGGGTCCAATTCCCTTGTTTTCTACTTTTGATCAAGAGTACCTGCATTTGCATCAATAAAGGTAATAAGTACCACTAAATCTCATCAAAACATGACAATAATTCATGATTAAAGGCTCAATAAGTTGATAGATTACCATCTTATCATGCACCTACTCGATTCTAACTCAATAGGAGAACCCTTTACTATCCAATTATTATAACACAAAATTTCTTTAAAGCAACACCATTATAATACTTAATTAAATGAAACTCATAATCAAAATCAAAATCCTTTGAAAATAATACAAGCCATTTATCTAATAAGATACAACCATCTCCAAAGACCTAGTCTATAAATGTACAAGAGCTTCTAAATACAGAATAACGACAAGAAATACAAGACACAACTTCCACCTTCAAAATAAGATGCACAAAAGTTGTTGATCGAGACTCTCCACTTCAACCAAGAAGCTTCAGTCAATCTGTACACACTTATACCTTAAAAGAGTGTAGAAAGAGTAGTATCAGTATATCACACGTAATGATAGGTATTATTAGTGGACTGGGATTAGTTCACGCAATACACACATAGAAATCAACAAAATAATAAATAATCTCATATCATAACTTACACAGGGTACAAATAATAAAGTAAGTGCATAACACCACACCACCAATCTTTATTCCGTTATTTTCCACTTTATTCCTTGTTCTCCGCAAGTCCAGAAGATTAGAATTATCTTTCTTAGTTCCAAGTAAGCCCTAGTAATTAATCCTAGACATTCAGTTATGTTCATAATGCATCAAGTATCGCATCTCGTTATTAGGCCCAACACTATTATCACTGCACACACCCATTAACACCATCCCATTATTTAGATATCATAATATTTATTCTCAAACACTTGTCAACCCTTAAGCATGCCTCACCCATATAACAAAGCAACCCAACAATTAAACACAACAACACACATATCTAATCTCATCAGTCAAATAGTAACTTCAACTAGATAAATCACTCAAGTCCAAACATATCAATGTGAATGAATAAAAAATATATAAGTCACTAAAACAAACATAAATATCATCAAATAACTCTACAAATATAATACAGTCACACCATAAAACATGGGGTTTGTCCACACTGATTTCACAACTAACAAGTTTTGTATCTCTTCAGCCTCACTCTATTTCAGTTCAGAACTCATAAGGATCACTCATTTATACACACATGCTAAAGGGTCTTATGTCTACCTAACTAATCATGACTTGCAGGAGATAACCTATGATCCATGTATTATATCAGTATGGTACCCACTCCATAATATATTCGTTCATCCATAAGCTCACATCGGACTTGAGTCACTCAACAACAGAATAGTATGTATATTCTGTTAGAATTTTAAGAGAAAATAGCCAAAATAAGCAAAGAAAAAATGATTATAGGCACAAAATCCTAAAATAACATATTAATTTGTGAAATAATGTGTTGTTCGGGATACGATGTGTCATTTTGAAAAAGATATATTTTTTGGATGAAGATTTATCTTTTGGAAAAAGATGCATTTTTTTGGAAAAGATGTATCTTTTTGGTAAAGATGTGTCTTTTGGAGAAAGATATGTCTTTTCAGAAAAGATGTATCTTTTCGGAATCAATGTGACATTTTAGAAATAATGCGGCATTTTAGAATTTCTTAGGTCCTCTATAAATAGGAGAACATCCTTAGCATATTTAAATAAGAATACATATCTAGTACCAATATTCTTTAATAAAAAATGGCATAAGCTTGGTGGCTGCAAGACCATTTCTTATGTGTTTAGAGATTTGTTTTATTATTTCTCGACTTTGCTTCATTCTATCCTAGGAGAGTATTTGTAAGGAACAAATATTTCTCTTTGAAAAGTTATCCAAGTAAAGTATACAGCTTGAAGCATATCCATATTTTTCACCATAAACACACTATGTTTTCTCTAACAACCTATTTTTCTAACAATCAAAGAGAATTAATATCATGTCTTTCATGAAAGATATCTTCCACTGTTCAGTTCTTTTCTAGAACTTTGTGCTTCCTTCTAGAAAAACTCTCACTTTATTTTTCTTCTTCTTCTTTTTGACGTATGAGCTTTAGACATGGAGAAAGAAAAAGTGATTACATATTCTCCTAATTAAGTTCTTAAAGACTTTCTGAGGACTACAGAATTTGAATTAGACTCTTCAAAAGCAAGCACATTAGAATTTAATGGCTCAAAATATCAAAGACCTGATTCGCGATGGACTGATTTCCTTGAGCTATTCAGCAGTAAATTGAAAGGATATTTGATGAGTGATCCTCTAATTAGTTCTTTGAAAACTGTCTAAAAGATTCAGCAGAAGCATGAGAGATGAGTAGCGATGTCATGCCAAATCCCATCCTGGATAATGGTTTGAGCTATTTCACACCTCAGTGAAAACTGTTCACCCTCTCTGAGCTCCAGAACGCAACCAAGAATTTTCATCAAGAGGCCAATAAAGGCAAAGATGAATCACTGGAAAGCACAAGGGCAAGGATGAAATAGGACAATGATGACTACATTTGAGGATGAAATATATTGATGGAATGTTAAATGCTTTATTTGACATCTATCAATATGTTTAGACTGCTAAAGAACTGTAGAATTCTCTGGAGAACAAGTACATGTCTGAAGATGCATCTAGTAAGAAATTTCTTGTCTCCTAATTTAATAATTATAAGATAGTAGAAGGTTCAATTTATAAAATTGAAAATAAAATTCCTTCTTGTTATAATATGAAAAATGATTCCACTACTCTTAGTGAGGCCATGTAATCTCCAAATTCACCATTATGGCAGGAGGCTATCCAAGATAAAATAGATTTTATTATAAAAAATAATACCTAAATCTTATGGTGGGGGTACGATATTTTGGAGATCTAAGAAGCAAACGTGTCTTACAAACTCAATTATGGATGCAGAATTTATGGCCTTGTCATCTGCTTCTAAGGAAGAGAAATGGTTAAGGAATTTACTTTTTGATATTCCATTATGGCCTAAGCCCATGCCACCTGTTTCTATTCATTGTGATAGTGAGGACATCTTAACCCGAGCATACAATCATATATATAATGAAAAGTGTAGTCATATTAGTCTAAGACATAATTATATAAATAAATTAATTAAAGATAGAGTGATCCCGATTGACTATTTATGCTCACTTAATAATCTTGCTGACCCATTGACTAAGGAATTAGCAAGGGACTTGGTGTTAAGAACTTCAAGGGGGGTGAAGTTAAAACCCAAAAAGAAAGACCACTAAGGGTGAAGCCTCAACTTGTCGCTTGATACAACATCCAGTTTCGAGTTCAACGAGTGACAACATTCTTTATTGGTTGATAGCACTTAGTATTATCGTCCCAAAAATAGTGCTTTGTACTGTAATTTATTAAAAAAAGCATTGAATTTATAAGACCTTAATAGACCTATTGGTGGGTACTCTTGCAGAAGCACAGTAATAAGGGTCTAGCTATGTGGATCCAAAGTGGGCCGCATTAAGAAGCTCAAATAAAATTTCTATGCATTTGCGAGAGGATTGGAACACGGTTATAAATAAATAATGTAATAGAATTTATGTGTGAGGTACATCTTATTTTATAATTGTCACGCCCCGAGACTACTCCCTAGATGTAACACGGGATCCGGGACACGAGTGCCCTAGATTAACCCTTGGTCATAGCATACTCATATAACTTAAGGAAATAAAGTGGAAGCATACATTGAGAGAAGATAGAAATCCATAACTGAAATAGCCCAAAACAAATCTACAAGGAACTTATACCGAATACAACTAGCTATATCTGAAGCCTCTAAATCTGAAATAAGAGTTGATGGGACAAGACCCCAACTAACTCATGAATCCAAAAAGAAGGGAATAAATAAAAACCAATCATAACTCCGGTCCTCGTCAGAAGAGGAAACTCCGATCCTCGTCAGAAGAGGACTCACCAATAAGATCCGACGGCTGACACTGACTAGCCACGTGTCTGAGGGAGGTAACCTGAATCTGCATCATCAAGAGGATGCAGCGCAAAATGTGTGTCAGTACTATAGGATGTACTGAGTATGTGAGATATGCATAAATATGATGAAAATATAATTAAAACATACATAAAACTGAGCTTATGCAAAAAGGGAAATTATAAATACATTTCATAACTTGAGTGGTAAACATGAGATAAGAGTCAAAACTTCAAAAAAATAGATATCATAAGCTTACCAGTAAAAATGTTCATACAGGAGTTTCTTATAACCGACATTAGACCATGCGATCTACATGGAATCTAGCTATATAACCCTAGTTAGTAAAGCTGACTTGAACCTTGCCAAGGAACGAGTCACCATATCAAACTATATAACCCTAGTTGGCAAAGCTTCCCTAATGTCTGCTAAAGCACAGGACACCATACATCAAGATATGGAACCACTCTCATAAGCCCATAGGGCACTTCATAACCTACGCTGACAATGTAGTTTTGGACTTGGGTAATCGAACCCTCATCGCTCGGTGCTAAATACTACTCCCAAAATATGTACATATAGTTCATAAATTCATAGTGGAACAATCTCATGCCAAATCTTGTTGAAAAGCATGAAAACACATCGGGCATTATGCAATTCTCATATCATAGGTTCTTGAAGCTTAGCATAGCCATAATTCAAAACATATTTTTCCTTCTTAAATTAATGCTTGAAGATTTAATCATACAATTTCATAAATACATACTGACATGTTATCTAAAAATGTAAACTTTCACTTGAAAATATGCAATTCAATGGAATCATGCTAAAAATCAACTCTAATGCATGGGCTTTTGAAACCAATTAAAGAATCTTAATCAAATCATAAATAAACCATAAGAAACCATGAATTGTTGCTTTGAAACTGATTTCATAAGCTTTCTCCAATTTAGATCAAAACCCTAATTTCACAAGTTCATAATTCAAAATAAGAATTGAGGGTTTTGGGCACAAGGGTGAGAGGAACCCATTGTTGAATACCCACATACCTTGATTGAAGCTAACCCACTTGAAATTTAAAAGAAAGGAGACTTGATCTTGGAGCTTGAAAGAGTTCTTTTCCTTTTTGGGAGATGAATGAAGATTTGAGGAGGGACTTAGGCTAATAAGGGTGAAAATCCTTATAGAAATAGTCAAAATAACATCATTTATGAGTTAAAAGGATGGATAATGACTAAAATACCACTGGGACATAATTAGGAAAAAGCTAGAAAAAGTTGATTTTAAGGACCACAAATGGATTCCACGAGTCGTAGACCAAACCACGGCTCATCATTTCTATCCGTCGCTCCTGGCCAAAACAATAGGCTACAAAAACCAAACTATGGGTCAACAGGACGGACCCGTAGAATGGACCACGAATCGTAGACCCAAGTCATAGCATCTGGGAAACTTGCAGTTCTCTGAACAAGTTCTACGAGTTACAGGATGGTCCGTAGTTCAAACTACGGGCCGTAGAAACTAGTCGTGAAACCTGGGGAACCTGTTCAACCCTCTGATCTGATTTCATGAGTTGACAGGATAGACCTGTAGTTAGAACCACGGTCCGTAGAACCAATTCGTGGTTCTCAGACCAGAGGTCGAACCAATCAGACTGGAACCACGGGTTCACTTCACGACTTATGGTTCGAACCACGGTCCATGATTTGGACCCATAATTTCTAAAAGGTTCAAAACTCTCAAATTTCTTAACTTTAAAAATTGGGTCGAATTCCAGGGTGTTGCAATATCTCCCTCTTGGGATCATTCATCCTTGAATGAAGACTAAACAATGGAAAACTGAAGAGAAAACATCCCAACTAGTCAACAACACATAAAATCTAAAGAACAATATGAAAACTGAGCTTTTCAACTTAAAACATGATTGAATCAACTTCGAAAACATGAATGCATGCTAGGATCATGAGAGGAACTAGTGGAGTATTGTAGGAGGGACATACAAAGGAGAGAGTCATTACCTCAAGATTAAATGGAATTAGAAGGAAAGAGATGAGGGTACTTGGCTTTCATGGCTGACTCTGCTTCCCAAGTAGCTCCTTCAGCAAGTTGATTCCTCTAAAGGACTTTTACTGAAGTGACTTCTTTGTTACTCAGCCTCCGAATCTGACGATCAAGGATCTCTACGGGAACCTTCTCATAGTTGAGACTATCCTTTATACCCACATCCTCCAAAGGAACAATCAAGGTTGGATCATCAACATACTTCTTTAACAAGGAGACATGGAAAACTAGATGAACCGCTTCTAACTCCGTCGGCAACTCCAACTCATAAGCAACACTACCAACTCTCCTCAGAATCCAATAAGAACCTACAAAATGGGACTAAGCTTCCCTTTTTTGCCAAATCTCATCATGCCCTTCATGGGTGACACCTTCAGAAAGACTCAATCATTAACTTTGAACCTTCTGCATAGTCTCGTGAACCGAATTTGGGCCAATCAAAGTGGCCTCACCTACCTCAAACCAACCAATAGGAGATCTACATCTCCGACCATAAAGAGCCTCGTACGGAGCCATCTGGATGCTAGAGTAGAAGCTGTTGTTGTAGGCAAACTCGATAAGAGGTATGTGATCATCTCAATTACCTTTGAAATCAATCACACAAGCTCTCAACATATCCTCCAAAGTATGAATAGTACGCTCTGCCTGGCCATCTGTCTGTGGGTGAAAAGTTGTGCTAAGCTTCACCTGAGTACCAAGACCTCTTTGAAATGATCTCTAAAACTGGGAGGTAAACTGAGTACCTCTATCTGAAATGATAGACAAAGGAAAACCATACAATCGGACTATCTCCTGAGTATAGAGTTTGGCATAATCATCTACTGAATCCGTAGTCCTAACAGCCAAGAAGTGGGATGACTTAGTCATCCGGTCGACAATCACCTAAATGGAATCATGTTGCCTTCGAGTACAAGGCAACCCAGTGATGAAGTTCATATTGATCGCTTCCCACTTCCAAGTAGGAAGGTCAATATCCTGAATCATGCCACTCAGTCGCTGATGCTCTACCTTCACTTGCTGAAAGTTGGGACTCTTAGCTATAAAATCGGCTATGTCCCTCTTCATACCATTCCGCCAATAGACTTCTCGTAGATCATGGTACATCTTTGTGGCACCAGGGTGAATGGAATATCTGGAACTATGAGCCTCAATCAGAATTTGTTGTCTCAACCCATCTAGATCTGGCACACACAATCGACCCTGATAATGAAACACACCATCTCCCCCTTGGGATTAAACCTCAACCCTTTGTTGATGGAATGCACCATTTAGCTGAAGCAAAATAGGATCACTATCTTGCTTTGCCTTCACTTCAGCTACCAAAGATGATTCGGAACCATTCTGAACAATAACACCACCTTTTGTCGAGTCCATAAGGTGAACTCCTACCGAGCAAGCCTATGAACCTCCTTAACAAATTCCTTCTTCCAGTCTTCGATTGAAGACACACTACCCATGGATAATCTACTAAGTGCATCTGCCACAACATTGACCTTACCCTGATGGTAAAACACACTTATATCATAATCCTTAAGAAGCTCAAGCCATCTCCTTTTACGCAGATTCAATTCCTTTTGAGAGAACACATATTGAAGGCTCTTATGATCGGTGAATACATTCACGTGGACACTATACAAGTAGTGTCTCCAAATCTTCAAAGCAAAAACCATTGTTGCTAACTCAAGATCATGAGTAAGGTAGTTCTTCTCATGAGTTGTCTCGAAGCATAAGCAATCACCTTACCATGCTGCATCAAAACACAACCCAAGCCAACCCTAGAGGCATCACAATACACAACAAAGTCATCTAGGCCCTCGGGTAGAGCCAACACTGAAGCTGTGGTCAATCTAGTCTTCAATTCTTGAAAGTTCTTCTCACATAGATCGAACCACTGAAACAACACCTTCTTCTGAGTCAACCGAGTCAAAGGGGCAGCAATGGAAGAAAATCCTTCCACAAATCTCCTGTAGTAACCAGCCAAACCCAAAAAGCTTCTAATATCAGACTGGAAAGTGGGTCTAGGCCAGTTCTTTACTGACTCAATCTTTTGAGAATCAACTCGAATACCATCTCTAGGAACAATATGACCCAGAAAAGCAACAGACTGCATCCAAAACTCACACTTGCTAAACTTAGCAAATAACTGTCGGTCCTTGATAGTTTGCAACACCACTCTCAAATGGCCTACATGCTCTTCCTCACTCCGAGAATAGATAAGAATATCATCAATGAAAACAATCACAAACATATCCAAATACTGCTTGAACACACGGTTCATCAAATCCATAAAGGCTGCAGGAGCATTCGTTAGAACAAAATACATCACAATAAATTCATAATGACCATACTGAGTCCTGAAAGCGTCTTTTGAATATCACACTCTCGAACATACAACTGATGATAACCGTATCTAAGGTCGATCTTGGAGAAGAAACTAGCACCCTGAAGCTGATCGAACAAGTCATCAATCCTAGGAATGAGATACTTATTCTTAATTGTGACCTTGTTCAACTGACGGTAGTCAATACACATTCTGAGAGAACTATCTTTCTTTTGTATGAATAAGACTGGAGTACCCCATGGAGAAATGCTAGGCCTGATGAAACCCTTATCAAAAAGATCTTTCAACTGATCCTTCAATTCCTTAATGTCACGACCCAATTATCGGACCGTGCGGGTACCTACTCTAATCCACCTAGATAGGAGAACCCTTACCACTTGAACCAACAGGCAATGCGAAAAAGAAAATAAACCATTAAATAAGTCCCTTAAATACACGAGAAATCCTTTGTACAAATAGTTTAGAAAAATAAATGACTTAAAAAATTTGCGAAAAACATTTACAATATGAAACAACCTCCCCAGAACCTAGTCTAAGCCGGTACAAGAGCTTCTGCAAGATGAGTATATGACATAAGATGACACAACTCCTACCATAGAAGGAAAGTAGGAGCTGCTGGAAGATCACCGCAATCCTAAACCTGTGAAACATCACCAATTCTGCAACCAGAAAATACCCAAAAAGGTATAGCAAGAGTAGAATCAGTACAAACACATGTACTGGTAGGCATCATTGGCTGACCCAAATTCACTCCTACTATCATATAAAAATCAAGATAAAATGCATAAGGTAAATGCTTCACCCCTTTCAACATCACTTTTATCAATCCCCTCTTAAAACCGACCATCCTAACCTTTAGATTTACCAAGTCACCTTGCCACCTAGACTTCCCACGTCACCTTGACACCTAGACTTCCCAAGTCACCTCTTTGACTAAATATTCAGACTTAACCCGGCTAACTGCCCAACCAAACCACTTATACCCATAGTATAGTTACCAGTGTCCGGACCCTTTGCGAACCTCTAGGACAACTTTCCATCCTGGTTACAACAACCAACAACTACGACTCCAGAATTTCAGTCTTACTCCCAATTTACCAATCATATGGAATTCATCTAGCAACCATTGACACATTCAATAACAACAACAGAGTCATAAATCCCTCTCTAATCCCAAAACCCGGACCCTCTTAGGATCCTCTAACCACACCTAAGTGTTCAACAAGCTACCCGGTCTACGCCAAGACCCACCCTTAGCTTGTTAACCATAAATAATTCCTGACTGCCATTAGTACACTTAATGACAATAGTTTGTGAACTTATAACCTCTTTTACATAGTCCGGACCCACCCGGATCCCCCTAACACATCTAGGTGTTAACATGGAAAACCCAGTCTACACCAAGATCAACTAATAATTAACATAATAACCTGGCCTACACCAAGACCAATCGATAACATAATATAACCACCCGGCCTATACCATGACCAAACCCATAATATAATATAACAACCCGGTCTATACCAAGACCAAACTAACAATATAATAACATGGCCTACACTAAGACCAAAATGATAACATAATATAACCACCCGGCCTACACCAAGACCAAACCCACAATATAATATAACAACCCGGCCTATACTAAGACCAAACTAACAATATAATAACCCGGCCTACACCAAGACCAAAATGATAACATAATATAACCACCCGACCTACACCAAGACCAAACCCACAATATAATATAACAACCCGGCCAATACCAAGACCAAACTCATAATACAATAACCCGACCTACACCAAGACCAAACTCATAATATAATATAACAACCCGGTCTATACCAAGACCAAACTCACACTATAATATCCCGGCCTACACCAAGACCAAACACACAATACAATAACCCGGCCTACACCAAGACCAAACTCATAATATAATATAACAACCCGGCCTATACCAAGACCAAACTCACAATATAATATCCCGGCCTACACCAAGACCAAATATAACAGAATTCCCAGCCCCTCACAGAAAATAAGTGATTATCATATTTCAATAAAACAGCCCGGTCCACTCATGGAACCAATAATAGTTAATGCAACACAATGATAAAATGCAATGATGCAACAAAAGTAACCCGTACCAGGCATGGTACCCGAGCCAACCGTTAGTATATCCCATACCAGGCGTGGTACCCGAGCCAACCGTTAGTATATTTCATACCAGGCGTGGTACCCCAGCCAACCATTTGTTATACCTGTACCAGGCGTGGTACCCGTGCCAACCGTTAGTATACCTGTACCAGGCGTGGTACCCGAGCCAACCGAATGTCAACAGTTCACAGTCAAATAATGAACACACAACTTGTAAACCAACAAGTAACAAACCATTCAACTCACAGACAGTAAGACAGGACCCTTAGACATTCTACACAGTTTCATCTAAGCAATGCAATTCACACAAACACTTAGATAGGAGTAAAAAACTACAACATTCACAGGAGTCGTGAGCTATCACCTACCATATTCTGAGTACACTATGAACCATCAAATCCCGTCCCCGGTTTGCCCTTTTTAAACATGCAGTTAATTACATTTATTCCTAACCCTCTTCCTATGACCAAATACAACTTGGGAAAACCCTTCCCAGCCTTAGAACACAACCAAACAATTATCCAAATTATACTTATCAGTCCAGAACTTTCGTTCCTTACATATTTGTTAATTACTAACCCTTTTCTGGTTCCCCGAACAATCCGATATTCTAGTTCCCGCATTTTATTAGCAAAAACACACAATTTAAGCAAGGCCTAGAATATCACCACACCCTATTCCCATTCTATCATTTCCAAAGAAATCCAATAATTCAACAACTTTCTCCAGACTCCGTGCCCGAAGGCCTAACCATGGATTCTCCCTTTCATTATATACAATAATATGAAAATGAAAGCGGTCAATCTACTCTTGGAAGAAACCTAGCCTACCTGGATGTTGAGCAGCTGTTCCATGCCCTTTCTGGCTCTATGAAGGCGTTCCCTGGCGATTCTGCAGGCCCGAATCCGTGGTTTTGCGTCCCTTTTACCGGAATTCCTCCTCCCCATGGCTCCCAAGACTTTGAGCAACCTAGGAGGGTTCTTGGAGTAACCCTCATATGTTATTGGGGGCTGAAATGGAGAGAATGAAATTAAAAGCCTATTTTCTTGGTTTTCTAATCCCGTCGCCCCGCTATAGCGGTCCCTGCTCCGCTATAGCGATCCCGCTATAGCAAATAATTCCCGCTATAGCGGTCTTAAGAGGTGTTGATAGCCTTGACCACCGCTATAGGGGTATTTTCCACCGCTATAGCGAAGGCCACTATCGCGGACAGTTGCGCTCATCACAGACAGAATGTCCAAAAATCTCCCAGTTTTGGCCATTTTACAACACACTTATTTTCCCGATGTTCCAAAACAACCCTTTCACGTCAACCTCGATTCTGGGAGTTCTACTTACCTGAATTCGATTCCGAAAAATCCCCCAGACTCCTCTATGTATTAGATACAAGGAAAACTAGCTCAAAACAAGACATTTAACCCAATCCTTACATGGATTGTCCTAGACCATACCTCGCTCCAAAACTGGCCGAGACTAGTCTAGCCAGAATTTTCAACTCCCAAACCCGGAATGTTTCTAACCCAAAACTTAGAACGAATGGTTTACCCATAACAATGAACTCGGTCGTTACACTTAAGCTTCATAGGATCCATTCTATTGGGAGGAATAGAGATAGGATTCATATCTGGAAGAAGATCTATCCCAAAGTCAATCTCCCGCTTGGGAGGGACTCCAGGAAAATCTTCGAAAAACACTTCTGGGAACTTATTTACAACAGGGACAGACTGAAAAGATGGGATTTCGGACCCTGTGTCCATAATTTGAACTATATGATAAATATAACCCTTAGAAATCATCTTCCTAGCCTTAAGATAAGATATGAAATGACATTTCGAGGATGGGGGACTACCTTGACATTCTAAGATGGGTTCATTTAGCAACTTGAAACTGACAACTCAAGTACGGCAATCAACCGAGGCATAACAAGCATACAACCAATCCATACCAAGAATAACATCATAATTAGTCATCTCCAACTCTACTAGATCCACTGAAGTGACTTTGTGAAGGACTGAGATAGGGCAATTTCGGTAGATTCTTTTGGCTAGAACTGACTCACCAACAGGTGTAGAAACACAAAAGGGTTCTAAAAGCAATTCAGGACAAATTTTGAATTTGCATGCTATATAAGGGGTCACAAAAGATAGGGAAGCTCAAGGGTCCAACAAAGTATACACATAAAGAGAGAAGACTTTCAACATACCAGTGATAACATCATGTGAACTCTCCTAGTCCTGATGAGAGGACACAACATAAAGGCGATTCTGGCGTTGACCACCAGAACTAGAAGTTGCGCCCTGCTGGGCTGGTCGACCCCCTGGGGCTTCTGGGGCAGACTGAGCCCTACTACCTCCCTGTCCCTTCTTAGATGAAGGGCAATATCTAATCCGATACCCAGTCTGTCCACATCCGAAGCACTTACCTGAACCGGCTAGACACTCACCAAGATGACTCTTCCCACACTTGGTACAAATGGGGAAAGAAGGCCCCTTTGCACCACTCCCCTGCGAATAAGAGCATGCACCTCTATCGAACTGATCATGATAGGGCTTGGAGGCTTAAGAAGGAGCACTGGCTGCAGAATGCATGAGTTCTGAAGACCTCTTCTGAAAGGAAGAGCGATGTCCGCCTCCAAACTTCTGATGGCCAAAACCTGAACTCTCAGATCTAGCCCTCTTGTTCTCCCTAAGCTTGTCTCTCTCGATCTGGTGAGCATAGGTCATGAGTATGGAAATGTTCATATTATTCAACAACATAGTGGACCTATACTCTTTCTTCACCATATCCAAAACCCCATAGATAAACATACTCATATGATCATGCTGGTCCGCTCCCATAGAGGGGGCATACCTAGACAACTGAGTGAACTTCAAACTGTACTCTTGGACTGATATCGATCCCTGTCTCAAGTTCACAAACTCCTCAGCCTTTGCTTGCCTCAACTCTCGGGGAAAGAACCGATCGAGAAAGGCCCTCTCAAAACACTCCTAAGTAATATGAACCTCGTCCCTATCTCTAGCTTCCTTCCATTGCGTGAAATAGATATGAGCTACATCCTTGAGTTGATAGGACGCGAGCTTCACACAATCCACATCACCCACTTGCATAACATCAAAGATCTTCTTTGCTTCATCAATAAAGCTAAGTGGGTCCTCACTCACTTTCAAACTCCAAAATTCAGGTGGGTTCATTCAGACAAAATCACGAACCCAGGCCGCTACCCCACCTTGAGAGTGAACGGGGATAAGAGCTGGCTGGTTGGCCTGAGCGGCCATAGTCTGGGCTAGAAAATGGATGGCATTCCTGAACTCCTAATTCGTTACCTCAGGGGCTAAAACTGGAGGAGCAGCATTCTAAGCGGCTCGGTGAGGCATAGCACATCGAGGCATAATCTGAAATGTACAAGGAAATGATTAGAGGGACTTTAGAGTTAAACTCTATCGCACGATATGATTATGAAAGATGTGAACTTTTCCTAAGACATCTCATAGCCTCTCCCTTATATGTGTGGCGTGCTTCACACACATGAACGAGATTCTACTTGATGCGGCTTCAGACACCCTAGGACTCTTAAACTTGAGGCTCTAATACCAAGTTTGTCATGCCCCGAGACTACCCCCTAGATGTAACATGGGATCTGAGACACGAGTACCCTATATTAACCCTTGGACATAACATACTCAGCTAACTTAAGGAAATAAAGCAGAAGCATACATTGAGAGAAGATAGAAATCCATAACTGAAATAGCCCAAAAAAAATCTACAAGGAACTCATCCTGAATACAACTAGCTATGTATGAAGCCTCTAAATCTGAAATAAGAGTTGATGGGACAAGACCCCAACGAACTCATGAATCCAAAAAAAAGGGCATAAAGATAAATCAATCATAACTCCGGTCCTCGTCAAAAGAGGACTCACCAATAAGATCCGACGGCTGACACTGACTAGCCACGTGTCTGAGGGAGGTAATCTCAATCTGCATCATCAAGAGAATGCAGCATAAAATATGCGTCAGTACTATAGGATGTACTGAGTATGTGAGATATGCATAGATGTGATGAAAACATACTTAAAACTGAGCTTATGCAAAGAGTGAATATCATAAGTACATATCATAACTTGAGTGGTAAACATGAGATAAGAGTCAAAACTTCAAAATAGATATCATAAGCTTACCAGTCAAAATGTTCATACGGGAATTTCTTATAACTGATATTAGACCATGTGAGCTACATGGAATCTAACTATATAACCCTAGTTAGCAAAGCTGACTTGAATTTTGCCAAGGAACGAGTCACCATATCCAACTATATAACCCTAGTTGCAAAGATGCCCTAATGCCCGCTAAAGCACAGGACACCATACATAAAGATATGGAACCACTCTCATAAGCCCATAGAAAACTTCATAACCTACACTGGCAACATAGTTTTGGACTTGGGTAATCGAACCCTCGTCGCTCGGTGCTAAATACTACTCCCAAAATATATACATATAGATCATAAATTCATAGTGACACAATCTCATGCCAAATCTTGTTAAAAAGCATGAAAACACGATGGGCATCATGCAATTCTCATATCATAGGTTCTTGAAGCTTAGCATAGCCATAATTCAAAATATACTTTTCCTTCTTAAATTCATACTTGACGAATTAGGCATGCAATTTTATAAATACATACTGACATGTTATCTATACATGTAAACTTTCACTTGAAAATATGCAATTCAATGGAATCATGTTAAAAATTAACTTTAATGCATGAGCTTTGAAACAAATTAAAGAATCTTAATCAAATCATAAATACACCATAAGAAATCATGAATTGATGCTTTGAAACTGATTTCATAAACTTTCCTCAATTTAGATCAAAACCCTAATTTCACAAGTTCATAATTCAAAATAAAAATTGGGGGTTTTGGGCACAAGGGTGAGAGGAACCCATTGTTGAATACCCATATACCTTGATTGAAGCTAACCCACTTGAAATTGAAAAGAATGGAGACTTGATCTTGGAGTTTCATACTTGGAGCTTGAAGGTGTTCTTTTCCTTTTTGGGAGATGAATGAAGATTTGAGGAAGGACTTAGGCTAATGAGGGTAAAACACCTTCTAGAAATAGTCAAAATGATATTATTTATGAGTTAAAAGGGTGGGTAATGACTAAAATATCCCTAGAACATAATTAGGAAAAAGCTGAAAAAAGTTGACTTTCAAGGACCACGGACGGATTCCACGAGTCGTAGACCAAACCACAGCTCGTGGTTTCCATCTGTCATTCCTAGCCAAAAAGATAGGCTGCAGAAACCAAACTACGGGTCAATAGGACGGACTCGTAGAATGGACCATGGGTCGTAGACCCAAGTCGTAGCTTCTGGGAAACTTGCAGTTCTCTGAACAAGTTCTACGAGTTACAGGATGGTCCGTAGTTCAAACTACGGGCCATAAAAATCAGTCGTGAAATCGGGGGAACCTGTTCAACCCTCTGATCTGATTCCACGAGTTGACAGAATAAACCCGTAGTCAGAACCATGGTCCGTAGAATTAACTTGTGGTTCTCAGACCAGAGGTCGAACCAATCAGACTGGAACAACGATTTCACTTCACGACTCGTGGTTTGAACCACGGTCCATGATTTGGACCTGTAATTTCTGAAAGGTTCAAAACTCTCAAATTTCTTAAGTTTAAAAGTTGGGTCAAACTCCGGGGTGTTACAATAATATGGTGATCAATTCAAAAAACTTATTTTACCTGACTATTCAATTCAATAGAAATTGTATTCCGCTAATTTAAAGTTCAATCGCTAGATATTTTATTGATGCATGAATTCACTTATCTCTTATTTTCTAGAAAAATTATTTGGTTGTTATTTTTACTTGAAAATGGTGGAAAATTGTTAAAATTTTCAAGAGAAAATAGCCAAAATAAGCAAAGAAAAAATAATTATAGGCACAAATTTTGAAATAACACGTTACTTTGTGAAATAATGTGTCATTTGAAAAATGATGCATTTTGCCTGTCAAAAATGATTAATGAGTCAGTATCTCCTTTGTCATTTCAGAAAAGATGTATTTTTTGGGTAAAGATGTGTCTTTTTAAAAAAGATGTATCTTTTTAGAAAGATGTGTCTTTTTAGTGTATTTTTTGAAAAAAGATGTGTCTTTTAAAATTAATGTGTCATTTCAAAAATGATGTGTCGTTTTAGAATTTCTTAGGTCCTCTATAAATAGGGAAACATCCTCAGCATATTTGAATAAGAATACATATTTAGTACCAACATTTTTCAATAAAAATCTACATAAGTTTGATGGTTGCAGGACCATTCTTTGTGTGTTTAGAGACTTCTTTCATTATTTGTTGGCTTTGCTTCATTCTTTCCCAGGAGAGTATTTGTAAAGAACATATAAATCTCTTTGAAAAGTGATCCAAGTAAGGAATACGACTTAAAGCATATTCAAATTTTTCACCACAAACACACTATGTTTTCTCTAACAACCTATTTTTTTTTTAATCTATTCTTCATTCTCTCACAAATCTCAGTATGTTTTCATATTCAACTATCTCTTAGGATATCACAAGTAAGTACACAAATATAACAAGCGCACTTCATAAACATAAGTCATTTAAAGATAACTTTCAAATAAGTATAAGCTCAGTTATACAAGCATTGTCAAGCCAAACACATATATAATCAAAGATTATATTCGAGACCAATCAACATGCTTTTCAATTCAATAGCACATACAAGAGACCATATTAAGTCTAACTCCACATAGAAATCATAGCACATTCATCTTGATAAATCAGTAACCTTTTCATGTCAAGGATTATTTACTCCCTTTTTAGGGGTGAAACCACTTCTTTCATATGTTTCTTCATATTTATACTCAGCACGTTCTTAGTCGCTACCCGACAGTTTATCACTAGTCATCGTATAACGCAACTCTTAGCTTATTCATCCTTCACTATAAATTATACCACATATTTATTCGTATTTTCTCTTAAGACCTCTATCTTAAGACACTACTGCACACTTCATATTCAGACCACAAGAACTGACTCACCTCAAGGTGATCACACCATCAAGAGCATACACACAAATTAGTTTATCAATTCGCAACTCTTTTTCAACCCTTGATGTTTATATTTCAAGTTTTATAGATGCAACAAACACATAATCTTCTCATCCACTATTTACCTTGGTCTTAGTCACATTAAGATCTCATCATAATAATCACACACACACACACACACACACACACACACATATATATATATATATATATATATATATATATATATATATATATAATAATATTATATATACCAAGAGTCCATTCTAAGGCCTCATCTTGTCCATCCACATAAGTGTGACAAGAAGTTGGCAACATGAGTTTGGTACCAAGTGTACCCCATGGACTCTCCCAAAGGCAACCAATAGAGTTGGCACCCAAAACAAAGATGTCATGCAATTGTTGCACACTAGAGACATTTACTATGATCCGGCTCACTTTCTCACCCTTTATTACAAAATGTGTGTGATCAGAAGCACACCTTTTGTAGCCAAACTAAACTATGGCCTTACTAAACTTCTCAAATCACGCCCTCGGGGATTGCTTCAATCCATACAGGACTTATTTTATTTAGAGAGGAATGATTCCCTCGTCTGAGAACCGCCATTCACGTACTATTCCTCCCCACTAAAAAAAGCATTTGAGAATATCAAGAACCTAAACAAAAAATACAGAAGTGAGCGGGTTGTATTCGATCGCAAATGACCAAAGAATCGATTAGTAGTATGCCTCAGAAGACCGATGAGCCTTACCAGAGCGGCACGACATAATTTTCATATTTTTATGGTTTTTCCTTTGATCTGCTTATTCTATATATATATATATATATATATATATATATATATATATGTAAATTCACACATATAGTCCTTTTTCACATTATCCTAAATAATATCCATTCAAACTCCATGCCTGAAGGGCTAATCATGCTGGCTCCTATTAATTCTACACAGTATAGGCAATTCGCTAATTGAAATCTACTACTCATTAAATTACAATCTACCTCGATACCAAGTCACTACTCATTCACAAATATAGTCCTTTTTCACGTTATCCTAAATAATATCCATTCAAACTCCATGCCTGAAGGCCTAATCATGATGGCTCCTATTAATTCTACACAGTATATGCAATTCGCTAATTGAAATCTACTACTCATTAAACTACAATCTACCTCGACGCCAAGTCACTACTGTAGGATGCATAAAACCTTGTTTCTTGCTCTCGCTCTAGAGTTTTTGACAGAGAATCCGCAAAAAGGACGAGGGAGTCACGCTTCTTTGAGAGTCCTTTCTCTATGTTCTTGGTGTTTTTCTTCAAATTTAACCCTAGGGGCGTTTTTAGGAGGAAATCTCCTTTTAGAATAAGAGCTGAAAGCTGAAAATAATTAATTCTTAGGATTCTGTCTTGCAACTTCGCTGCAGTGGTCATAACCTCATTGCAACGAGCTCGTTATGACGGAGAGCAATTCGCTACGGCGGACACTGACTAGCCGGTCTCACTTTTATTCAGCGCTTTATTAAACACTATAACTATAATCTCAAAAAAAAATCATATCAATAAAATTTTAAAATTCTTACGTTTTATCTTGAGAATTTTAATAATGACGGAGCGGATCGTTACATTTTCATAGTATTATTATGTGATCCGTGAGAATAAATATGTATGTATGATCACAATATTAAGGTAAGTTTCAAATGCAACAAGTATAAGAGAATGTCTTTTTCACGACAAATACTATAGGCTATAAGTCTCCTCAAACAATAATTTTACTTCTTAAATCATGCTCTTAGGTCACATTTTATCAACTTAAGCGAATAGCTTGCAATACAATGTCCATCGTGATAATATAACTCTTATATGCAATGAAATATCAAAATTTGAGTAAATCTTAACAACAATGTAATTTCAGGTCATAAACATTTATCAACTAAAGTTCAATTTCAATTTCACCAAACGCAATACAAATTTCAAATTAAAATTCCTTTATCAGCTAAATCACTATCAAAATCAAGAAAAAAGAGCAAACGCTTACTTAAAGAAAGAACATGAAACTCAATCAAAAGACAAATTTGAATATCTTGATTGAAGGAGAAAATTTCTTGAATTACTTTAATAGCAAAACACTAAAAATCAAGGATTGATTCTCAGGTCAATCCCAACAGCATTCAAGATCAGAGATAGATGTAAGATCAATGATTGATATCAATTTCATTCCGTCAAAGCAACAATCAAGAAACAACCAAAGAATATAAAAATATATCATCATCAGAGAAGAAGATTGCACAATTTCACTTAAGCAAAAATTCTAGTCACTCTTTTATTTTGTAGAAGCATTGTATTCAATATAGTCTAGTAGTAAGAAAAAGAGAAAAGAATAGACTAGAAAGTTATATAAGTAGAGGCTCTGATCACCAAGTGAACTGAAATCTTTTAAATTAGGAAACTCTCGGAGTTTACAACAAGGCAACTCGTATAATCAAGGTACATTCAAAGATGTTAGAAAATCCACTTGTAACCCAATGGAACTTAACTAGGCACCACATTGATAATCCAAATAAGTATAAAAATCTTTATGTCAAATTATGTTCATTATTTTCTTACGCATCATATAATTGTTATATTTGTTAATTGTCTAATTTACAGGAAAGTTGACTTGCATCAAGCCTAAATCAATTAATAATGTGACAAGGAGTCTGTTTGGCCAAGCAATTAGGAGGTTAAATATCTTTTGAAAAAAAAAAATACTTTTTAAAAAATTGAGGTGTTTGGCCAATCAGTAAAACCGTTTTTAATAGAAGCAAAATTAACTTTTCTGCAGTTGGAAAGAAGCTAAAAATTTCCGCTTCTTAAAAAAAGAGCAGAAATAGAAGTAATTTTTTTTTCAAGATTAAATTATCCCTATCATTTATACATATTTATCATATATAGTGATTTATTTGTGAAATAATTTTCAAATTTATTTCGCTTGATGTTTTTAGTATATTTAGATCATCATATTAATATTACATAAATAATTAATATTTTATTTGACTTATCTATATATTATATTTATTGAAAATTTGTAAAATATACATTTTTATTAAATAAAAGTATACACTTACTTAAAATCTTTCATAATAGATATCTAAAATAATTTCTCTATAAAATAATCTTAATAATAAATGTGTATGATATAATCTCCTTTATCGTAATTTAATTCTCAAAAACACTTTTTCAAAAAAATTAATCAAACATAATCTACTTAATAAAAACACTTTTCAAATAAATTAACAAAACATAAATCACTTTTTTTAAAAATTCTTTTTGTAAAAAGATTTTTCAAAATAAGGCGTCTTTAGCCGAATAGCCAAACAGGTTCTAACTTGCGAAAAGAATTCAATTCAACTCCGTCAATTATGTAATGCACTCTTTAATTTTGAAGCAAACGCCGCCTGTTCGCAGCTGGACCCACTTCGTCGCAATTGCTGTGGGCCCCGCTGCGCCGACTCGATTAAATTTTCAGGCTATCCTCGAACAAAATGGACTCCGACTCCGACTCCGTTAAATATCCATGCTATCGTCGTCCTCTCTGTCTCTGTAAACTTCTTTGAAGAACCTATAATCTCAGGTTGGTCGACTTTCATGGAGTTTTACGTTATTTGTATATTTGTGCTTCGACTTTTCATCGTTTTCTTTCTTTATTCATATGCTTTGTAATATCTAAACGAATTACGGTATCTGTTTCATAGGTTCGAAACATTGGGTGTAGGGTTTCTGATGTGTTGATTCTAAGGCTAATAATCAATAAATGCGCCTCAGTACCAAATTAGATCTGTTCCGTTCTACGGTTATCAAAAAAAAAAAGATCTGTTCCGTTCTATTGGGTTCATCTGATTCTAATACTTAGTACTTTGACAAACTAGGGTTTTCTGAAAAGTAAAGGTTTTCTAAATTCCCATGGAACTTAATGGAAGAGTAAAAACAATAACTAATTGATCCACGGTTGGTGGATGCTGAATGATAAGGACATTCTTTTGTTAAACAGAATCATAATTAGGTCCCTTTTTTTGGGTGGGGTGGGAGTTTCAGGATCTTTGAGGAGAATTTATGATTTTGGCTGGCCGTGTAAGAAAATTGAATCAGCTCGACGTTGAGTTGTTCAAGAATGTGGCATTGTGTGAAAACATCCACAATTTCATTGCTTAAAAGGGGCAATTGTTCCCTTTCTGAATTATACTGGAAAATAGTCTGATTCATGGAACTTTGGATGCAAAGGATATGCACAATGATAGAATTTTTCTCAAAAGATCTACAATCTATCCGACACGTGCAGATGAACAACATAACATAATGGAAGTAGAAGATCTTTATAGGCAATACACAAACATCAGTTCTGGTATCTAACATTAGAGAAATCTTAAGAGAAAAATATTAAGTTTTGGAATAGGACAATTTTAGATGGAGTAGAATGGATATAGAGGATACATAAAGCCAATGCCAACTAGCTAGTTCGAACTAAGACATAGTAGTAGTTGTTGCATGAATTATTACGAAGATTTGGTGTGGACATTCGTGAATAATCAGGCTGGACCATTTGAGGAAGTCCCAAGTGTAAGAAGTCACATTAGGAATAGGTAGAGTTAACTTGAGTAAACCTTAAGGGGAAAAAGTGTGAGGGACTAAGAACACTCTCAAAGAGAAGAAACCGTTAGTTGTAAATTGACAAATGTGGATATTAATGTGATTTTCTGTTGTCAATGTTGATATCGTGTGTTCTAGATTTTATAGTTTAGTTTTTGTTTTTTTCTCTCTTTTATTGGTTTTTCAATTTAGCTTTTGAATCCACGGATGTAATTGTTTACAAGAAAAAGAGGGAAAGGTTTATTGCAGATTCTTTTGGTCATGGGATATTCAAATGAGTACTTTGTTGAACCTGTTTCCTCTTTGACGTCCTTCGCCCCCCTCCAAACAAAAGATAAAGACAGCTTTGAATGATGGCCCCCCAGATTAAAATGAAATATCAGTCATTTCATTATGTGCAGTGATGGTGTTCCTGAATGGGCGCCTCATGATTAGCTGTGACTGATTATTTGTTCTCTTGCTCTTCTAATTGCAGAATTGCAACCGTGCATTAAAGTAGAAGCCAGTGCCGCAGTCCATCATCTCAACATGCCAAAAGATAGAAGGGTGAATTCCTTTTCCTTCAACCGGTCAAGGACAAATCCTTACGCTTCAAGCTCAAAGAATTCTGACCTCGACTCTCCGAAATCTCTGCCACCTGCTGGGAATGAAAGAGAATGGGAAGAAGCCAGGTGTCCAATATGTATGGAGCATCCACACAATGCTGTCCTTTTACTTTGTTCTTCACGAGACAAGGGTTGTCAGCCTTATATGTGCAACACAAGTCATCGACATTCTAATTGCCTTGATCAATTTTGTAAATCATCTGCTGTAGTAGCTCAACAAGACGAAGATAATGTATCAGGAGCTGTGTTCCACAGAGGAAGTTGGGGGCAAGCATTATCAGGAGCAACAAGGTCTCATGTGCAGCAGCAACCTGAGCTTGCCTGCCCTCTTTGCCGGGGACATGTCGAAGGATGGGTTGTTATAAAGCCTGCTCGTAATTTCATGAACTCCAAAACAAGGAGTTGTGCCCTGGAGACATGCAATTTCTCTGGTAACTATGCCGAACTAAGAAAGCATGCAAGGCATGAACATCCCTTGGAAAGGCCATCTGAGGCCGACCCTATGCGGAAGTCTGAGTGGACACAATTGAAGGTTCAAAGGGACTTTGAAGATGCTTTCAGTGCATATCAAGCACCATCTGATGATGACTCTTCTGGAGATGACTTCCTAACAGAGCTATCTCTTGACAGTGGTCTATTTGACCTGCTAGACGGTTACTCCGAGGCTGAGGAGGGATTGGATGAAGACATCAATATATCACTGGATTTCGAATTAGAGCTCTCTTTCCCGAGTGAGTTCCCATTGATGCCTTCGGCATGGGATGGGTTTTCAAGCTATGCTGGTGAGAGGAGCACCTTTCGATCAGAGAGTGGTGCTAGATCACAGAACAGGAGATCTAGAAGATCCGCATCAGATTCTGATAACTCCCAAAGAAGGCCAGCAGGTTTAAGAAGCACAAGTCTGTCGTCAAGGCGCACACAGTTCATTTGAATGGACATGGTTTTAGTGTATTCATGGGTAGAGTTTAGGTTTTGCCTTTAAGTTATTCATGTTGTCGCTGGCACTCTTATTACTCTTACTGTTATAATCTCCGTCCTATTCTTTTCTACTTAAAATTCAAATTCCAACTTGGCTATAAATGCAATCTTTCTTCTACATATATTAGAAGGGTCTGTTTGGTATGAACCTTATTTATTAGAGCGTATAATGGGTTCCAGTTAGTATCTTCCTGCTTTTCCAGTTGACAATTCTATTTGCAGTCATTGATCACTGTCCAGGTGACACTTTTGTTGCATCTTTTATGACAGTTCTTACTGAACCTTTGAGTTCAAATGTTCATTTGGCTTACAAATCCTGTTACTTATAGCAGAAGACCGAAAATATTAAAATAATGGTATAATGTTAGTTTGATGGGAAATATATCATATCGAAGTGTAAAACTTGGATAATTAAATGAATTTGATTCTTGAAAGTTAAAGTGTTACAAAAATGATATGGTGTTGACCATTCTGTAATTTTTCTAAAATAGAAAAATTGTCATGTAAATTAGAATGAATGGAGTAATAACCATAAAGTAAATTGGGAAAGGGGCAGTATCTACTGATTTTATACTTTAACTAAAATGTAACCATTTAGAGTTTGTAGTGTTAAAAGGGAAGCCTTAAAGGAAGTTAAATCCTCCATGGTAACTTGTTATGAACTTTTATTAGACTCTTTGTTAAGAAGTGGAATTTTTATTGATACATGACCTCTTCTTAGAATGGAGTTCTTTTGACGAAATCACACCCAATGACCTTGAAATGGGTGGGTTTGAACTTTTGACCCCCTCTTGTACCATGGACAAACTTTCAAGATTAAAAGTCAAAACTTGTTAAATTTTAAATTGTCTATGGGGCAACCAGAATCAGAAGTTTAAGACCACCCACCTCCAAGGTCATTCTGGTAAACCATCTGGATTTTTTCAAGCCTAACACGATACTTATCCGCTATGTTACTTATTGTAGGCTAAATAGTTTGAGACATACACTCTGTTGTATACGTACACACACAAGTCAAAACCACACCCAACCTCTCTCCCATCCTTCTTGCATGGTAGCAGACTAAAGTGATTCAAGCTATCAGAATTTTGAATTATAAACATATTTTGAAAGTCAAAACTGTAATTGAAGAGAACAAAGTGTCAAATTATTTGTTTCTACAAGTGAATGAACATAGCACACATCCAAAATTTTATTATACAGAAGATCTTAAGGCAAAACTGGAAGACTAAGTCCTAGCATTCACCATAAAGCATATATTATTAACTACATGAGAACTTTAAGTACTACTCTGATCATCAAATCTCTGTGACGGAGTTTATCAAACCTTGCACTTAACCAATTACACACCTCATATATTTTCCTTTTTCCTTTTTCATCAGCTATGTTGAATATGAAATAGTTGTAATGTAGTTTTATCGTCGAGAACCTTCAAGACCAAGCCTTGCAGTTAACCAGTTGCAAACCTCATCCATTTCCCTTGGCACCGTGTAATGACCAAGCCTGCAGAAGAAGTTGGTATTTTACATTACTCTTTCTTAAATCGCGAGAACGACTACTTTGTTTCAAGAAAAGAAAAGGGGTTACCCGTCATAGGCTTTAAATTGAAGATTCCTGAATCCAGTTGAGCTCAAGACATAGGAAGCCCTCTCTCCATATTGATAAGGAACAACTTCATCGCCTAACAAGTATAGATAACCGTGTAAGATGGATATGCAGACTGTACATATTTCATATGAATCACATTACTCAGTTTGCACTACAAGCTGAAAACAATAAGACGCCTCATCGGAGCAAGGTTAATATTTAAGATAGCCTTATTTCATAAGAATTCAACGAGCACTTGCAGATGCTACTGGTTATCTAAGCAGATTGCGTGGACAATAAAAAAGACTAATGATTTCCACTAGGATAAACTTGATATACTAGTCCGGTTTAACAAAGAATAACATCTAGAATATTGTTATATGCTCTTAGACAATTACAATACTCGCGTAAAGTAGCATCTTAAGTAGTTTGGACATTGAACACTAATTCAACAAAAACAAACAATGCTTTTGTTTTTGGTATTGTGGAGTGATAACTTGGGACACTCTGTACATCTGATCAGATGTTTAGGATCCTTAAGGACTCTAAAAGACATAACACAAACTCTGAAAGGGAAACAAACGTCAAGGTTTTAAAACCAATATTTGCAAGTGAAGTACATACATCTTCCATGACATAGTAGAATCGGTAAAGATGCAGCGCATCTTGCAGCGTCATGTGATCCTTCAATCTTGTTCCTCACATTCCTGCAGAATGTCAGTTGTTAACTCCTAAGTACATTTGTCTTTAAGTATATAAGGATAAACAGAAATATAAGAGAAAAAAGCTTTTAAATTTCACTTCCTTCCCTATCCTTTTGGGGAGTTCATTTTTATAGCTCTTGAACAGTAAAAGCTTTTAAATTTCAGAAACTAACTTCTTAAAATAACACAACTAGTACAGATACAAATTGAGTAATACCTTGTGCTTGTGATATTCCATATTATTGTTCAGGATAAAGAGGAAAAAGTAGAAAGAGAGAATCAAAAGAGCTATAGTTTGAAAAATATTTGCGCACCTGGAACCTGGAAACCATCCACTGAGGCCTATAACAGCCCTCAAGTTGACAGGGTAAGGGTTTCCATTTCCATATTTTCCCTGGGCAAAACAAGTCGCTGAGTAGAGAGAAGTGGCTGCACCCATGCTGAAGCCTCCGATACCAAGTTTAACTGTACAAGAGTACAAGACATAGTAATTTACTTAATCAGACAAAAAAGACAGTCTGACCAAACAATTTCAAGTAAAAGGATTTAATTTATTAGGTGTCAATATTGCTAATCTAGACCCTAGTATGAAAATGGGAAGGCCGGACAGGAGGACAAATATGCCCAACACAATGAGTCTGTAGTTATCAACTTAGTGAATTAATTTTGATACAAAGAATAAACGGGAACGGACCAGCCTTTTTAGACATAATAGTCTATAATTATGCATGGTAAAAAAACTTACCATCAGCAGGTTCAGTTGACAATAAGTTTGCAATATGTGCAACTGACGCCTCTAAGCCTTCAAGATCATTAGTAGTGTCGTCAGAAAGTTCTCCCGCATCAAACCCTGGAATAAGAAGAAGATCCCTTTAAATGGCACTTATAAAGGTAACTATCTCGTAGTTTTCAGACTCATTCTTACATGCAGTGCAAGGAAATCCACCAAGTATAGCCACGGGACGAGTTGGGGCCGTTGGGCATATCCATTTGATCTGCAAGATTATATAAGCAACAATCATCGTCTAGGATGAGTACCATCTAACCACATAAAGCAAAAATATTATCTGAGTTACACCACTTACATTAGGAAGGGCTAGGCTTTCCAAGAGTTGAGAAGAACTGCAAAAAGAAACAAAAAATTAGCAGATACTACAAAACATTTCTTGCCTTTTCTTTGGGATCTCTCTGTGTGTGTGTGGGGTGGGGGGGGTGGGGGTGGGGGGGTATGATAAACTATCTTAGTTAACCTGCTGTATATCCTACACAGAAAAGAACCCAGTGAAGTAGCAGTAACAAAAAGGAAAAAAGGCATTAACATTGAATGACTTCCTTATAGGACATGTCAAAACACTGACATTCTCTTAACCAACTTTTCTTCTCTTGTTTTGTCAATGAACCCACACTTCTTTACAAACTTTATTCTTAACAATTGGTACAGTGAACTCCACTAAGAAACAGAATATCTGGCGTGTGTGTGATGTGATTTTTTTTGTAGTTGCTTTTACATTTTGGAAAGTGACACAAATGAAGGAAGAAATATTGTATAAAATTGTCCATCATGACTTTGTTTAGATTTCTCCAAAGGAGGCTCAAAGGCCAAAAAAAAACAAGTGCAGAAAACAGGGAATACACCAATGTGATGTCTTATCCTGGATATTTCATACAATTCCTTTGCTTCAGATTAGATAAAGTTTCGCTGGAGGAAGCAAGAGACAGTAAAAATGTGACACTCTTTTTAAATAACCATAAAGTGTTTTGTCTTAAAAGCAAAAAAGGAACCTACCTAGAGCCATTATCACCGAGGCCATGTAGCCAAACCATTGTAGCCTGGTGTTTTCCTTTCGGCCTCACCACATATGTCCTTCCGAACTCCATCGTCCTCCTAGCTGTTCTACTTCCTGGAATATTGTTAACCAAGTTAATTAGTCCATAGCAAATAGTTCAAGGGAGAAAATTACTTCAATTAAGATATAAAAAGAGACAACAAATGGGAGAAAAAAGGCTCCCAAAATGACAGAGATTTGGAATAAGGAAAATGCTACTCTTGTTGATAACTACCACAATGTCAATGTTGCTTTTCAGAATTTAAAGCCAAAAGGCCTTAAACTTGTTTGTTTCAATATTTTATAAATTAAAGCGACAAAGGGCTGAATGTCAGTGCATAGTGGCAGTAAAACCAAAAAGGCCTTAAATATTAATTATAACCCTTCTAAAGGATGGCATAAGGCAAAGTTGGCTGTGAAAGAACCTAAGGGAAATAAAAGTTTGTAAGTTTCAAACTAACCAGAGCCTATGGAAGGATTTATATAACTCATATCTGCCTTCACAGATGAAATGTAACCTTCAGTATAGTTTTGAAAGGCAACCTCTCTCTACAAAAATAAACTGAGAAGTGATGCTGAGTTGAAGAAAATACAACGTTTTAGTTCCTATTTATAGACAAAGGAGTAGGTCCAAAATCGAATAATAAAACATGTGAATATGCAACAACAACTAAGTATGTGTGAAACAGCTGCAAATTGTCCTTAATACCACCTAGAAACTCATAAAGAAATAGAAGGCATCAATGAGAAGGAAGTGTAAAACAGAGGGGGGGGGGGGGGGGGGGAAGCATGCAATCTTTTCAACCGCGGAAAGAAGAGAATCAAAAGAGAAACAAGAAAGAGCACAATTCATCCGTCCATTCCCATGAAGAGGGTTCTAGAATCTATGCCATGGAAGAAAAAAGGAAATTTCACAACTACAACCTTTAAGAATATTACTGAAAACAAGAAGGAATAATACCAACTTGGTATAAAAGAAAAATATCTTTCTTTCAATCATTTGTTTATGTATTTTGATGATAATTGATGGATACCCATTAACTTAAAAAAAAAGAAAAAGTGAAGCTCAAATTTTCCAATGTATCATGATTGCCACATTGTTATGCATTCAGGAAATGCAGAAATGATCAAGCATTTGAACAAGTGAGCACATTGGGCTTACCAACTAGGAATTGTTTAGGTGGAAGGGACAAAGATCTGGAAAAGCAAGTGAACTTTATACGCTCTCTCTATCACTTTCTTGATTTGCCTCCTATTTGGCTATTTTAGTCCCTCAAAGTCTCTTTCTTGTGGTTGCCCCAAGTCTCAAAGTCATCATAAGTTTTTGTTTGTTTCTACTGATGGCTGACTCCACAACAGAAGAGCAAGTCACCTATCTGTCTGTCATGCAGCAGATTCAGATTTTATTTGAGTGCCACTATACAATAGGTTTGCAGTTGGGTAAAGGCTAAAAACTGTTACTGCACCTCTGTCTCTTGCTCTGTATTCTAAAGATTCCCCTTTGCTGGGGTTATTTCATCCAACTTTCACTTTGATGTATAAAAGTCAGAAAATGTATTTTTGTAACGAGAAAAATAACTTAATTGTATGGGGGAAAAACTGCATGTGGAAAAAGGACGAGGCAGACCATGACACGCGGTTAAGTCAAAATTCGTGAGACGCTCCAGCCCAGAAAAATTTGGGTGGATCATCCCCGATGTGGCTTGGACCGATGCTGCATCAACACAGCCAAAGCAGCTTCGTAATCGGGTATACAACAGGCCCCTTCCCCGAGGACAAACCACTTTACAGTAGGAGTACCCTCATAATGATCCTCGGGTAGATCAACAACCAGTCTCGAGTCTAATGCCAATCGGCCCCTAATCAGCCTTGAGCCCAACGTCAGAGCCTTGACACGTGCTACTAAATAGCCTTTTCAGTGCTAATCATGTATTCATTCCACACTAAGTCACGACATATCGACTTTTTTGGCCTATAAAAGGGGCCTATCAAAAGAAGGGAAGACATGGAGAAAATCCAGAATTCTCTCAAGAAACCTTTTGTCCTTTCTTTTCTTAGAGTTTCTATGAGAAAAGGCTTGCGACCTTCCCATTTGTTGTACTTTCCTTCTTTTCCAAGTAATGTAAGCTCTTGTAAACACCCCGTGCTTTGGTGGTTCAATCAAAATAAAATGAACTTGATCGATTTTAACTCACTTACCTTTCACCCTTTTTTTTTTTACAAATTTTACTGTTAACTAAAATGACGATTTTTCAGGTAAACAGTTTGACGCTGTCTGTGGGGATAGGCAACTGTGATGTTATTTTGATATGTTGTTCTAACTCTTTGCTGAATCACCAAGGTCAGTCCACTAAAATAAAGCTACCATGTCTAGGACTTAACACGATGAACGTCTGCCAATACTCATTGCAATGTCTCTCTACCCACGAATATCCTGTAATCAACAGGATCAATGAACATGCAAGGGCCAGAACACCATCAAGGATGAGGACAAGGACAAGAACAGGAATGGGAACAAAAGTTCAACCTGGACTTCACCATAAAAAATAGATCGAATGAGGAGACAAGCCTAAATAATTCCAAAGACAAAAAAGCCTAAAAAAGTACCTGTGGTCGTATATTGAGAAAGAGTTCTATCACCATCCCTCATACCAACTAGTTAGGGGAACTGTTGGTAATATTGGATACCTCCTGAAAGATAAGCGATGGGGATCTAGCCGAGACTCTCTGTCACGACCCAACTACTCGGATCGTGCGGGCACTTACTTTAATCCACCTAGATAGGAGAACCCTTACCACCAATTTAAAACACGTATGTGGAAAATTAATAAGAAACCAAAAATGCTTTTTGGAAATTAAAACCAGTTTATAACTTTAAATACACTGAAACCCTTCCCAAGGAACTAGTCTACAGGTACAAGAGCTACTAAGAGAAGTACAAAACCAAGACACAACTCTCACGTAGGAATGCAATGAATAGAAGCTGCTGGAGATCTTTAACGCGTCAATTCTGAAACATCTACTGAATCCTGCAACCAAACTATACCCAAAAAGGGTATAGCAAGAGTAGTATCAGTACAAAAAACACGTACTGGTAAGCATCATAGTTCAACCCGAATTAAATCACATAAATATCCAAAGGAAAACATACATCTAGGGGGGGAGGGTATTTAGCCAGAGGTCCTTTATGCATTCTAGGTGCTCGACCCCCAAACTTCCCCACCCCCTACCTCCCGCCAATTTTGGCTATACAGAAATATGCCCCGCTCCACTAACCCAGTCATACTTTGACAACCTACCATCCTTAGATTCACCCAAATCTATCTACCACGATATTTCCAATAGGGGACACCTCACCCTCGTCGGTCCTACTACCAAACCGGCCCAGACATCATCTCAAGTAGACATACCACCACACCAGACTTTAAGTCAACAACCTAGACTATCAATCCTTAACCAAGTCAACAACCATGACTCAACACAATAACTTACACCTCATACCAACTATACTAGTAACGGACAACATGAAAATTAAGTTACTTTGTGCACTTGACCCAGACCTCCCAAGGATCCCTACGAAGCCATTCCTGGTAACTTACAAGCATCCTGGTGTACCTGACGAACCCACCTTTAGAAATAAATCCATAGTCAAGTATAGCAGATCAACCCTGGTTCACACAAGGAACCACATATATGAACATTAAGTAAACAGATAAGCCCAGTTCACACAAGGAACCAATATATATGGATATCACATAACAAATAAGCCCGGTTCACATAAGGAACCAACATTCATGAAATACCAAATAAACAGATAACCCGGTTTACTCAAGGAACCAACATATATGAATGTCAAATACTAGATAAGCTCGGTTCACACAAGGAACCAACATAGATGAATATCAAATAAATAGATAATCCAAGTCACTCAAGGAACCAACATATATGAATATAAAATAATAAGATAACCCGGTTCACTCAAGGAACCAACATATATGAATATCAAATAAACCTGTACACACATGCTAAGGGTCTTATGGTCGCCCACTAATCATGACTTGCAGGGGACGAGCTCTTGTCTGTGTACTATACTAGTGTGGTACCCGAGCCACCCAATGAATTATAGAAATTGTATCGACGTGATACCTGAGCCAACCAATGAATAACTCAACCAATCCATGAAGATGTCCAAATACAGGTACATCCCACAATAATGACAAATATCACAACAATCACAACCACAATGATATCAGACAACACTTGTACAACTAACAAGCTTTCAACAGACTCATTGCATGTAATTAACACTTAGGATATCATTTAACAATCATTGTTTTTCCCCATGAACATGTATTGTGCAAGTAATACTAAGAAACAATTATTATGAACATATAACACAAATTGGGTTACAATAACCATCACCTACAGACTAACCTTACTCCAACATACACAGTTCCTTTTTTATCGGATCCCATCCTCCTTCTATTACCAATACTGGCGATTCCGCTATTAACTAGCAATTCTTATATTCGAGTCCGTACTAGTTTCAGGACCCCACCCATTATTTAATTATCCAAGGATTAACAATGATGTCATAAGCTCTTTCAACTGCCTCCTAATGCCCCAACATGCTCAAGAACCGAGAGCCGTCCAGGGACTGCCGGAGGGAGCTTGCTTATAGAAAGAAGATAGGCCAGAAAAACAAGGTGCAACGGGCTCTCCGCTCCTAGTCACTAAGAAGTTCTATTCTGTCCTCCGGGGGACTGGACTCCACCAAGAGGTTCTTTCTCTCACGTAATTTTGCCCGCCCGTTTCATTTCTGTACCGGAGGAAATGGGATTCGAACCCATGATACAATCTTCTTGTATGTTGATTTAGCAAACCAATGCCTTAAGCCACTCATCCATACCTCCAAGTTGTTGATCGGAATGGAATTAGATGTGCCGGGTTTGGTTGCTTGCCCGAAGGAAGGGCTATCTGATCCGATCAACTACGTAAGCCGTAGCGCGCTAGCACGCGTACTCTTCCTCACCGGTGTATCCTATATGTACTCAAGTTTATTCGAAGTATCCCAATGGTGTAAAGCCGTCGACATATAATAAGCCAAGTATCATTCCAATATCGCTACATAACAGTAAATTTCCACCCTAATAATGGGGTTTTCATACATTTTATCCATCCAAACACCGTACTCGAAGGCCTAAGCATGGAATCTCTTGTCAATATATGTCATATTCATGCCTTTTAACCAGAGTGTAAACTACTTAGTAAAACATAGCCTACCTGGACGCCAAGCAGCTACTACAGAGGTCTGAACGCAAACTTTGGCTCCGTGAAGGTAAATCCTGGCATGAAATCAGCATAAACTTCATGGGTTTTACCCTACTGGTGTGACATCCCTCCTCTCCATTGCTCCCAGGCCATGAGGCACCCTAGGAGGGTTTTTAGAGTAAGCCTCATCCTTTTTGCAACTGAACAGGAGATAATGAAATTATAAAATCTATTTTTTGGGTTACTAGTCCCGTCATTCCTCTATAGCAATTGGTCGGCCACTACCGCAATGGTGCTATAGCAAAAAACCTTCCCACTATAGCGGGATGACATCATCCCAATCCAAAATTTCAATTTCCAAAATGTTTCATCGTATTATCCCATACTAATCTAAGATCGTATATTTGAAAGTTCCCAAACTCGTACCCATATTGAGGTGCCTTTTTAATAACGATGGAACATGTCATTACAACATATACCAATTTACACATCATTCATCCCCGAATGATCACGATTAAAGGAGTGGTACAAGCTTAAATTGAACCTTAATGCCCTTACCATGATAACGTAATTACAGACTTACGCAAATTACTGAAATTTCAGTTTCCCTGGTGTACCAAAAGCTCAAACTAAAAATTATTACCACTCCACCTCGTCAAGGAATTTGCCTTCCTTTGGGTCGCATGAGACTAATTAGAGCAACCCTTCCCCGAGCGCCCAAGAAATCTGAGGCCTCGTTAATACAATGAATCGGAAGACTTCAAACCAAACGAGGAATAATTTTCCGTGCCACGTGGGTATGGATCCCACTATGGCCAAAATAATTCTTCCATAGCGGCATTGCTATAGCGGGAGGCGGTTGATAAAGCTCAAATGTACTCTGCAAGATGGAGGTAACAACGATCATTAAGCAAAACAAAATTTATATTACTCGACGGGAGTCAGGGTCGATCCCACAGAGAATTATAGCTTAGCCAAAGAGATTGTAGAAAGGACCTCACAACGAGAGTAGATTGTCTAAACAATAAATAACATAAAAAGGGGAAAATTGGAAATCTATCACAATTCAATTCCAAACCAAACAATAAAGTAAATGCAAGGTGTAAACATGAGAGAGGACGACTAGGGATGTGCTTCCGATGGGACTCGAACACGGGTCAAAGTACTTGCTTAATTGCATAAATTCTTACTAAATAGCATAGGTAGCATTGGTTTTAGGCATGATTGTTAATCTATCGATCGCACAATCATTTATCCAATGGTCTTTGTTCAAGCACCATTGTTTAGGCATAAACCCACCAATATAATCTTGGGGAGGTCACACTATCTATAACTTAGACCCTTAAATGGGTATTTCTGGTGAATTGAGCTATTTCTAGTCTCAATCTAAGTGGAATCCCAAGTACCCACTAGTAATTTCACATCCGAAATTATGAACCCCTTTCTCAAGAAAGAACACAATCAAGTAAATTAAATCAATGTTTGCAACCACCAATTTTAGAGTTAAAATATAGTGAAATCACTAGACCCATGTCATATTAGCAATTATAAACACAAATAAGCAAGACCCATACCCTTTTATCAAATACCCAGTATCAACACATCCCTAGACAAGGAGACTTAGCCAATCAGGCTAAAGGAAGAAGAAAGTATACCCATAGGGAAATTCAAATTCCTTTTCATTAATTGCTGCAAGAATCCAATATCCAAGCTCAAATTTACAAGTCCAAAGTTGAAGATTGAGAGAATGGATTGAAACCCTCTTTCTTGCCTTGGGAGATAAACTTGCTTCAACAACTAAAAACTATCCAAAAGCTCTGAAAACTATGCCCAAATTGGGTTTTAGAATGTTCCCAAAGCATCACACAAAGTTGGAAAAAATTTCCCCTCAGGAGTTGTGCGTTGCGACGTGCGTTTCACATGTCATATTGTGTGCATCGCACAACTCCACATAAGTGAACCAGAGACTTGGCTGATCTTCAATCGTCATGAGAAGTGGGGTGCGGTTTGCACCAGGCCTTGTGCGTATCGCACGAGCGCCACACCCTCTAAATAAATTCTTATCTTCTTCTGAGCATTCATGCGGAGGGAGGTGCGGACCGCATGAAGAGTTTTGCATATCACACGAGGTCCGCACCTCAAGGTAGAATCTGTATCTCACTTAATCACTTCACACTTCAACTCCTTTTGAGCTCTTTTGGGTCTAATTCCTTGTTTTCTATCTTTGACCAAGAGTACCTGCATTCATGTCAATAAAGACCATAAGAACCTCTAAATATTATCAAAATATGGCAATAATTCATGATTAAAGGCTCAATAAGTTGGTAGATTACCGACTTATCAAACCCCCAAACTTGAACTATTGCTTGTCCTCAAGAAAGATACTCATAAGGTAAAGAATGAATTATGCTCTAAAACTCAATCAAGGCACAAAAGATTAATCTATTCTAAAAACTAAGAAAAAAATAATTAACAAAAAGACTCAACTACAATGCTCATCTCAATTTGAACCACCACATTATGAAGGCAATTGATCATTTCAAAACCTTTTCAAAAGAACTTCATTTCTCATTCAAAATCAGGGGAATTCAACATTCAAAACAACATATAAAGCTTCTCAAGTCATTGGTATGGACCATCAAGGTTTGCCTCAAGATTTGCCACATAACTTATCTCATTCTTTTCTCTCAATCGAAATAGAGACTTCATGTTTCAACTCGAGTGCGCGATGCCACTCACCACAAGAGAGAATCCCACTCACAATTATGTGATTCACAATACAAGGGATTAGAAGAGAAGTGAAAAGACTCTTACTCTCTCAAAGAAGTTCAAGTGCACACATGTCGAACCATAAGATTGCCCTTCATATAAACTGCCACTAATGTAGAGTGGACAAGCTCGGAATCACTAAGAACTTAGGGGTTACGACATTGGCTAGGTCTAAGGTGAGGATTGCATTTGGCTCAAGTGACTAAACCTCCCTAACACTCATTGTTATTATTTTGAACACCGCTTAAATTTTTGAACTTTGACTTCACCTTATTTCTCCCTCACACAACCCAAGCTTTTCCCTTTCAATCTTGATCATTCAACCTCCTTGTAACACCTTCGCTTGGTAGAACCAATTCTTTTCTTTTCATTTTGCTCATTGGATTGAACTTTTGGAGCAATTTTCAATTTAAAATAAGGTGCTACCCTGCACTTGAAGTGCAATCCTTTTCTTCTCCACATTAATCATATACACCCCTAAACTTAGGCTTTTGCCTATGTTGTCATTTTATTTCCCCCCCCAAACATAGGCTTTTTGCTACATTTCACTTTCAAGCCATTAGGGAGGACGGGTGCCAAGATAGAAGTTCCAAAAAGGTCAAGATGTCAAACAAAGTGCCAAAGAGCGGTCACAATCTCAAAATGGGTTCACTAGGATTGATGTCAAGGGAAGTCATTTGGGTGAAGTGGCTATTCTAAAAAGGCCTAAGATCATCTTCCAAACTCGATCACATCTAGAATTTTGCCTTGAATCACATTTGAAGCAAGTTCTAGATGACACACATGCATGAGAATCAAGGTATAGCCTTACCACACATGTCATCACCTCACAAGAACTTTCAACAATAGTCTCAAAATCAATTAGGACAAATAACTTTTGACAAGCTATTCCGAGTTTATTACACACTCATTTGTGAATCGATCAAGCCAAACTGAGAGTGTGCAAGTCATGACAAGAGAATTCTTTCCTCAAAAATTAATTTTCCCTCTTTCTTTTCATTTCCAGAAATATCTTGCCAAGAATTTTTTTGGTGGGTCCATTTCGAGACAACCAAAGCACGGACTCAAATTAAAACTAAAACTTTGTATTTTTCCTTAAGAAAGTTGCCTCTCAATCCATCATAGGGAAACACCAACCTGGTTCGACACAAAAACAAAAGAAAAGAAAATAAAGAAAATATTTACTCCTTGGGAAAGAATCGTGGTATTTAGAAAAACCTTAGAGTTTATTGCTAAACTACTATTAACAAGGCAATTACTAAATGTAAAGCACCCCCAAACATAAACAGAGCATTGTTGTCAATGATATTAGAGTATAGAAAAAGAGAGTACTCCCTGGGGACCCTGTGCAAAATGCACTAAGTATGGGCTAACCGAATCATCAATCGCACCAGCATATGGAACATTGGTGCCAGTATTCTGGCCATTATTGTGAGAAATACATGCGAGATGCACTTTGTGATGTGCGAATCACCCCAACAGTCACATGGTGGGTTGAATTTGTTGGTGAAATTACTAATGTTCTGGTTGGTGGTGCAAAATCAATGTGTGATGCACATAATTGAGGAGGCGGACCGTATGCCAGTCGCATGCCAAGGCTTCAGACTTATAAATTTTTGCCAGTGTTTTGTTACCCCTATGTAAAGTGTTGTGCTATATGCACAATGCGACATACGATCGCGTGGTGCAGCGCACAGACTCATGATTGCTCCACACCCTTATCTTGGTTCCTAACTACAAAGCCAACAAAAACAATACACAAAATAATACCAAAAAGCAAAAATAGAGAAAGTAAAGGCAAATTCTTGGGTTGCCTCCCAAGAAGCGGTTGGTTTAATGTCACGGCTCGACGATGGTACCTTTCATTCAAGGCTAATCAAGGTAAATAGCTTCGAAGAGTGCGACTTCCTCCGGTATGCCTAAGTACTTCTTCACTCACTGCCCATTCACTTTAAAAGTTGAGCCATTATCGGCTTCGAGCTCTATTGCACCATTTGGGAATACTTGACACACTTTGAAAGGGACAAACCATTTGGACTTTAACTTCCCCGAAAAGAGTCGGAGTCTAGAGTTGAACAAGAGGACCTAATATCTAGGGGAGAATTCTCGCTTGAGAATTTGCTGATCATAATAGTGCTTCATGTGTGCTTTATAAATTGAAGCGCTCTCATATGCCCTCATTCATAACTCATCCATCTTGTTGAGGCCCTCAACTCTAGCATGAGCGGCCTATTCCCAATCCAAGTTTAACCTCTTCAAAGCCCACATAACTTTGTGCTCAAGTTCTACTGGGAGATGGAAAGCTTTGACAATGTCCATTTGATAAGGAGACATACCAATCGAGGTTTTGTATGCAGTTCGATAGGCCCATAGGGCATCATCTAACTTCTGGGTCTAATCTGTTCAATGGACATTTACCGACTTTGTAAGAATAGACTTGATCTCCCTATTAGAACCTCAACTTGGCCACTCATTTGTGGGTGGTAGGGGGTAACGACTTTATGCTAGACTTCATACTTTTCAAGGAGAGCACTAAACAACTTGTTGCAGGAATGTTTACCCCCACCACTAATGATAGCACAGGGGGTGCCAAACTGAGTGAATATATGCTTCTTTAGAAAAGCTGTGACACTTTTTCCTTTATTGTTTGGCAATGCCATAACTTTAACCCACTTGGAGACGTAGTCCACAGTCATAAGAATGAACGTATTTCTATAGGAACTCACAAACAGACCCATGAAATCAATGCCCCACATGTTAAATAACTTCACTTAAATGATTGATGTTAATGGGAGCTCATGGTGCCAAGACATGCCCCCTTTGCGTTGACATTTGTCACATTACTTCACCAAATCATGGTCTTTTTGAAGAGAGTCAGCCAATAAAATCCACATTGTAACGATTTTAAAGCCGTGCGCATACCCTTATGGTGACCACCAATGGATGAAGAGTGGAACGCCTTAAGAATGGGCATCATCTCAATTTCGGGGATACACCTACAAATCATTCCATCAACACAAATCTTAAATAGGTAGGGTTCATCCCAATAGTACTTCTGGAGGTCATACAAGAACTTCTTTTTCTAGTGTGCATTCAAACCATCCGGAAGCAAATCACTCACTAAAAAGTTAGTAAAGTCAGTGAACCATGGTGTAAGATCATGTGAGGCAGCCAAAATGTGCTTGTCGAGGAATGAATCATTTATCTCAAGTTCCCCTACGGGCCTTCACTCTTCTTCTAGTCTTGATAAGTGGTCAGCCACTTGATTCTCAAATCCCCTCTGATATCTTACTTCAAAATTTAATTCTTGGAGGAGTAATACCCAATGAATTAGCTGGGGATTGACATCTTTCTTATTTATCAAGTATCTAATTGCCGCATGGTCAGTATGCACTATAACTTTGGTTCCCAAAAGATATGCCCAAAACTTTTCAAAGGCAAAGACTACGACCAACAAATCTTTTTCTGTCATGGTGTAATTTGTTTGAGCCGTATTTAATGTTTTGCTTGCATACTAGATTTGGTGGAAGAGTTTCTCTCTTCGTTGACCAAGTACAGCCCCCAAATCTACACCACTAGCGTCACAATAAGCTCACACGGCTTTGTCCAATCTGGTGCAATAATAATGGGCGTTGATGTTAACTTCTCTTTTAATGTGAGGAAGGAATTCATACAACTACTATCAAAGTCTAATTTGTCTTCTTTTTCAAGTAACTTACACAAAGGATAAGCCACCTTCGAGAAATCCTTGATGAAGCACCTATAGAACCCGCATGACCTAGAAAGCTCCTTATCCCTTTTATGGTTTTCAAATGGGGTAGCTTGGATATAACTTCAATTTTGGCTTAGTCAACTTCAAGCCCATTTTCAAATATTTTGTGCGCCAATACTATCCCCTCGTTTACCATAAAAGGGCACTTCTCCAAATTTAGCACCAAATTTGTTTCCTCACATCGTTTAAGAACTTCTTCTAAGTGTTCCAAACAATTACCAAACTCATCCCCAACCACAGAGAAATCATCCATGAAGATCTCCATAATATCTTCGACCATATCTAAGAATATTGACATCATGCACCATTGGAAGGTAGTCGGGGCATTGCACAGTCCAAAGGGCATTCTTTTGAATGCAAAAGTGCCATAGGAGCTTGTAAAGGTCATCTTCTATTAATCTTCTGGGGCGAATGAGATCTAGTTGTAGCCAGAATAACCATTAAGAAAGCAATAAAAACCACATCCAGCCAATATATCTAGCATTTGATCCATGAACAGGAGAGGGAAGTGATCCTTTTCCATCCATGAGTTCAATTTTTGGTAATCCGTACACACCTTCCATCTAGTCACGGGTCTGAGGGCTATCATTTCATCTTTTTCATTCGGCACGACAGTAATTCCACCCTTCTTTGGCACACACTACACTAGACTGACCTAGGTACTATCAGAGATAGGAAAAACCACCCCAACATATAATCACTTAATAATCTCCTTCTTCACCACCTCTTGCATAGGCGGGTTCATCTTTCGTTGATGATTAATCAAAGGGGTGATTTCCTCTTGGAGATTTATCTTTTACGTGCATATATCCAGAGCTATGCTAATGATGTCGGCAATAGTCTACCCCAGGGACAAATATGCTTATTCAACACTCTGAGCAATGCCTCTACTTGTTTATCACTCAACTTGTTAGAGATGATGACCGGCAAGGTCTCATTAGCACCCAAGTAGGCATACTTCAAGTGAGATGGTAACGACTTAAGCTCCAATGTAGGTGGTTTAATAATTAAAGGTTTGGAGGGAGGTGTTTGCCTATTCTTCAAGTCAAGATGAAGCTTCTTTGAAGGGTAGGAGTAGGAACCTATTCCTACTAAGGCACAACAAATCTCATCATATTCTTCTACCCCTTCACAATCATAATTCAACAACACCGCTTCTAACACTTCATCACTGAACCCCTCTTTTACGTGTAGGTCAATGCATTCCTCTATTTTGCCAATTGGAAAAGCCATTTGAAGGTCATTCGGTTGTTTCATATACCTACACAAATCAAAGGTTGCCTCTTCCTCATTCATGGAAAATTTTAATTCTCCCGAGTCTATTTTTCTCAAAGTGCACCCTATTTCTAGACTTGGTTGCCCCAAGACAATTGGTATCTTGAATCCCCCTTTGCAATCAAACACAAGAAAATCCATAGGGTACACAAGTCAACCCATCTTTACCAAAATATCGTATCCAACCCTCATGAGGTGCTTTATCGACCGCTCCATCGTGAGAAACTTCATATCTGTGATGATAGGTTGCCCAGGCTCCAACTTTATAAAAGTGTCTAGCGACATCAGGTTTACACTTGCATTTTCATTACACACCATTTTGTAGACTTGTGCATTCCATTTGCATCACAAATAGTGTACACACCCTGAGTTACCTCATCATTAACAAAGTCTCCCAATAACATTGCACTACTTTGAGGGGACATGTGAACAACTCAAAATTCTTAAAAGTTGCATGTAGTTCACATTTCTTTTATGAACTTGGAATACTCGGGAATTCTGTTGAAAGCACTACTCGTTGGAACGATGATGGTGATCCTCTTCAACATAGATTCAAAGTCTCTCGGATTCTCATCCCTTTTTTCTTGCAATAAATGTTGAAGGAAAGGAGGTGGACATATAGGGAAAGGTTTGAAAACATAGGCACCTCATGATTTAGTGTTTTTGACAGACCATTTCCCCAAGGCCTCATGTTTCTAGGATTACTCGTAATCGGGCTTGCAATCTCCACGAGGTCAGTTAGGTCTTTCATATCACCCATTACTTTATCTCCCTTGATTTACTTAGACACGAATCAAGAAGTGAGCCATACCATTGTTTCTTCAAGACGTTCGATAGCAATGGAGTGTGAGTGCAGAGTTTGGTCAAGACTTCCAAGATTATATCTCAGCTCATTGACAACTCCGTCAGTGGACTCTACTTTCTCTAACACTCTCGCGAGCATAATTTCAATTCTAGAGCCACCATTTCATTCATTCCATCCTTGATTCTCATGATCATGGATTCTCAGACATTGGATACTTCCATGAGAACCTATCTCGTGGTCTGCCACAAATGCCTCTTCACTACCTTCATTCGACCATCTATATCTTCCACTAGCCGCAAGGCCCCAACAAGAACAATGATATTGATTATTTCAAACTGGTGATTTGTTGCACTCATTGCCATGAATTCAAGAAGTGTGGTGGTGATTGATAGATCTTTGTCCCTTTGTGCACCAATCTTTACCCAATTCTCAATCTCTCTAGCGGAGGTCGAACCTATTGCTTCCTTGGCTCCCCAAATATCCAACTCACGATCTAATAAGGTCACATTCTCAAGTGCACATGGGTTGAGTGAGAAGTATTGGGAATTTGGTGCTTGAGGAATTTCTGCCTGTAGCCAATCCCCAACAACAAACCAAATAAAAAAAATAAACACTCTACAAGGTGAATTTAATTCACAATAAAAAAGCCTCTTCAAACACAGTTCCCCGGCAACGACGCCATTTGATAACGCTCAAATGTACTCTCTAAGATGGAGGTAATGATGATCATTAAGCAAAACAAAATTTATATTACCCGATGGGAGTTGGGGTTGATCCCACAGGGAATTGTAGCTTAGCCAAAGAGATTGCACAAAGGACCTCACAATGAGAGTAGATTATCCAAACAACAAATAATGTAAAAAATGGGAAATTAGGAATCTATCACAATTCAATTCCAAACCAAACAATAAAGTAAATGCGAGGTGTAAACCAGAGAGAGGACGACTAGGGATGTGCTTCTGATGGGACTCACACACGGGTTAAGGTACTTGCTCAATTGCATAAATTCTTACTAAATAACATAGGTAGCATTGGTTTTAGGCATGATTGTTAATCTCTCAATCACATAATCAATTATCCAACGGTCTTTGTTCAAGCACCATTGTTTAGGCATAAACTCACCAATATAATCTTGGGGAGTTCACACTATCTCTAGCTTAGACCCTTAAATGGGTGTTTCAGAAAATTGAGCTATTTCTAGCCTCAATCTAAGTGGAATCCCAAGTACCCACTAGTAACTTCATATCCAAAATTATGAACTCCTTTCTCAAGCAAGAACACAATTAAGTAAATAAAATCAATGTTTGCAACCACCAATTTTAGAGTTAACATATGGTGAAATCACTAGACCCATGTCATATTAGTAATTATATACACAAATAAGTAAGACCCATACCCTTTTATCAAATACCCATCATCAATACATCCCTAGACAAGGAAACTTAGCCACTTATGCTAAAGGAAGAAAGTATACCCATAGGGAAATTCAAATTCCTTTTCATTAATTGTAGAAAGAATCCAATATCTAAGCTCAAATTTACAAGTCCAAGGTTGAAGATTGAGAGAATGGATTGAAACCCTCTTTCTTGTCTTGGGAAAGAAACTTGCTTCAAAAACTGAAAACTATCCAAAAACTCTGTAAAACTATGCCCAATTTGGGTTTTAGAATGTTCCCAAAGCATCGCACAAAGTTGGACAAAATTTCTCCTTAGGAGCTGTGTGCCGCGACGTGCATTTTGCACGTCACATTGTCTGTGTTGCACAACTCTGCATAAGTGAACTAGAGACTTGGCTGATATTCAGTCTTCATGCAAAGTGGGGTGCGATTTGCACCATGCCTTGTGCATGTCACACGGGTGCCACACCCCCTTAAAAAATTCTTTTATTCTTCTGAGCGTTCATGTGGAGGGAGGTGTAGACTACACCAAGAGTTGTGCATTCGCACGAGGTTCGCACCTCAAGGCAGAATCTTTATCTCACTTGATCACTTCACGCTTCAACTCCTTTTGAGCTCCTTTAGGTCCAATTACTTGTTTTCTATCTTTGACCAAGAGTACATGCGTTTATGTCAATAAAGGCCATAAGAACCTCTAAATATTATCAATACTAGGAAATAATTCATGATTAAAGGCACAATAAGTTGGTAGATTACCGACTTATCTAAGGCCAACAGTTAAAAAGGGTGAGAAATGGGTTCCTCACCCATTTCTCTACTTTCACCCAAAAAAAACTCCCTTCCCCTCTTTGATAACTTTGCTCCCGACGTTGGAAACAAGGTAATTATCGATAAACTTAACTCTTTTACTTTATTACATGAAGTTTCTCTTGTTTTACGCTTGAAATTGCCAAATAGAATAGTTTGTGGAGTTGTTTGTGAAATTTGATTTTGGAGTCGATTTGGCCAAATCTTTGAAGCATGGTTGCTTCCCTTACGCTTACAAAACTTCTATAGTGTTTTGGGCGTAAGAATTACGGAGGCCATGGCCAATATGGGCTCAAAATTATAGGGAATATGAAGGGTTATTCATGTTTTGGAAATGATGATTTGGGCGGGTTGTAGGAGTTATAATGCCCAAATTTTTGCATAAATTAGTGTTAGGGTACATTGAGAACACTAATATGAACTTGGAATGTTAAAAATGAGATTTTTTTTGCGAGGCGCCATTGATGCACCTCTTAAATTTCTAGAATAATGAAGGCTGCTATAGTGACCTTGCTCCACTATAGCGACCTCACTGTAGCGGATAAATTCCCTCTATAGAAACATCATCGTAGCAGGGTGCAGCCCGCTATATTGAGAGGCCGTAGGTAGTAGCCTCCCAGTCAGGCCAAGGCATTGTCCTTTTTATAGAATTTGATTTCCTTAGCGCTTTATGAGTTCAAACTTAATCCTTTTCCAATGATTTTGTAGATTTAACATCATAATGACTGCCAACCAAAAGAATGTCCCCGCTTATGAGACGTTCCCCAATGATGCTAGTCTGGAGAGATTTTTAGATTACCGGATGATTGGATTCTACTACGAAAGGGCCTTCTCTGTTAGAGGGGTGGCAGAAAAGGCACATGAATTCTACAACCTACTCTAGGAGTTTGGATAGGGTCCACTGGTGGAGGTTCCCCCTTTTGAGGTATCGGTCTGGGTTAGGGGGTTCTATGGCATACTCCCGACTGTCCTTTGGGATGATCCCTTCTCTATTATCCGCATCAGAGGAGTGAATATCCCTGTGGAAGTTGATGAATGCTCAAATCGTGCTCTTTAATTAGGAGGCCACGATGATCATGCAGTAAAACCAAATTTATAAACCCAATGGATGTCGGGGTCGTACTCAAGGGACTTCACTTAGCCAACTAGAGATTGTATGAGTTGATTTCAAGGCGAGAGTAATTGCTTAAACAAACAGTAAAAGGATGGGGGGAATTGGGAAAGTTGTCACCACTAACACAATTCAACAAAATGCAATAAAACTAAAGATGGGTGTACCAAGTGATTTAGAAGACTAGGGATGCATATCCGATGGGGAATTAGCTATAGGATGGGGTAATCATTAATTCACTTCTACTTTCACCTATTGACATGAATAGCATTGGTCATAGGTGTGAAATGCTATCTCTCGATCAACATCCACATTTGTGATGATTTCAATTAGAATATCATCGATGTGATAAACAATCAACCAACATTAGCTTGGGGAGGTCATCCTATTTCTAGCTCGGACCCTTAAATGGGATATTCTTGCGATTAGAGCTATTCCTAGCCTCCAATCTAGATGGATTCCCAAGTACCCACTAGCAATTTCACATCCACAACTATGAAATTCTCTCCCGAGCAATCACATAGCTAAGTAATGTAAATTAATGTTTGCAACCACCAATTTTAGGATTAAAACTTGGTGAAATTACTAGACCCATGTCAAATAGGCAATTATAAAGGTGAATTAACAACACCCACACCCATTAGCTAAGCACCCATCATCAATACACCCCTAGACAAGATAATTTAGCCATTCATAGTAGGAGAAGAAGAGATACCATCCGGGTAAGTCAAATTTCCATCCATTATAGCTGAATCTCAAGTTTTAGAATCAAATTAGGCACACAAATTGTTAACCAAGAGATTTGGATTGAAACCCTCTTCTCAATGGAGGTGGAAAATTATTTACAAAGCAGAAACTATTCTCAAAGAATCAGGTCTGAAGTGTTGTATATACAAATTGAACCTATAATGGCCTTTTATATGTTCTCAAGTCGTCACATAAAATTAGGACAAGTTTGTCCTTTGGGAGGTGTGTGATGCGACATGCAGTTCGCACATCGCGCTGTGCGCGTCGCACACCTGCTTTAACTCGACTAGTGACTTCAGCTGAAATTGTGGGCTTCGTGCGAAGGTGGTGCAATTCGCACCACGAGATGTGCGCATTGCACAACGACCACACTTCTTAGTAGAATCTTCAGCAACTTTATTGGCTTCATGCGGAGGAGGTGCGAACCAGACCTCGAATTGTGCGTGTTGCACAGCCACCACATCTTGGTTCAGATTCTTTAGCTTTTCTCAACTCTTCACACTTAGCTCCTTTTTGGGTCCATACCCTTGTTCTTCATCTTCTATCAAAAGTACATGCATAGACATCAATAAAGGCCATAAGAACCTCTAAATCAATTCAAAACATAACAATAATTCATGGATATAGGCTCAATAAGTTGGTAGATTACCGACTTATCAAACCCCCAAACTTGAACTATTGCTTATCCTCAAGCAACTTAAAAATTCTAACTCAAGAGGCATACAACACAAGTGCAAAAGACAATACCACAAGCCAAGGAAACCCATTTCAAGCACCACGCTTGACTTCGATTGGTACTAATGATTAGTCAATCACATGATAACTTAATCTAAGCATTCCATTTCATTCAAAACACAATTCAAGGATGCAATGGACTATGGGATCAACCAAGTGACAACAACCAATCCTCAAGATGTGACTCTAACCACTAGCTTAACAAACATGCTCCTTGACTCATTTTTCAGAGTTTATCAACGTTACCAACTATCCTAATTCGCATACCCTCACAATAACGAATGTCCCAAAAACACATTATGTACAAAAACAATCACAAGGGACAAATACAAAAACTCACACTCATAAGGAAGTTCAAGTGTAAACATGTCGAACCATAGGCTTGCCCTTCATGTAAATCGCCACTAATGTAGGGTAGCCAAGCTTAGAATCACAAAGGACTTACGAGTTATGATATTGGCTAGGGTTAGGTGAGGATCTCATTTGGTTCAAGTGACTATACCTCCCTAATTCTCTTTGCTCTCATTTTGAACCCGCTCACATTTTCAATTTCAACTTCACCTTATTTCTCCCTAACACAACCCAAGATTCTTCTTTTTAACTCATGATCATTCAACTCCTTATATCACCTTCACTTGGTAGCACCTATTTTTTTTGCTTTTCATTTTTCTCATTGGATTGATCTTTTGGAGTAATTTTCAATTTGGAATCAAGATACTACCTTGCACTTGAATTGCACTTATTTTCCTCTCCTCATTTGATCATATGCACCCCCAAACTTAGGCATTTGCCTATGTCATTTTTCGTTCCTCCCCAAACTTAGGCTTTTAGCCTATACTTTATTTTCAAGCAATTAGGGAGGATGGGTGCCAAGATAGAGGTTCCAAAAAGGTCAAGGTGTTACAAGGTGCCAAAGAACGGTCACAAGCTCAAACAGGTTCACTAGGATTTGATGTCATTGGGAAGTCATTTGGGTGAAGTGGCTGATAAAAAAAAGGGCCTAAGGTCATCTTCAAAGCTCAGTCACACCTAGAATTTTGCCTTGAATCACATTCGGGGCAAGTTCTAGATAACACTTATGCACGAGAATTATTCAACTAAACCTCACCACACATGACATGCGAATTACTCAAGAAAGATTAATTTTAACTTCCTAAACAGGAACAAGTAGGAGCCACATTTCCATTAACAATGCTAATGTGTCAAGTCACAAAAGATCAAAAGAGTTGTCACAAAATCACTCTTTGTCATGCATTTTTCACAAAATTTTTGGAGGGGTATGCCCATTTTGATTTGCATGCAAGACTAACTCCATTAGTACCAAACAAGTCATGATACATAATTATCTCAAAAGATGATGATTCACCCTTAAAAATGACGTGACCCAATCTATCATAGGGACAAATCATCAATCTAGATCGATATGGGCACTCAGAATTCACCAATGTATACACTCTAACATTCATGCAATTTCATTTAGCCTAATGGGTACTCAGACTTCCCCTGGTTCCACACACCAAATAACGTGATGGTTTCCCTTAAGAATGTCATCACTCAATCTATCATTGGGAACCGTCACTCAAACCAACTACAAACGAAATTAAAAAAGCTAAGAAAAAGGAATAAAGAAGTAATGAAATGACTAATCCAACAAAATTTCAACAAACAAACCTGGCGAGGGCACAATATCCAAAATAGAATGAAACAAGCCCGACGAGGGCACAATATCCAAAATAGAATGAAACAAGCTAGGGGAGGGAACAAAACAAATATCAAAATCCGACATAAGCATAACCCAACTGTTGCCACCCCCAACTAAAATCTATTGCAATGCCCTCAGTGCATAAATCCAAAATGAAATACAGAGAAAGTAGTATGAAGGGCTCTCTGAGATATAGCTAGAGAGGGTTCGCAGGAGCACCGCCCTCGCCGTGGGTCGTGGAGTTATCATTTTCATGATCCTTAGTATCTGAACCTCTACAAAAGCTTTTTATACTCTTCCACATCCTCTTCAGCAACTTATCTCTTACTCTATCCTTTTTCTTCTGATCATCGAGGCTGTCACTCATTGCTTTCATTTTCTTCTCTTGTATTTAAAACTTCTTTTCCAACCTCTGCGAACTCTCCTCAATCTTTTTCTGACGGTCAACTACATCATTTAATGTTTTAATCGGTGTCTCAGGTGGTCCTGAAGGAATGCTAGTGGCCAATGTACTAATGGATGCCTGAACTCCGGATATCTGAGTGGAGAGGTGCTGAAAAGGTATAGGCATGGGTGGAGGTGCCTGGGTGGAGGTAGTGGCACAAAGAGAGGGCTGGGTGCCCTCTATGGCTCCTGAAGTTGAACCAACATCTATCTTCCTCTTTTTGAGAATATTTCCGGGGCCTGTCTTCTTCAAAGGATGAATAGGAATCTTCGGATCAATCCAAGCATCTTGCGGTGTATTCAAATCAGATCCCGCTGCCTGGCATAGCTCAGTAATTAGGGAAGGTAAGAACAAACTCTCATTTATGCCCTTGACACAACTCTTTATCTCCCAGAGTATCAGTGGCCCCACATTAACCAAAACTTCATCAATCATCGCCGCCATATTCACTGCTCTGTATATAGGAACCTCACTCTCATTATGAACCGGATGCACCCTACTGCATATGATGGATAACCAAATTCTTGCCTCCGTAGTGAAGCCATGAGAGTAGATCTTTGTTTCAAACATAGCCCATTTGGGCTCCACTCCGGGACAAACCTGTGAAGCAATCCAGGGTCTGCCTATAGCTCTTTTCCCCCCAGAAGTGTAGTGTCATGATCCTCGAGCCCATAGTATCTATTTATCTCCTCGGCCCTAAATCTGAATGTCCTTCCACGGATAGTTATCACCAGGTCATTGAAGTTTATGGCCGATGCATTGGCATGAAATTCTCGAACAACTATTTCATTGGCCCTACATGGTGGAGCTATGAAATAGTTCCACTTTGCTCTATGCAATAGGGCATAAAATTCAGGCAAGGTTGCCTCCACCCCTTGCATTGCAATGCTTCTTTCAGGAACCATCTTTTTGGACAGGTCAGCCCTATACCGCTCTTCACAAGCCACTGACATAAACTTTGTGCGATCATACTCCTCCTCCAAAATTTCATCCACTTGGGTTTCCGAATTTAATGTACTAGTACTCATTTTTTAATCCAAAGTACCTACAAAGATCATTTGCAAGGTGAGATTGTGGGCACAACATGTAATATAATGGAAAACCAGTGTTTTAAGCAAGAGAAATTGGTTAGAAAGCAATGCAGTAGCTCTGGGCAGAGCTACTATTTTTCTGCCAGCTGCAGTTATTCAGCGCCATTGGCGCTCCAAAGGCGTGATCGTGTTAAGTCCATTTTTGATCTTGAGCGCTATCACGTAATAGGGGCGCGATCACACCGTTGAGTCAACCCATAGGTAGCGCGATTGCGCATGGTCAGCATAATCGCACTGAGCAACTAGACAGTCATCTTCTTCGACCAAAAAACCTCCATTACAAAATTTTCAAAACCAAATCGTGGATTTAATTCATTCAGGGGGGTATTTCTCAACACTAAGCACCACAACAACACAATTTCTTGCTCTATTTCATAGAATCCATCAACAACATAATTTTTGGTTCATTTAAAAGCTTCATAACAATGGAGCAGCTTTTAGGTACTCAAGAATTCCCCAAATTTTGGCTCAAATCCACTTGTTTAATCCGTAAATTCATACCAATAACCATGAAATAGAGGAAGGGACAGACGTACCCTGATGGATGATTTTAGTGATCAACAGAGAAGAGGAAAGAGGAGGAAACTTGTGCTCGTAGTTCCAATTAAATCCCGCTACTTGTGTTTGTGATTTAGGTGTTTAGCATCTCGGGGAGGTACTGAGGAGGAGAGAATTTACCTGATAAACTTGTAGGGGATGTGGAGAACTGAAAAGCTTCTTTCTTTTAATTTACTGCGCTGATGCTCACTTAAGCGCGATCGTGGTAGCGGAGCGCGATTGCGCTGCTCTGTAAAAGTTCTCTCAGCACCATCGGTGCTCCTACAGCGTGATCACACTTCACAGTCTTCCCAAAAATTTTTGGCTGCTCACTGTTTTGACGTGCGATGGCTGATGCGATGGGCACTCTTCCAGATGCGAAACAGACCTACTTCGCATGTTCCAGCCACTTTTTAGCAGTTTACTATTTTGGGGTGCGATGGGAACATTTCTAGGTGCAAAACGCACCCATTAACCTTCTCGGCTGCCTTACTGTCTTAGGGTGCATTTGCATGTGCGATGCACACACTTAGATGTGCGTTCACACTTCATTTAGCATGTCATTTTGGCACCCTTTTTGGTCCTTGGTTGGATTTTTATGAGGCCTCTACTTCTCAACCTGCCCAAACAACTTCAAAAAGACTTGAAACTTTATGGATTAGTAAAAAATATACAACTAAGCTACTCTAATAAAGAAAAAAATTATAAACCTTCAAGTTTTGAAATGATGGGTTGCCTCTCATCAAGCACACAATTTGATGTCGCAGCACGACGCCGTCTACCTCACCATCAAGATTTACACTTGAAAGATTTAAACCTTCGACCCAAACATGAATCGAATTTCTGGTGGCACTCCTGGGGTGAAGGTTTTAGCATGAGAAGGCCATTCTTTTGATTCCGCATGTTGCACTTTTTTGCCTTCAAGTGAGGAAGGACGCTTTGCCTTCGTTCCACGACAAACTTAAAATCGGATAGACCTTCATCCACCTTCCTTCCAAGGTCTTCCATAATCTTGATTACTTCAACTTTTGTCCATTCAATCAAACTTAAGGTCGAACAAAGGTTGAAGAGGTATTTGGGCGTCTCCACCTTCAAGCTTGCCTCGTTCATAACATCCTCACTTAGAGATGGTATGAAATCATGACCTACAAATGGGGTAGTTGGTTGCAACACCACCTTCAATTCATGATCCTCCCTTGTGTTTTCCTCTTTTTTCGCCCTTGCATCCACAAAGCATTGCTTTATAGATTGCACATTCTCCTCTTGGGTTTCTAGCGAGGCCAAGAGGGTTTAGAGCTTACCATATACGCCTTATTCTCTTGAAAATTCATGGTCCCTGTTAAGGTCACAAGCACCACTAGGAACATTGTTAGCACAAGAAGGAGGAGGGGGAAAATCATCATTGGGGCAATAGCAATTGCGCCCATCATAGGAACAAGAGGGAGAATACCTTCCTTTCCTAGGTACAATTCTACACCTTTGTCCAAGGTGGGGTCCTCCACAATAAACACAATAGTCGGGAATATAAAGTGGAATGCAACCATCCACATTTGTATTATTCAAATAAGCCATAATGCCATCAACAAACTAAAACTAACTAAAAGAAAAACAATTATTCACAAAATTAAACTAGAGTAAGTAAACTCAAATTCTAAACTAACTCAATACGCCAAATTATTCCCCAGCAACGGCGCCATTTTTGATGAACGCTCAAATCATAATCTTCAATTAGGAGGCCATGGCGATCGTGCAGCAAAACCAAATTTATAAACCCAACGGATGTCGAGGTCATACCCAAGGGACTTGTCTTAGCCAACTAGAGATTGTATGAGCTGATTTCAAGGCGAGAGTAATTGCTTAAACAAACAGTAAAAGGATGGGGGGAATTTGGAAAGTTATCACCACTAACACAATTCAACAAAAAGCAATAAAACTAAAGATGGGTGTACCAAGTGATTTAGAAGACTAAGGATGCATATCCGATGGGGCATTAGCTATAGGATGGGGTAATCATTAATTCACTTCTACTTTCACCCATTGACATGAATAGCATTGGTCATAGGTGTGAAATGCTATCTCTCGATCAACATCCATATTTCTGATGATTTTGGTTAGAACATCATCGGTGTGATAAACAATCAACCAACATTAGCTTGGGGAAGTCGTCCTATTTCTAGCTCAGACCCTTAAATGGGAGATTCCTGCTATTAGAGCTATTTCTAGCCTCCAATCTAGATAGATTCCCAAGTACCCACTAGCATTTTTATATCCACAACTATAAAATTCTCTCCCGAGCAATCACATAGCTAAGTAATATAAATTAATATTTGCAACCACCAATTTTAGGATTAAAACTTGGTGAAATTACTAGACCCATATCAAATAGGAAATTATAAAGGTAAATTAACAACACCCACACCCATTAGCTAAGCACCCATCATCAATACACCCTAGACAAGAGAATTTAGCCACACATAGTAGGAAAAGAAGAGATACCATCTGGGTAAGTCAAATTCCCATCCATTATAGCTGAATCTCAAATTCTAGAATCAAATTAGGCACACAAATTGTTAACCAAGAGATTTGGATTGAAACCCTCTTCTCAATAGAGGTGGAAAATTGTTTACAAAGAAAAAACTATTCTCTAAGAATCAGGTCTGAAGTGTTGTATATACAAATTGAACCTAAAATGGCCTTTTATATGTTCCCAAGTCGTCACATAAAATTAGGACAAGTTTGCCCTTTGAGAGGTGTGCGACGTGATGTGTGGTTCACACGTCGTGATGTACGCATCACACACCTATTTCAACTCAATCAGTGACTTCAACTGAAATTATGGGCTTCGTGTGAAGGTGGTGCATTTCGCACCACGAAATGTGCGTGTCGCACAACGACTGAACTTCTTAGAAGAATCTTCAGCAACTTTAGTGGCTTCATGTGGAGGAGGTGTGAACCGCACCTTGGCTTGTGTGTGTCGCACAACCACCGCATCTTGTTTCAGATTCTTCATCTTTTCTCAACTCTTCACACTTAGCTCTTTTTTGGCCCTTTTTGGATCCATATCCTTCTTCTTCATCTTCTATCAAAAGTACCTGCATAGATATCTGTAAAGGCCATAAGAACCTCTAAATCAATTCAAAACATAGCAATAATTCATGGATATAGGCTCAATAAGTTGGTAGATTATTGACTTATCAAAAGTTCAGACCATAAATAAGGTTCTGGGGTGCCTCACATTTCAAATTCTGAGTACGAAGCCAAGACCCGAGAGATAAACATAAAATTTCTATAGGATACTCTCGTTCAGGAGGAGTCCAAGGACCAGGTCTACTGGCCCACCACTAAAGGCATCATGAGCACTTATTTCTTAGCCGATACTAGGAGGTGGCTGAACCTGGTATCCTGGAGGGTCTATTGGGAAACCTTACTGACATGATCTACCCTCAGGCTCTAGTGGTGGCCTGTGCCATGCAGGGTATAAAGCTGAATATAGGGGCACAGATCATGTAAGAGTGGAAGAACTTCTACTGGGGAAGCAAGAAGGGCCCCTATCTTCCTGATCTGGTATCTGCGTTGTGTAGGAGAGCTGGAGTGCCCAAGGAGGGGACCAACATAGAGGTAGATATGGACACCACCTTTCACCCCCTCCAGGTAAAGGTGATCACCTCCAAGGGAAAGAAGAAGAGAAAAGTGGGTGAGGCTGAGAGCAGCCAGGCTGTAGAGGGGACTGATGATGATGTGATGGCGATAGCTCCCCTCTCTCCAAATCCTAGCCCTTAATTTATAGTAGCCGCCTGGAGGCAAACTTGGCTGCAGTTAGGATATACATGAAGCACGCCCCTCTCGGTGCCGCATCCCTACTTCCCCTTGTTTAGAACTATGCAACACTCGGCAGAGAGCTTGATGAGGAGAAAAGGAAAAGGCACTCTTGAGACCGCCTGCTTGTACGGTTGTGGAAGACTATAAAGGTCATGTTTAGATATGCAGTCCCTGATCAGGAGCTTCCCCAGTTGAAGCCATAGGATATGCAGAAGTTTCTTTTCCTGAGTGACATAGAGGCAGAGGACCCTACCTCGACAACCCTCGATGGTGATATGGCATCCAGCTAGGGCCCTTGGTGCATATCAGTCCTGCTCCCCTCCCCCTTTTATACATTATTGTATTTTGGGTTGCCCCCATTTAGGGCATATACTAGACAATATTTCTCCCTTTTCTTTCCCTTTTATTTTAACGCACATGGATGCTAGATTTTAACACTATTTATATAAATGCATGCTTTACTTGTCTATAAGCAATTTCTATAATCCATATCATAACCCGCATCTCAATAGATGATTTTAAACAGCCCGGGAATGAAGAAAATAGATCAGGGGAAAATAGGGTAGGGATTCCGCCCTACCCATCCTACTATAGCGGCTTGCATGCTGCTACTGCGATGCTGCTATAGTAGAAAAATTCCCGCCATAGCGGGTTAGTATGACTGTTGCAGCCCCAACAATAGCAGCCTAGAATTTACCAATTTCTGCAAAATTTCCCTCATTCCCCTTCCTTGTTTTCAACATCAACACATGAAATTGCATTATGGCCTTTAACATAATTCCAAGACCAAAACCAGCAATGCATAATCAAGAATTTAGCATCATTTTACTAAAACCAGTTATGAATCACAACAAGAAACTCTTCATAATAATAATTTTCACTATTATGCAATAATAACCCTTTTCCCATGGTTTTCAACCAAATTTTGACTGTCCTGAAACCAGAGTTTCCCCACAGCCGTAAGCCAGTTTTTATCCCCTTACCATCTTTACAAATGATAAGTCCATGCCTAATAATTAGCACATAATTCCAGTTAAGCCACATAGCAAATAATTCCCTTAAGCACTAACACATAATAAAGTTATGACTTTTCACTAACCACAAATTTCACAGTAATTCAATCAATCACATTTCACATATTACCAGTTGTTCAGGTAATACACATACACATAAGTGTTTTGATCCTTTTTGAGGTAAGGACGGAAAAACATGACTTTGTTTATTGAAAAGTTCATTTTGAAAATCTAATTAAAGTTTCCAAAACATCCTCAATAAAAAATCAAGAGTCGCCACTTAGTTTTTATAAAGTAAAACCAAGAAAAACTTATAAGAATTTTTAAAATCCAAAACAGATAAATACTTTAAAAATTAAGAGATTAAGGGTAAGGGTTCAAGTTAATACTCTTGGAAGGGTGTTAAGGCACCAAGAGTATCCGCTAACTCGCGGTTGCCCGGGCTTGTTTGAAAAACTAACTTGATGACTAACTTTTGAAAACGGGATTGGTTTGTTTATAAAAACATCTGTTGTTTTTAGAAAGAGTTGATTTTATAAAGACAATATATGAAAGATTTGTTTTATACATGAAATAAAGGAGTCAATGTTTGATTGAAAAAAGGTTACGAACAATTGAAAGAAATAAAGAACATTGATTAGTATAAAGAAAACATTTAAACAGTAATGTTAACCTCGTTTGGGAATAATTTGACTAAGTTTTACAAAGTCAGTCCAATTATACAATTAATACTGATTAAAAATCAAAGGAATTAAAAGCATAAGAAACATGATTAAAATATACTAATCCTGTCCTAATGCTAGTGTGTGGAACATCTTTAGTACCACCACCATTTTCACTTTTGGACTTAGTCTAGTTTGTCAATTTTCAGCCCTTTGGTCTACTGCTGCTGCTGAATGTTATGAGCTTTGGCCCAATTTTATTTATTCAGTCCATTTTAGATTTTTTTCTGCTGATATGCGCTTGGGCTTGGCCCATTTTCCTTCTGCTGCTACTGCTTCTCCTTTGTCTCACAAGACTCGGCCCTTTTGGGCTTAATCAAGCTGGACCAAATGGACAGTGTTGGGCTAGGCCCAACTGGAAGATGTAAGGAGGAATTTTGGGAGTCCAATTGGACTCCACCAGATTTTTTTGCATGAAAAGGAAATAAAATAAGGATTAGTATATGTTTAAATAAGTTAAGCAGGAGTAATTAAGCAATGATAATTGAGAAATGTGCAAATTTCGTATTTAAAAGATAAATTTCCTAACAGTTAATTCACAGCACTCACAGAAACTCATAAACAATTGAAACATGTGAGATAAGATACCAAGTCACAAAATTTTATCACTTGAGGATTATACTAGTAAGGTCACAGTATTTCCTACTTGCAAACACCAACAAAGATCATTCTTTTGAACTCATACATTTCTAGAAATCAAAGGGAGTAGAGGGATAGATTTAAACAGAGCATGTGTACTCAAATGGACAAATTTGAATAGAAATGATATCACAAAGACACAAGTCATCTCCAAATAACTCAATACATTTAACCATTCTTAACATTACATTAAACATTTAACATTCTAAATGCAGATTTTTTATCACAAAAGGGACATTTTGAACAATTTTATCACAAGTCATTGAAAGCAGGAGAGATTATGCTAAAGAACCTAGTCTAGACGTCACATATTGACAAAGAGACAAGTCAAGCAGGCTGGACAGGTTTTGAACTTTAGTCACTAGCATAACTGCATATAAGAACCAATGAAGGTATATGGGGAGAAGACTATTATCATGGTAGAGATCAAGGAAATTTCTAACCTGATTTATCAATATAAATAGTGAAGACAATATATTAAAAGATGAAACAGAGGAACTTACAGAGGTGAGGAACATATCATGAGGGGATATGCGTCATCTCTAACTCCTAAATGCACAACACCATAGGCTTCAACATTTTAAACCAGACTTAGACAGATTCTAGACCATGATTTCAGAAGCTCACACAGTCATTTTTAACATGATTAGACTAGTAAAGAAAAAGGGGAAGGGAGAAGGGTAGATGATAGAGAAATCAAGGGAAAAAGAAAAAAAAAGTTGGACAACAGTAACCATCTTAATGGCAAGTTCAAAATCTATAAAACTTTCATATCACAAAACACATAACCAATAAGATCATGAGGTTTTGAAAGGACACAATTGCTTAAACTTATTACAAACATCAATCCATGCAAAATATAGCAACATTGGAGCTTAAGAATTTCATATACATAAGATCATTTAATGTGGGTAAGATAGGGAAGGGAAAGGGGAAAAGGAAGACAAAATCAATGACAAGTTGGTGGAAATAGGGAAACAGGAAGGGGCTGAACATTCTTATATCAGTAAACAAGCATATATGTGTTATATAAATCAACCAAGAACCAGTAGAATTATCGTCACTCAAATTTAATTTAGACATCATCCTAAGTGTAAGAAAGTAACACTAACAGTTCATGTATACAAGTTGGTATCAGACACAACAAGAAACAGTAAGGAAAAAGAAGAAAACAGGACAAGAATAAGACCAAAGAAAATAAGGGTAAACAGGAGAGGTTCAAGCATTTATCTTTGAAACCAATTCCTAATCTTAATAACAAATTCATGTTCAAGTTCATAGCACTTAGGTTTCATAAGTCGACCAAAAATTAATGGAACTATGAGAGTTTTCAAAGAGAACTTAGAACAAAAGATCATGAGAAAAACAACACTTAGCTTAGAAGGTTTAGGAAGAATCAATAGATATAATAGGGGGGTATGATCATGGAAAGGGGGTTGGAAAAAAAAACAAGAGAAAAATCAAACATTTCATGAACAAAACAGGACAGGTTTTACATCATAGCATTCACATCATTTAGCAACAAATTTGACTACAAATTTGCACTTACATCTACTGTTCTAACAAATCAAACACAACCAGTGGAGACCATGATGTTTCTAAACAAAATCTCTTCTCAAACTTACCATAACAACAGTCTAAAATCAAAACACAGATCCTTAAGCTAACAAACAAGACCAGAAAACTAGCTTTGCTCAAACTTGAACACTACATAATATAAGAAGAAAAGAAAACAGTAAAGAGAAAGGGTATGGAGTATACCTTTTTTAGGGAAGCAACTTGTAACCTTGAACCTCACCGGAAAGTATCACTACCACCGGATTAGTAGCAAACTCGTTAGAACTCAAATTTTTAGTGTTTATTTTCCAAGCTAGCTGACCAATTTCGTGAGGTTAGAGAATCGATTCTCCAGAACCCCCAATATTTCCCCAAAATTAGCTCGTTAACATGCAGCTGGGGAGGGGGGGGGAATTTATAGGAGAAATTGGGGTGAAAAAAGTGGGGAAAACAAAGTGTTTTTTAGGGATTTTGCTAAGGAATTCAAATTCCTCAGCTGGAGCAACGTTCACAGCAACAAACTTGTACGAAGTAGTACAAGTTTTCACGGATTTAGCGGAGAGGGGTGACACCTGGTGTCCTCTAGAAGCTTCTGGACGTGCCAAGCGCACCCTTTGACGGAGCAAAATGGACGGAAAATGGGAACGTTAGAGGGGTTTAGGAGTTGAGAGAGGATGAAAGGGTGAACGACGTTTAAGGCTATTGCTGGAGTTGTCGTTTATGAGAATGATGAAAGGGGAAGGATGGGGGAGCGTACTGGATTGCTGAGGTATTGTACGAAGCGCGTTGCATCGTACAACCAGGAGAGATGACGCGTGAGAAAGAAAATGAAGGAGAGAAGAAGAGGCGGCTGGGGTTTCTGGGGTGAACGAAGAAGAAGAATATGAGTAAGGGGTGTGTTTGGTTATGTTTGAGAGAGAATAGGAGAGTAGGGGTGTGATAAGGCGGATAGAAGGGTATTGGGCCGGGTCGGAGCGGGTCTTAGGCGGGTTATGGGAATTTGGTTGGGCTAGGGCAAATTTAAGAGCTGGGCCAGCCGGGTTGAATGGCATGCTGGCCCATTTAGGCTGAAAGATTAAGGGGTTATAAGGGGGTATTTATGATTTGGCCACATTTTGCGAAATGTGGCCATTTCAATTTAACAATATAGCCAAATTGATAAGGGATGAGTAGAATTAGGTAGGATTTGGCTACAATTGAAATAATAGGCGTAGAAATGAATGGATTTAAATTAATTTAGAGCTTTATTAAATTAAAACAACTTAAAAATAATAAACATATTTGACACATAATTAACTCTTTAATTCGTTATAAAATTAATTTTCAATTAACCCTTATTTAAATTAATTTTGGAGAAAAATTACAAGTTTAGCCTTTTAAAGAGATTTTCTTATGAAATCAATTTTAAAATAATTCTTTTAAGTAATTTATTTAAATTTCACATATAAAATATGAAAAATATAATCATCACTGAGTATCATTGGTAAAGTTAATTTGAAAATATTTTATTCCTTTTTTGTCAAAACAATTATTTCGAGAATTGTTTAAAAATTTCAAAAGCTCCAAACTAATTTGTAATGTGGCGGGTAAAAATTGAGTGTCAACAACTGTCCCTCCCTTTGGGTAGGGTGAGTGCAATGAACCCTGGGCAAGGGGATTTGACGTTCCCAATTTTTGTCCGACCACAAATCCATCCTCGGGAGGTGGTTGGTTTTAGCATAAAGTTCAAGGAATCATGTCCAAACTCTGGCATTGAGTTTCCTACATATCTCAGGTTACATAATAATTCAGGCCACTTGTAGTTCAAGATGCCTGATTTGATGGACGATTTTCAAGGAATGCCAAACTATCCCGATTTCAGAGTACGGGGAGATCGGAAAGCTGGGGAGTGAAATAATTTGGGGAATTTTGAATACAACCTAGTTTTCAACATAGAACCCGTCTACATATCCAAAACTTTAGGAATTAGGCTTCTTGTAGTTTGACTCAATCGGAGGAAAAGGTAATCTTTATGATAAGATGACCTTTGGTTCAGGATGAGCGACAAGCAATTGAGTTATGAAAAAGAGGCCTGCAGTTATCTTTACTTAAAATGTGAGGATCTCACACTCATTCATAATAGCTACATTGGTCATAATTTCTAAAGCTCGAGGTGTATTGTCACCCCGATTCGAAAAAGAAGGGATATTGCATCCAGCGTGAATTTTAGAAAATACCCTGGTTGCAAAACTAAGACCCAAATATAGGAAATACCCACATGCCTTCTGACAGATGTGTGGTTTGATGGTGGTGGTGAGTTGTTCCTCAGTTAGCGTCCAAAGATTTTGATATCCCTCTCCGGACTGTGTCACAAGTTGCTGCTAAGAAAAAGTTTCACGTTGTGATGCGTCCCTTTTTGTGTAGTCCGCACCTGTGGTTTTGATTTGAGAATTTCATCCTTGTCGGATGCTCTCGACAATATCTCGAAACCAAATGGTTAGTAGTAACAGAATTTGACAAGGAGAGATAGCTTCATACCTCATTTTCCTTTATATGTTGTTTTTTGAGGAAGATGACGTCCTTTCTTGTCTCTGTTTTAAGGAAACGATAGCTTCCATGTCAATCAAACATGATAGCCTTCTTGGCTGTCGGATAAGATTGCTTGTGTAGCAATTTTTGAATGATAACGACCTTCTTGATTGTTTAAGGGCATTCTCTTGAATGCGGTAGCCTTCTTGGCTTTTGGCGGTGGTCTTTTGCATATGTATTTGGGGTAGATCTCGCGTATCTTCCGCATCGACACGAGTAACAGACACTCCTTGGATTGTCAGGCTTTGGGTAATATATCACATCATACGACTTTGGATAGAGGCGACTTACAGACGCCTTTAATTTGCCAGCTTTCGAGTAATCTTGCACATTATTTGACTTTGGATAGAGGCGACTTACAGATGTCCTTTGAATTGCCAGTTTTTAGGTAATCCTGCACTTTTATCCAGTCTTGGATGTAACACGACTTACAGATTTCCCTCGAATTACTAGCCTTTGGGTAGTCCTGCATAATATCAACGTGGATATGTCGCGACTTATAGATAACCCTTGGACCATCCATTTTTGGTAGTCTTGCACTTTATCCAATTTCAGATATTGTTGCGACTTACAAATTACCTTTGAACTGTCAATCTTCAGGTGATCTTTCACGCTATCCGGTTTTGGATATCGTTACATCTTACATACAGCTCTTAGTTCTGTCAAGTTTCGGGAAATCTTGCACACCATCCAGTTTCGGATATCGTTGTGACTTAAAGATGACTTTTGACCTTCGAATGTTGGAAAATCTGATTCATTGTCCGATTTGGGTAGATGACTTACAAATATACCTCAGATAATATGTTTCGAACCTTGACGACGGGTTGCATATAACAGCATCTTCTGGTGATCGATGCTTTCGAATAGAGGTGCATAAAATATCCTTGATGTCAGACTCCTCCTCCGGACGTGATATGGGACATAAATATGCTTGGTGCCAGACTTGGCATGATAATGATATCCTCAACATCAGACTCTTTTGCCTCACATAGTTTCGGTTATAAGCATGCTGCATGCCGGGTTTGGCATAATAAATGATGATAATGATAATGATTATCCTTATCGCCAGACCTATTCGTCTCACACGATCTTGGATATAAATATGCTGATGTCGATCCTGTGCAGCTAGTGCGACTTGGGGACACCTATGAATGTCATCCTCTTTAATTCTAGTTGGCAGAGGGACATAATCTTCACAGGGGATGTGCGTATGCGATATATGATGATGCAAATATGAATGGCCCTCTTGGAATGGTCCTCTTGACATAGCCCTCTCGGCATGCAAATATGAATGAATGACCCTCTCGGCATGCAAATATGAATGGCCCTCTCGGCATGGTCCTCTTGACATGGCCCTCTCGGCATGCAAATATGAATGGCCCTGTGATACGATGCCATACAATACGATGCAATACAATATAATATAATGCAATGCGATATGTTATGATGTAATGTGACACAATGCTATGCCATGTAATGCAGTATAATGCAGAATACGATAATGCAACATGATACAAAATGACATAGTGCGATATGAATGCAAAACGCGATGTAGTGCAGTGCCGTATGATGCAATGGCCCATAAAGGAGTTGCGGAAATCATCACCTTTGGTTTTTATGTCGACTCCTTTGTCGGTACCTGCACTCAAGGCAAATGGTTAGTAGACACAGCGTCGCTTTTACTCGCGACTACAGTCAAAATTTTGAAAGACCTTAAAGATAGTGCTTATGAAGCTTATCAAAAATAACTTTGTTTAAAGTGTGAGTGAAATGGTCATGCCCCTTTCCGGGGACAGCCATAATACCATTTTTGAACATTGTCTGTTCGGGGTGATCCCTGTCTTGCTAGGCATTGGCAGAGAGTGCTATCGCTCTTTGTTTGGGTGTCCCAATTCAAAGCAGACCAAAGTGTCCTGACCCCTTTGGGGACTTAAGAACGTTGTCAGTTTCTCCGTATCTGGCGAACTACCGGGAAATTTGCACGCTTTAGGGACTTTTCCCCCTTTGGCTTCTTTCTGTTGTTTTGGGCTTTTCTCTCCAAATCTCAAAACATCTAGTATCGTTCCGTTTCTTTGGGCGTGAGACTATTTTCTAACATAATTTTGGGAATAACCTACATCTACAAAAAAATGTTAGTTTTGTCGAAACTGGTATGTGTTGACATCCTTCGATCTTCTGCTCCTGGTTCTGTCTTCTCCGTATGCTTTTCTAGTCTCAGGTACTTGTCACCTTTGAATCTCCCCGGGCCATGGTATATATAAGACAAAATCACATTAAAAGAGTAAAACTAATTTTTGTAAATGTTTTTTCAAACATTTTTTTTTTGGAAAACAAAGAGTTAAAAAGAAGATATTTTGGAAATGTTTCTGCTTGTCATGTCATGTATTAGTTCAACGAACGTCCTTTAATCGTACTGCTAGTGGACTATGGAGATCCTTCGTCGTCCTAGCTGGGAACTTGGGAATGAATTTCGAGAGATCCATAACAACCAGAGGTTGAAGTAGACTTAAATCCTTCGGTCCTGGGGAATATTTTGGAGTTTGATGTGGAACTCTTGAATGAAGCTTGGTGGAAATTTTGAGGTCCTCCTCAAAATTTCTGCCCCAGTTAAAGGTTTTGTATCGGATCTTTATTCCTTCAGCGGAAGACTTGAGACTCTGTGGGGATCGCGAGATTATTTTTTCGGTATTTGCTTTGGTTGCTCTTCGGCATACTCTGCACTCTTGCTGGGGATTTCCTTGGAGTCTAATGCTTTTCGTTTCCTGAATTTCCGAGATTCCTTTCTCGAAAATTCTTTCCCAGTTTCTATTTCCTGAGCGATACGGCTGAACCGTTTGTGACTTTTTCGCATCTACAAGAATTCTCTTGTTTCGCTGGCAATGACCTTTATCTTTTGAATATTTGAAATTCCTTTCTCAAAAATTTTGCCCCAGTTTCCATTTCCTGGGGTGATATGACCTAACCGTTGTGGCGCCTACGTATCCCGTTGAGGGAGGAATCAGGTCAAACGTAGTTCCCACACTCGAAGTGGAAGACTGATGGAAATAACTAAAGGGGTGACCGAGGCCGACATAGGCCGCCTAAGTATATCATTCTTGAGAATTCAGGTCAAACGTAGTTCAGGATAAGGGAAGGAAAAGATAAATTTTCCTAAGGAGTTAACCGAAGCCAACACAGGCTGCCTACATATCTCATTCTTGAGAATTCAGGTCAAACATAGTTCGTAAGGGATATTCTAAGATATTACAAGGCATAAAATTATTACAATCAGGAAATGCGATTACAGGGAAAGGAAATTAAAGGAAAACTACCCCTCAACAAAGTATCCCTTCACAACATCAAAATTGATCAGTTTGGTCCACACTTGACCGTCCATTTCAGATAGGATCAAAGCTCCTCCGGATAACACTTTCTGGATGACATACGGGCCTTGCCAATTGGGTGCGAACTTTCCTTTGTATTCCTCCTGGTGGGGAAAAATGCGCTTAAGAACGAGTTATCCTATGGCGAACATACAAGCTCTCCCTCTTTTGTTGAATGTACGAATCATCGTTTGCTGGGAAAATTGACCATGGCATACGACACTCATCCTTTTCTCATCAATTAACATGAGTTGCTAGTGACGGGAACGAACCCATTCTTCATTGTTCAGTCTGGCTTCTTGAATGATCCTAAGAGATGGTATTTTGACTTCCGCAGGTATCACTGCTTTCGACCAATACACCAACATATAAGGGGTCGCCTCTGTCGAAGTCCTGACGGTCGTACGGTATCCCAATAAAGTATAAGGCAACATCTCATGCCAAGATCGGTGATGGTTGACCATTTTTATCAAGACCTTCTTGATATTCTTATTGGCGGCTTCCGTAGCTCCATTCATTTATGGCCGGTGTACAATTAAATTACGGTGAGTGATATTGAATTGCTCACATATTTCTTTCATCAAGTGACTGTTCAGAATTGCCCCGTTATCGGTAATAATTGACTTGGGGATCCCGAATCGAAAGATTAGGTTGTTTTTAACAAAATCGACTACAACCTTCTTGGTCACGGACTTGTAAGAAGCTGCTTCTACCCACTTGGTAAAGTAATCAATGACCACCAAAATGAATCTGTGTGCATTCGAGGCAGACGTCTTGACGGGACCAATGACATCCATGCCCCAAGCTACAAAAGGCCAAGGTGCGCTTATAGCGTGAAGCTCGCTAGGTGGCACTCTAATCAAATATCCGTGGATCTGGCATTTGTGATATTTCTGCATGAACTTGCTACAGTCGTTCTCCATGGTCATCCAAAAGTATCCAACTCGTAGGATCTTCCTGGCCAGGGTGAACCCATTCATGTGGGGACCACACACTCCAGCGTGTACCTCTTCTAATAGTCTTGTGGCTTCAACCGAATCAACGCATCTTAAGAATCCATGGTCCGGAGTCCTCCTATATAGGATTTCTCTGTTTAGGAAAAAGTTATTGGCCATTCGGCGAATGGTTTTCTTTTGGTTGGCGGTCACATCTTCGGGAGAGACTCCAACTTCTAGATACCTCTTGATATCATGATACCGTGGTTTTCTGTCTGATTCTACTTCGACTTGCGCACAGTGTGCCAGTTGTTCTTTGAGACCTATTATCAACGGATCGATATAATTATGATCGGGATGTTTAATCATGGAGGATATGGTTGCCAAGGCATCATAAAACTCATTCTGAATCCTTGGTGTATGCTTGAATTCGATATTCTTGAATCTCTTGCACAAATTTTGAACCATCTTCATATATGACACAATCTTGGGGTTCTTCACAGCCCATTCACCTTGAACTTGGTGAATTAGAAAATCGGAATCACCTATGACCAAAAGTTCTTGGATATTCATATCAATAGCCAGTTGGATATCGAGAATACAAGCTTTGTACTCGACCATGTTGTTAATGCATGGGAAACGGAGTTTGGCTGTCACAGGGTAGTGCTGACCAGTTTCTGATACCAAGACTGCTCCATTGCCTGAACCTTTGAAGTTGACCGCTCCATCGAAGAACAATCTCCAACCAGGGTATGACTCAGCAATATCCTCGCCTACGAATAGGATTTCTTCATTAAGGAAGTAAGTTCAGAGTGGTTCATAATCTTCATCAACCAGATTTTCCGCTAGATGATCTTCTAAGACCTGTCCCTTGATTGCTTTTTGAGTCACGTATATAATGTCTAACTCACATAGCAACATTTTCCATTTGGCCAATTTCCCCGTAGGCATGGCCTTTTGGAATATGTACCTCAGGGGGTCCATTCTGGAAATGAGATACGTTGTATAGGACGCCAAATAATGCCTCAATTTCTGGGCTACCCAAGTCAACGCACAACAAGTCTTTTCTAGCAAAGTATAGCGAGCCTCGCACAAAGTGAACTTCTTACTCAGATAGTTAATTGCTTGTTCTTTCTTTCAAGTTTCATCATGTTGTCCTAGGACACACCCAAAGGCATTTTCTGAAACAGACAGATACAATAATAATGGCCTTCCCTCTCTTGGAGGAACCAATACTGGCGGACTGGATAGATAGTTTTTGATACAATCAAAAGCTCGCTGGCACTCATCTGTCCATTTAGTCGGTGCATCTTTCTTCAATAACTTGAAGATAGGTTCACAAATGACCGTTGATTGGGCTATGAAACGACTAATATAATTCAATCATCCCAGGAAACTCATGACTTCTTTCTTGGTCTTTGGGGGAGGTAACTCCTGAATTGCTTTGATCTTTGAGGGGTCAATCTCGATGCCCCTTCTACTGACTATAAATCCCAATAACTTACCGGCTGGTACTCCAAAAGCACACTTTGCAGGGTTCAGCTTCAGGTTGTATTTTCTCAGTCGGTCAAAGAACCTCCTTAGATGAGTTAAGTGATCCGAACTCTTGCGGGATTTGACAATCACATCATCCACATATACCTCGATCTCCTTGTGAATCATGTCATGGAAAATGGTCGTCATGGCTCGCATATAAGTAGTACCCGAGTTCTTAAGGCGAAATGGCATTACCCGGTAATGATAGACACCCCTAGGTGTGATAAAGGATGTATTTTCGGCATCTTCTTTGTCCATTAAAACCTGATGGTATCCAGCGAAACAATCCACGAATGACATCATCTCGAGCTTCGTGCAGTTATCGATAAGGATATGAATATTGGGTAATGGAAAGTTATCCTTGGGACTAGCCCTGTTCAGGTCTCAATAGTCGACACAGATTCTGATCTTCCAATCTTTCTTAGGAACTGGGACGATGTTGGCCAACCAAGTCGGATACTTCATGACTTCCACAAATCCAGACTGAATTTGTTTGGTCACTTGTTCCTTGATTCTCAGACTTAGATCCAGCTTGAACTTTCGAATATTCTTCTTGATTGGATCAAACCCTGGATTGATAGACAATTTGTGGGAGACTATGTCTGTGCTTAGTCCTGACATATCGCTGTAGGCCCAAGCAAATATGTCGATGTACTCTCAGAGTAATTTGATGAGCTCTCTTTTCTGTACTTCTGTCAGGTGGACACTGATTTCGGTTTCTTTGACCTCTTGTTCGTCTCCTAGATTGACAACCTCAATTTCCTCTAGGTTAGGCTTTTCTCAGTTCTCAAAGTCTTTTAGTTATGTTGTCAATTTCTCATCATATTTTTCAAAACCATCATCATCTGACTTGGGTTGTTCGTTAACTCTTGACATGACATGACATGACAGTGGAATATTTTATTTTATTATTACTGAAATCAAAACGAAGCAAGTTAGATAATAACAAGCAAGCATAAACAATTTTGAATCAACAAACATTTTCAAGATAAAGAGGCCTTCATTAAAATCCAGAAATATTCACAAACTATGGCTACCGCCTACGTAAATACAGGTGCGTGCCTTTTGGAAAGCAGTAAATAGTATGAGGAAATTTAAAACATAGAGGGCGGGTCATGGAGCCTCATTCGGACCATCACCAAATTTTGTAAAACAAAGTCTTTGTCTACCCAATCGAGTGGAGAGTAGCCAAGGGAGTAGCGACCCAGTTTCATAATTTCACACCGAGTTCGATGTTCCTGATTGTGGTTGTTTCGGGAGGTTCTTCTGTTATAGCATCACACTCCTTGAACAGATCCCCTATTCCATCCTCCAACCCATCGCTTGGAGGACTGACGCATACCGGGAATGATTGATACAAATGAGGAAGAGGCCTGGGCAGTCCTGCTAAAACATCGCTTGCTGCTGGCTTCACCTTCTTGGATCACATACCCCAATCCGTGCTTGCTCAACTGGCTAGGGATACTCAAAGATTCGATCCGACCGTCAGAGTTCCTTCTTAGCCCCGAGCCTGTTTCATAACCACACCTCAGCATTGTGGTTGTAAGCATCTTGTAAATGGGTGGCATGGGAGTTTGAAGAGCTAGGTCCTCTTCTGTGGCATTCATAATTTCCACCGTGTAGAAGTCACTCCCTCTCGGGACCTCTTCGATTGTGGGGACACAGTCATTTGGGCGACTTAGATGGCTTCCCTCTCCATGAATCACTACTTCCTACCCTTCCCAAATGAATTTTAGCATCTGGTGTAGGGTAGATGGTACAACTCCAGCTTTGTGAATCTATGGCCGCCCTAAAAGTAAATTGTAACTAGTGTAATATCCATGACCTGAAACTCTGTCCGAAATTCAGCGGGTCCCATCTGGATGTATAGGTTGACTTCTCCAAGGGTATCTCTCTGTCCTCCATCAAAGGCTCTCACATTGATCCTGATTTGATGAATCTTCCCCAAATCGTATTCCAACTGGGTCAGTGTAGACAATGGACAGATGTTCAATCCTGATCCGTCATCGATCAGTACCCTGTTCACGACCTTTTCTTGACTCTGAATAGTGATATGTAGAGCCTTGTTGTGCATCACGCCTTCAAAAGGCAACTCATCTTCACCGAAATAGATGCGGCAGCTTCCCAGGACTTGGCTTGCCATGACAGTCAAATTTTTTGCACTGGTACCCGTGGCTACGTAAGCTTCATTTAGAACCTTGAGTAACGCCTATCTGTGGTATTGGGAACTCATCAACAAAGCCCAAATAGAAATCTGAGTTGGGGTCTTTTCCAAATGCTTTACGATCGAATACTCCTTGGGTTACATCCTCCTCCAAAATTCTTCTGCTTCGCCTTCAGTGATTGGCATTTTCAGCAGAATCTTCTTATAAGCATCATCTGCCAGATTATCGGGGACATAACATCTCCCAGATCTTGTCATGCCGTGAATCGCGATGGCTTCAATTATGAACTCTTTTTCAGCCGTCACCAACACAGCAAGTTGCGGCTTCTCCACGATGCTCAAAGAAGCTACAGACCTTTCTAGTTCCTCAGGCTTTCTGGGGATTGCCAGTACTATGGACTTGCTTGCGAACCATTCTTCCTCTATTTCGATCATGTTTACAGTGGCTCTTCCGTGATTCGGAAGTGGGTTGTTATTAACATTTGGTGGTTCTGTTTGTAAGGTGACTACCTTCTGATCGATCAAATCTTGAATCTTGTGTTTCAGATTGATACAATCCTCTGTACTGTGCCCGACACCTCCCAAATGATAGGCACAATGTCGATCAACTTTGTAGAAAGGAGAGTTGACATTGCCTGGTTTATGCTGAATGGGCTGAACTAATCCAGCGATTTTCAGTCTTTCATACAACTGAGTTTGGGTTTCATCCAATTGAGTGAAAGTTCAAGGAACTTTCTTTTCCAAATTTGGTCAAGGGAGACCGGTGTTAGCGGGAGGAGGAACTCGGTAGTTGTTTTGATTTTCGGGAGCCCTTTGATATACTGGAAAATTCTGGGGAGGGGTTTGGTAAGTGGGTTGCATATTTGGAATTGGAACTTGGTATGTGGGCTGTATATTTGGCGTTGGATCTTGGTAGATAGGCTATGTATAGAAGATAGGTTGAGGGTTTTATGGAACTGGGGGAGGGGTTGTTGGAACAAGTGTCTTCTTATAACCGGCTCCGAATGGTTTATGCGGTTTTGGACTAGGATTGAAAGACACCAAAGATACTTCCTCTCTATTTTTCTTTGGGGGTCCGGTCGGTCTTGAAGAAACCAGGGTTTTGGCAATTTTGCCACTGCGGAACCCTTCTTCTACAATCTCTTTGATTTTGACTAAGTCGGTGAACTGGGCCTTTACCGCCGATATCATCTTATCATAAACTTCTGACTCCTGAGCGCGCATAAATACCACACTTATTTCTTCCTCGATCATAGGAGGCCGGACTCTTGCAGCCTCTTTTCTCCACCGGTAAGCATAATCTCTGAAATCTTCATTGGATTTTTGCCTGATGCGTACCACGGAATAGCAATCCGGGATGACTTCTACGTTTTATGAAAATCTCTGGGTGAAGTATCGAGCGAGATCACTCTACTTGGACTATTTTTTCAATTCTTGGGAGGCAAACCATTCCAATGCCTCCCCATTCAGACTTCGACTAAAGAGTCTCAATAGCAGGGCATCGTTCTTTAGGGCGCCGACCATCTGATCAGAATAACTCCTTAGGTGGGCTTCGGGACTCCCAACACCATTGAAGATTTCAAACTTTGGAATTTTGAATCCTTCTGGTAGGTTCATCTCAGGGTGAATGCAGAGATCGTCATAATCGTAGCCCTTTTCGTAAGGCAAATTTTGCAACTCTCAAATCTGGGCCATTTCCTTCCTTATTTGTGCCATATCGAGGTCACGTTTCAATTCTGCGGCCTTCAACTCTCTTTCTCTCTCCCCATAATGATCTAACTCAGGATTTTCCTAGAGGGTGGGGTATGGTTCTATTATGGTATGGAAAGCGCGGGGTAGGTTTTGCACGGATGGGGGCTGGAGATGTAGAGCAGTATTTGGGTACGTGGGGGTAAGAGTGTTCAGGCAATTTTTTTCAACACAAACCAGTTTTCTTTTATCTGTTGAAATGAAAAACAAATCAAAGGCCACTATGTTAGGTTTCGTTAGTGACAAATAATATAAAATATATGGAAAGAAATAAACACATAGGAATTTCTTTAAACACATAAAAGTTGCTTTTCATCAAGGCAAATTGGTCCACGGGTGATTTTGATTCAATCATTTCAAAGGACAAGATTTTGTCCGTTGATTTGGGATAAGTAGGTTTTGTCAGGAAAGGTTGAATTTGTTGATCTGTAACATCTCCGCCTATTGTCCTACCAAACTCTTCGTCGTCTTTGTCGATGTGGAGAAATGACAATTTCTTTAAGACATGGGCCGGGCCTTGAAGGCTGCCTACGTATCTCACGAAGGAGAATTCAGGCCCTACCTAGTTCGAACTGGTGATAGATAAGTTGTCTCACTTCATTTCATCTACTATTCTAAATATAAGGGGGAAAGTAAAGACGACCTTGAAAATAAAAATAAAGAGGCTGAAAGCTAAAACTCTGCTACTTCTGCTACTTTCAGCTCTGGATGATGGGATTTTCTAGACTCTTCTCAATTTTTCTCTTCAAGGATGATAAGGGGGAAACTCCAGCTCGATATTTCCCATGTTAATGAGATATTCCAAATCAACCCGAAAGTGGCAACAGGTCTCAATATCATGGCCTCCGACTCCTTTGTGATAGAGGCAAACTTTGTTCCCTTGGTACCAAACCCTAGGCATCTTTCCTGGTTTTCTTTCCACGGGTTACAGGATCCCGGCTTGGACTATCTTGGCATAGATTTCATAGTAAGTGTCCTGGAAGACGGTGAAATCATAGCAATGAATCATCATTTCCTCAGTGATAGGCATGCCATAACCAAGTTGGTCACAAGCAAGGATGGTTCGGGCCCCCCACAAATGGCTTATCTGGCCGCTAGGGATCATAGGTAAATCTGGGCCTTTAAGGCATTGCATTCGTCGGTAGTGTGTCCTCTGTGATGTGGGTGATAGTCACATTCTTTGTGCTCATTGTGAGGGTGACATCCGAATCCTTTAGACTGGTCAGGATGCAGGACCCCCCATAGCTTTTAAGGTCTCATAAATTTCTGAACAGAGAATCACCTTCAGATTTTTGGCATATTCACGGAAGTGAACTTTGAGGGTGATGGGCTTCCCTCTGGGCCTGAATCTGGAAGGCCAAATAGCATCACCCTTGACTTTGGTCCAGTGGCGGACTCTCGTGTCAAAGAGTTGGGTCCTTTTAATAGTGATCTTCATGGGCACTTGCTCGTTGTCTTCGGGTTCTTCAGTTACTCTTTCCTTCCACTTGTTGACCTGTTCTAATCCTCCAGTGACATACTCAAACTTTAGGAGAAGCTCTTTGAGTTCCAGATCAAAGTCTGGTTCGGTTTTAGTCTCGATTTTTCCCAGTATCTGGTTAATTGCGGCAATCCTCTCCTTAGCCTTGACCGTCTGCTCCTCAATCTCCTTGGACCGAACTAAGGTGACTTCCATAAGTTGGTCAACTCTTTCATGTTTTTTCTTAACATTCTCTCTCGCAGAATCACGCCTTCCATTTCAACCTTTCCTGAAAGAACGGAGTTTTTTAGGAAGTTTTTAGAAGGCTTTGAGATTTTTGGTGAAACTCGGAAGATTTGGAGTATTTTGGTCGGACTTTATATAGTGGGCTTATATTTCCTACGGTGTTTTAAAATTTTTTGACATGAAGTGGACCAATTTTCCTGATTCAAGCAACACACATGGCACATAATACACATAAAGCAGTTTTATATCACATATAATCATCAAGATAAACATCGAGTCCTAATTGGTGACCCTTTTTGTGCCAAGGGTAGGACTAGCGTATTTGACAGAGGTATATGCCTTTAAATTGATCCATTATCCCCAAAACATGCTTTCATTAATAAAAAAAGACAGAAGCCTCTACAACTAGATAGCAAGGGGGAAAACAAAAGCATGAAAACTAAATGGTCCCACGCAGGGGACAAAATAAGCAATCCCACGCAGGGGACAAAATAAGCAATCCCACGCAGGGGATAAAACACGAAATCCCACGCAGGGGACAAAACAGGCAATCCCACGCAGGGGACAAAATAAATAACCTACAATGATTCTATACGCCAGAAGGTCCTGCACCGGTTCTCGCTCTTTTGGATTTGTCTACTTCTGGCGACATGAAATACCCGTCCATAGCCAAGTGGGCCCCGACCATCAAGGCTCTACTCCCGGAGTCCATTCCACCTAAGCTCTGAATTTGTCGGTCCATGCGATCATCTAGCTCAATCAAACAATGTCTACAATCTCCTAATTCTTGCCTGGTTTTCCTCAGTTCTTCCTTTAGGCTCTGTATGGTCCTAGCATCCTCCATGTATCATAGGTGATGTACCACTTCACTTCTTGTGCATTTCTCTTGAATCCTATGAAGCCGGATTTGGTGTTCAGACTCGACATCAACCACTTGATAAGGCATATTCAGACCTGGTTCAATTGTCCCAACAAGGTTCTTTTTCATCCATTCTTTATAGGTGTCACTACATGGCGGATTTAGCTTGTCCTTGTCCCTAGGTTCTTCAACTCTCTTTTTCTTCCACTCATAATGGTCCATGTCTTTGAACGCTACCTCACCATTTTCGTGATCGGTTATGAACTTACCCATTTCGGCCACTTGGGGTGTTTCTTGTTTCAACCCAAATTTCCTGCGAACTCTGGCGGGGACATAAGGACGGGTTCCCCGAAGGCCTATAAGCACCAATAAAGGTAGTGTCTCTCCACGAGTAATGTATTTTCCCGGGTGGAGGTCGATAAGCATCCACTGGACATTGTCATCTTTTAAGCCACAGAGTTGAGTGAACCAAAATCCTTGGTCGGGTTTTCGTCTATACTTGTTTATAGTAAACCACATGCTATGGGATGTGAAATTGTCCAACCTCACAAAATGGTCTTTGTCGGGTGAATATTTGAGCAAGTGCTTGATCATCCACCATTGTAGTATCAGATTGCACCCTTGAAAAAATCGTTCTCCTTCTTGGCATTTTCCCAAAGCTCGGGAAATATCCGCAAGTATCATGGGAGCTAGTGTGTAGAACTTAATGGACATCCCGAAGTTGATCCCGTAGAAGATGGCACGTGTGACCATGACCACGCTCAGAAGTATGGTGTGATTTGGTCCTTGAGGGAATACCATGGTTCCGAGAAGACATACGGCAAATGCGGAAGCTCTTCGATCTATCCAATTCTTTTCGAACTCAAACTTGTGTCCGAATTTCTCAAAGGCATTGAAGCGTCCGAATCTGTAGTATACTTTCTGGAAGGGTATGTTGGGTCCATCAATTCTTCCAAGCCAACTATCATCTTTGATTAGAAATTCTTCTTTGATTTGTTGTTGGTCCCATACCTTGGGAAAGAGAATATCCTTATCCGGTGTCCTTCTTCTCTTTTGACACATGCCTATGCTTTTGTAGCTAGAAACCACTTCTTCGACGGTCGGGGTTAGTTCCACATCCCCAAATCAAAAGACCATGTTATTGTTGTCCCAAAAGGTGGTTAGGACTTGGATCATTTTGGGCCACGCCTTCATGTTTATGAGAGATGGTAAATATCCAATGTGCCTTCAGACCAACTTTCTATCATCTGTATTCATGCAATCCCACAAAACTTTTAGGAGGTCATCGGGCTTTGTTACAATCTAAAATATCCGAGCGGGATATGGTGAATCCATCCTACAAAACAGGTAAATCAATTAAGGCCCCCCTTTTGGGTGATAGTGGATACATTCAACGACATATACTCTGTCAAAGCAAATAATAATGGTCGTCTATAATTGACTCATGGTCAATAGACGCAAGGCGGTGTAATGACCCTTCCGGTTATTTTCACGTATATGTTTTCCCTGAACCGTTAGAGCTTGTTTGTAGCAGCCCCAAGTCACTTAAGGCTCGTCAGGACCGGTATTTCGGTGTTGGGTCCATTTGTTTGGTCGCATTATAAGTTTTGAAGTCAAGCAAGTCGGCAAAAGTTATCGTAAGTTCTTTAATAAATTTTCTGAACTTTGGGTATAATGTCTCGGAGCTTTTCTCTCAATATATAAAGAGTTAGAAGTCCCCCAAAATACCAAATCGAAGGTCTACGAGTCTAGTTTCCAACACACAAAACCTCACATCCAACTGATCTCGTAGTAAATGGTTATGACTGTTTTACCGCAGACTGTCTGGCAGAAAATGGGTTGTCAACCGGGTCGCGAATCGGGTCGCGAACCGGGTCGCGAACCGGGTCGGGTTAAACTCGATTTAAGCCTCAACTTCACGTTTTAAAACGCCATTTCAGTTCTGAAATAGTGAGAAAACATAAGGGAGGATTCCGAGAGAGTTCTTGAGTATCAAAATCGTGCGATGGTGAATTGCGAACTTAAATTTAAGAATTTTATTAGCATCGCGCGTATATTTGAGAATATTTTATTTTAAAGTTGAATGTGGTAAAAAGTTATATATTATTATTACCTTTTAAAAATATTTTAAAGGTTTATGAAAAATATTTTTGTTACAATATAATTGTATATGTATTTATTTTATAAGGTTTTTATACATTGTAATATTTTAACGGAGATAGTAAATTTAGTTATGTTGAAATTTATTATTATAATATAGTAAGTTTTATTCGAAATAATTTTCTAATGATTATGGTATATTCAAAAATTATATTTATTATACCACGAACTTACGCAATACCCGAGTATATAAATAACGGGATAAGAATATTGTTTTGTTGCCTTGTAATTGCCACCTCCACTCCACGTGTAGGTGGAGGGAGTGGCCAGCAAGCACTAACAGTGAGTGGTGGCATCATTTGGAACTGGCAGCATTAACTAACAATTGTTCTTAACCTTAGAAATGTCATTAACATGGATAACTTCAGCAAGCATTTATTTCCTTTTGCTCCACATATCTATACGGTATATAGATATTAGGCATAGAGGTGCATATCTGCACGTTGAATAAAAAGGGAAGTTAATTATCTACGTCAAATTATTCAAGCCCGAGTTCAAGTTTAATTTTGTTTCGAGCTTCTTTTCGGAGAGGTTCGAGCTTGTCATCGGACGACAGGTAGGTTACGGTTTATTTTCCCTAGACTCCACATATATAGAATAAAATTGTATTAATGGGCATCCTTGGGTTGGTTTATTAGGTTGGTACCACAGACCTGACCGCTTTATTCATGTCCGCCTTCTTTTGTTCCTCCGTTGCTTGTAGTATTTGCCGATATATTTTATTTACCCTTGTGGTCCTGTGAGGCCTTGTTGACTCTGGAACATAGAAGGTGGGATTTTGGGAAGTGTCCGCGAGTCCCAGGCATAGAATTATCCTTCTAGGCTGGTTATGCTTGCTGAGTAGCTGTGGGCCTGTGCAGGGTCGATAGGTTGATTGTGAGCTGCTGGGCAGCTATTGTGTGTGATCATACCATTTTCATGCATATAAAGAGGTTTTATCCATGTTTTACTATGGTTTTGGCTTCGGGCCTATTGGCACTATTTTCTAAACCTTGCATGGCCCGGGGGGCCCGTTTTTGATGGAAATGATTTGGAAATGGTTGATTTAACTTGTGAATATTCCTGGATAAAAGGAAGTAAAATTATGTTTTAAATCACCAGTTTTACGATTCACGCTAGACTCGGCAGGGCCGGGGTGCTAGTTGAGTTTTCTTGCTACTTGAGATGATTTTTGCCTCGGTCGGACCGAGCACTTGAGATGACTTTTTACTGTTTAGACCCGGTTACGCCCGGGCACCCTTGGAGGGGTTTTTGAGACATTTTCCTACTACTTTAGTCCTGGACAGGGTCTGGGCATTGCATATTCGAGACTGGGTCTCTATCTTGATACCGGACTTGCTTCCGGACGACATGTTTTGATACTGAGTTTTAGTATGGGGTCTGGGACCTCCATGGACCTTGCCATCCAGGCTAGGGGCTACGGGCTGCGTGTGCCGGAGGAGGGGTATACGGTGGAGTAGAGGTATACGGGCAGTGTCCTTCTGGGCCGGATCGGCACCGGAGGAGGTACATACAGAGATACCATTTCACTTGAGACCTTCATGCATCATATCATTCATTGTTTGAGGCTCCACCCTTGTTTGTTGTTTGTTGATTGTACGCTCCGGTAGTATGGGATGCCGGAGGGTTTGTTTTCACTTATTTGTGTTCCTCGGTTGTATGGGCGGCCGGGGGACTGTAGGTAGACTTTTGCTATTTACTTACGGAATTGTTCTCTATTATGGATAAGTATGAGATTGGTTACTGCTAGACTATTAGTTTCTGGATTTGAGATTGATATGATTAGTTGAGTTTGATTCATGTCTCTGAGCATGCCTATTATTACTCTTTCTCTTTTCTTCTTACACTTGAGGTTACCGGTATACCGTCCATTTCATAAACTTATTATGTATACACTGTTATTGCAAGGACCCCAGGTGCGTTACTCCTTACTTTCACCTGTGCCTATGGTGTGTATATTCTGCTTACTGGCCTCACATGTGGTTCTGTTGATTTCCCTCTAGGCTAGTTCCTGTGTACCTTTCGTTGATTTCTGTGATTGCTTGCTTCTACTCTGTCTGTTACTACGCTTTTATCTTATATGTGCCCAGTCGGCCTATGATACCTACTGGGTACCTTATGCTTCGCATTTGGTGCTCACCCTACCCCCTGCATCTTTGGGTGCAGATCCTAGCGTGGGCTATCGCCGTTAGATCGCTGTGATTCGTGCTTGGAGATCTGTTGGGGACTACTTCAAACTGAGGGTGAGCTCTTGGCGATCAGAGCTTAGCTTTAGTTTATCTTTTGCTTCATGTACTCTATTACCATTCAGAGACATCTGTATATATTATTTTGGATTATTTGCACTCCGTGTATATAGTTTGGCTCTATACTATGATACCAGGTCTTGGGGTTTGGTTTAGTTTCCGCATATGTATATATTTATAGTCTTTTTATCTGTTCTCTTCGTCTTGTTTTCTTATTTGTTAGATAGTAGCCCATTACTAACTGTTCTGGGCTATGGGGATTGGTTCACCTACCGGGGGTTGTAGGTGCCATCATGACCGAGAAATTGGGTCGTGACAACTTGGTATCAGAGCTTTAGGTTCACCGGTGTCATCGGTATAGGAGCCAATGTCTAGTAGAGTCCTGCGGATCGGGGCGGAGATGTTCTTACTCAATCTTTGGGAGGCTACAGTGGCATTTTAGGAAATTCGACTCTTTCATTGCTTCTGTGTCGTGCATACAAACCTTGAAGTTTCTGGAAATCTCATTTGTTCTACTTCATTCTTCCGCTGATAGTTCGTACGAGATCATCGGCATCACGCGGAGATGAGCCTCCCACTCCAGCTAAGGGTCGAGGACGCCCTCGATCAGTGGCACCTGCTAGAGCTGCTAGAGTGGAGATAGAGCCCGAGCAGCATGTGGATCAGGGGGCAGCCCAGGTACCACCCGCTCCAGTACCAGCCCCAGTGCCCACTTCTATGCCAGCTCCAGCCGCAGCTCAGTCTCCAGATATTCTGGAATTACTATTACAACTTTTGGGTGTGATTGGAGAGCGGCCTTCTGAGGTAGCGCAGACATTCACTCAGTGGGCAGCCCTGGGTGCACAGAGCTCAGGAGCGCAGCCGGCTACTATGGCTCCCCGTGCGGAGGTCATTCCGGTTCCATCTGTTGCACAGCCTCTTGCTCCTCGTCCAGTTATGACAGAGTTAGAGCAGAAGGCGTTGGGTAGGTTTTTGAGGTTAGCACCTCCGAGGTTCGCTGGTACTTCTGGACAGGATCCACATGACTTTATTACTACATGTGAGGAGATGTTGCATCATTTGGGTTTGTTGGAGACTCACGGGGTTGGTTATACTACCTATCAGATGGAGGGCCCAGCGAAGTTATGGTGGAGGGCCCAGGTTGCTTGTAGACCATCATCGTCACCTCCTTTGACCTGGTCTGAGTTTTATGAGGCCTTTATGGCCAAGTTCCTACCTCAGAGTGATCGTGAGCGTCGCAGGGAGCAGTTTACTCACCTTACGCAGGGGTCTACGACTGTCTCAGAGTATGAGATCCGTTTTCATCAGCTAGCACCGTTCGGAGCTATGATCATTCCTACCGAGGCAGATAGGATTCGCAGATTTGTATGGGGTTTGAAGCCAGAGATCAGGCAGCCAGCTAAGATATTGATTGCCATTGGTCGGTCATTCCAGGCTATTGTAGACTATGCCTGCACTGTGGAGGACTTACAGCGACATGATCAGGGGTCCAGAGATAAGAGGCCTCGATATCAGGTTGTCTACAGTGGTTCCAGATATGATGGTAAAGGTCCTGGACAGTGGAGCCGGAGTTATCAGCCACAGCAGTACCAGGGTTAGTCCAGTCGACCGGTTTAGGCTTCCCTTTAGACTTTCGATAGTACCCAGTTCGAGCAGGGTCAGGGCAGCCATCAGGGCTATAGCGGCCAGTCTTCGAGGGGTACAGTTTCTGGGGCATCAGGCCATGGTGGTTATACGGGATCTGCTGGTTCATCCCGACCGAGTAGGCCGCCAGGGGCTTGTTTTACTTGTAGTCTGATTGGTCATTTTGCTAGAGATTGCCCTCAGCAAGGTACAGTTCAGTTGGCCGAGCCTTTACGGGCAGTTCAGCCCCCGGCTAGAGGGGGTGGTCGTTAGGGTAGAGGTGGTGCTCCGCGTGGCAGAGCAGGTGGTAGGGATGGCGGTCGGACAGGTGGAGGTCGTCATTAGTTTAACGCGGTCCCTAGGAGACCAGAGGCAGAGGCCTCAGATGCTGTGATTACAGGTACGATTTCTGTGTGCCATCAGTCTGCTATGGCTTTATTTGATCCTGGATCCACTTGTTCATATGTATTTGCCTACTTTGTGCCTTGTTTGGGGTTGGCTAGTGAGCCATTATCTGTTCCTGTTTCTGTTTCGACCCCAGTAGGAGATTCCTTAGTAGTGGATCGGATTGTGAGATCCTGTATGTTATCTGTTGGTGATTCAGAGACTTGGGGTGATTTGATGATTCTTGATATGCTAGATTTTGATGTGATACTGGGAATGGACTGGTTATCCCCTCACCGTGTGGTTTTGGATTGTTATGCCAAGACCATTACCATAGCTGTGCCCGGTGTATCCCCGGTTGTGTGGCAGGGTTCTGTTAGCCATGCACCATCTAGGATCATCTCTTGTCTTCGAGCTAGGAAGTTGATCTCCCGTGGGTGTTTAGCTTATCTAGCATATGTCCGAGATATTAGTGCTGACCCTACTTCTCCTGAGTCTGTTCCTGTGGTTAGAGACTTCCTTGATGTATTTCCTACCAACCTGCCAGGCCTTCCACCTGAGAGATATATTGATTTCTCTATTGAGCTAGAGCTATGCACCAGGCCCATTTCTATTTCTCCTTACCGTATGGCTCCTGCTGAGTTGAGGGAGCTTAAGGAGCAGCTCCAGGATCTGTTAGCTAAGGGGTTTATTAGACCTAGTGTGTCACCTTGGGGTGCTCCTGTTCTCTTCGTGAAGAAGAAGGATGGGTCGATGCGCATGTGTATTGATTATTGGCAGCTGAATAGGGTGACAGTGAAGAATAGGTATCCGATGTCGAGGATTGATGATTTGTTTGACCAGTTTCCGGGTTCAGTCGTGTTTTCGAAGATTAATTTGAGGTCTGGTTACCATCAGTTGAGGATTAGGGCGGAGGACATCCCTAAGACAGCATTCAGGACACGTTATGGCCATTATGAGTTCCTGGTGATGTCTTTTGGGTTGACTAATGCCCCGGCAGCCTTTATGAACTTGATGCACAGGGTTCTTGGCCCGTATTTGGACTCATTTGTGATAGTTTTTATAGACGACATCTTGGTATACTCGCGTAGTAGAGATGAGCATGAGCAGCACTTGAGGGTTATACTCCAGACTTTGAGAGATCATCGACTTTATGCCAAGTTCTCAAAGTGCGAGTTTTGGCTTGAGTCAGTTGCATTCCTAGGGCACGTGGTGTCTAAGGATGGGATTAGGGTTGACCCCGGGAAAGATTTCTGCGGTTTGTGATTGGCCTAGACTTACTACTGCTACTGAGGTCCGCAGCTTTATTGGGTTAGCTGGTTACTACAGACGGTTCGTTGAGGGATTTTCTTCCATAGCAGCACCCTTGAGTATGCTGACTAGGAAGGATGTCCCGTTTCAGTGGTCGGATCAGTGTGAGGACATCTTCCAGAGGCTTAAGGCCTTATTGACTTCAGCTCCAGTTTTGACTTTCCCGGTTGAGGGTCAGAGCTTCTCTGTGTATTGTGATGCTTCTAGGGTTGGTCTTGGTCGTGTGTTGATGCAGCAGGGTCGAGTAATAGCATATGCGTTGAGGCAGCTGAAGGTTCACGAGCGCAACTACCCCACTCATGACTTAGAGTTGGCGGCAGTAGTTTTCGCGCTCAAGATCTGGAGGCATTACCTATATGGAATTCACTGTGAGATCTTCACCGATCACCATAGTCTTCAGTATATCACGAGTCAGCGAGAGTTGAACTCGAGACAGAGGAGATGGGTCGAGTTACTGAAGGACTATGACTTCACTATTCTGTATCATCCGGGCAAGGCAAACGTGGTAGAGGATGCCTTGAGTCGGAAGGCAGTGAGTATGGATAGCCTAGCTTCTCTTTCAGTTTCAGAGCGACCGTTGGCCTGGGACATCAAGTCCTTGGCTAACCGTCTGGTTAGGCTTGACTTGTCGGATCCTAGCAGAGTTCTCGCCAGTGTCGAGGTTTGTTCTACTTTGATTGATCACATTCAGAGCTGTCAGTTTGAGGATCAGCAGTTGTGTGACCTTCGTGATCGGGTTGTTCAGGGTGAGACCAGTCGGGCTACTCTAGATTCAGATGGGGTTCTGAGGTTTGATAGTCGCCTTTGTGTACCGAGGATTAGTGATTTGATTCAGTTGATACTTCACGAGGCACATTGTACTAGATACTCCATTCATCCTGGCCCAGCAAAGATGTATAGAGACTTGAGGCAGCTTTACTGGTGGATTGGTATGAAGCGGGATATAGCGGATTTCGTATCTCGGTGCTTGAACTGCCAGCAGGTTAAGTTCGAGCACATGAGACCTGGTGGTTTGATGCAGCGACTTCCCATTCCTGAGTGGAAGTGGGAAGAGATTACTATGGACTTCGTTGTTTGTTTGTCTCGTACTTCTCATGGGTTTGATGCCATATGGGTGATTGTTGATAGGCTGACTAAGTTAGCACATTTCTTGCCGATTCAGACTTCTTATGGCGAGAGGTTAGCTAAGATCTACCTTCGTGAGATTGTTCGATTGCATTGGGTCCCAGCTTCTATCATTTCAGACCGTGGCACTCATTTCACATCTCAGTTCTGGAGGGCTATTCAGCGAGATTTAGGTACAGAGGTTCATCTTAGTACCGCTTTCCACCCTCAGACAGATGGCCAGTCCGAGAGGACCATTCAAATTCTGGAGGACATGCTTCGGGCCTGTGTTCTTGACTTTGGAGGTTCTTGGGATCAGTTTGTTCCCTTGGCAGAGTTTGTTTATAATAACAGCTTCCATTCGAGTATCGGCATGGCACCTTTTGAGTCTTTGTATGGCAGGCGTTGCAGATCACCGATAGGTTGGTTTGATGGTTTTAGTGCTGGGCCACAGAGCACGGATTTGCTTCGAGATTCCTTAGACCGAGTCCGAGTGATTCAGGATAGACTTCGGGCAGCTCAGAGCAGGAAAAAGAGTTATGCTGATCGTAGGCTTCGTGCCTTGGAGTTTAGTGTCGGTGACTTGGTGTTTCTCCGTGTATCGCCCATGAAGGGCGTGATGAGATTTGGTAGGCGGAGCAAGCTTAGCCCCAGGTACATTGGGCCGTTTGAGATTCTTCAGAGGGTTGGTAGCGTTGCCTATCAGCTAGCCTTGCCTCCGATGTTTTCAGCTATACATCCTGTATTTCATGTTTCAATGTTGCATCGGTATGTCCCAGATGAGTCTCATGTGTTACAGTGGGATTCAGTTTAGTTGGACGAGGGTTTAGCCTTTGTTGAGGAGACGACATCTATTTTTGCCAGAGATGTCAGGAGATTGAGGTCTCGAGAGATCCCGGTAGTTAAGGTTCAGTGGAGGCACCGTCCAGTCGAGGAGGCTACCTGGGAGACCGAGAGAGATATGCGGGCCCAATATCCGCAGCTATTTTAGCCTTCAGGTACCCCCTTGACCTTGACTTTCGAGGACGAAAGTCCTTTTTAGTAGTGAATGATGTAATGACCTTTCCGGTTATTTCCACGTATACGTTTTCCTTGAACCGTTAGAGCTTGTTTGTAGCGGCCCCAAGTCACTTAAGGCTCGTCAGGACCGGTATTTCGGTGTTGGGTCCATTTGTTTGGTCGCATTATAAGTTTTGAAGTCAAGCAAGTCGGCAAAAGTTATCGTAAGTTCTTTAATAAATTTTCTGAACTTTGGGTAGAATGTATCAGAGCTTTTCTCTCAATATATAAAGAGTTAGAAGTCCCTCGAAATACCAAATCGAAGGTCTACGAGTTTAGTTTCCAACGCACAAAACCTCACGTCCAACTGATCTCGTAGTAAAAAGTTATGACTATTTTACCACGGACTGTCTGGTAGAAAACGGGTTGCGAACCGGGTCGCGAACCGGGTCGCGAACCGGGTCGGGTTAAACTCGATTTAAGCCTCAACTTCACGTTTTAAAATGCCATTTCAGTTCTGAAACAGTGAAAAACATAAGGGAGGATTCCGAGAGAGTTCTTGAGTATCAAAATCGTGCGATGGTGAATTGCGAACTTAAATTTAAGAATTTTATTAGCATCGCGCGTATATTTGAGAATATTTTATTTTAAAGTTGAATGTGGTAAAAAGTTATATATTATTATTACCTTTTTAAAATATTTTAAAGGTTTATGGAAAATATTTTTGTTACAATATAATTGTATATGTATTTATTTTATAAGGTTTTTATACATTGTAATATTTTAACGGAGATAGTAAATTTAGTGATGTTGAAATTTATTATTATAATATAGTAGGTTTTATTCGAAATAATTTTCTAATGATTATGGTATATTCAAAAATTATATTTATTATAACACGAACTTACGCAATACCCGAGTATATAAATAACGGGATAAGAATATTATTTTGTTGCCTTGTAATTGCCACCTCCACTCCACGTGTAGGTGGAGGGAGTGGCCAGCAAGCACTAACAGTGAGTAGTGGCATTTGGAACTGGCAGCATTACTAACAATTGTTCTTAACCTTAGAAATGTCATTAACATGGATAAACTTCAGCAAGCATTTATTTCCTTTTGCTCCACATATCTATACGATATATAGATATTAGGCATAGAGGTGCATATATGCACGTTGAATAAAAAGGGAAGTTAATTATCTATGTCAAATTATTCAAGCCCGAGTTCAAGTTTAATTTTGTTTCGAAGCTTCTTTTCGGAGAGGTTCGAGCTTGTCATCGGACGACAGGTAGGTTACGGTTTATTTTCCCAAGACTCCGCATATATAGAATAAAATTGTATTAATGGGCATCCTTGGGTTGGTTTATTAGGTTGGTACCATAGACCTCGACCGCTTTATTCATGTCCGCCTACTTTTGTTCCTCCGTTGCTTGTAGTATTTGCCGATATATTTTATTTACCCTTGTGGTCCTGTGAGGCCTTGTTGACTCTGGAACATAGAAGGTGGGATTTTGGGAATGTCCGCGAATCCCGGGCATAGAATTATCCTTCTAGGCTGGTTATGCTTGCTGAGTAGCTGTGGGCCTGTGCAGGGTCGATAGGTTAATTGTGAGCTGCTGGGCAGCTATTTGTGTGATCATACCATTTCCATCCATATAAAGAGGTTTTATCCATGTTTTACTATAGTTTTGGCTTCGGGCCTATTGGCACTATTTTCTAAACCTTGCATGGCCCCGGGGGCCTGTTTTTGATGGAAATGATTTGAAAATGGTTGATTTAACTTGTGAATATTCCTGGATAAAAGGAAGTAAAATTATGTTTTAAATCACCAGTTTTAGGATTCACGCTAGACTCGGTAGGGCCGGGGTGCTAGTTGAGTTTTCTTGCTACTTGAGATGATTTTAGCCTCGGTCGGACCGAGCACCTGAGATGACTTTTTACTGTTTAGACCCGGTTATGCCCGGGCACCCTTGGAGGGGTTTTTGAGACATTTTCCTACTACTTTAGTCCTGGACAGGGTCTGGGCATTGCATATTCGAGACTGGGTCTCTATCTTGATACCGGACTTGCTTCCGGACGACATGTTTGATACTGAGTTTTAGTATGGGGTCTGGGACCTCCATGGACCTTGCCATCCAGGCCAGGGGCTACGGGCTGCATGTGCCGGAGGAGGGGTATACGGTGGAGTAGAGGTATACGGGCAGTGTCCTTCCATGGAACTTACCTGCTGGGCCGGATCGGCACCGGAGGAGGTACATACAGAGATACCATTTCACTTGAGACCTTCATGCATCATATCATTCATTGTTTGAGGCTCCACCCTTGTTTGTTGTTTGCTGATTGTACGCTCCGGTAGTATGGGATGCCGGAGGGTTTGTTTTCACTTGTTTGTGTTCCTCGGTTGTATGGGCGGCCGAGGGACTGTAGGGAGACTTTTGCTATTTACTTGCGGAATTGTTCTCTATTATGGATAAGTATGAGATTGGTTACTGCTAGACTATTAGTTTCTGGATTTGAGATTGATATGATTAGTTGAGTTTGATTCATGTCTCTGAGCATGCCTATTGTTACTCTTTCTCTCTTCTTCTTACAGTTGAGGTTACCGGTATACCATCCATTTCATAAACTTATTATGTATACACTGTTATTGCAAGGACCTCAGGTGCGTTACTCCTAACTTTCACCTGTGCCTATGGTGTGTATATTCTGCTTACTGGCCTCACATGTGGTTCTATTGATTTCCCTCTGGGCTAGTTCCTGTGTACCTTTCGTTGATTTCTGTGACTGCTTGCTTCTATTCTGTCTATTACTACGCTTTTATCTTATATGTGCCCAGTCGGCCTATGATACCTACTGGGTACCTTATGCTTCGCATTTGGTGCTCACCCCTACCCCCTGCATCTTTGGGTGCAGATCCTAGCGTGGGCCATCGCCGTTAGATCGCTGTGATTCGTGCTTGGAGATCTGTTGGGGACTACTTCAGACTAAGGGTGAGCTCTTGGCGATCGGAGCTTAGCTTTAGTTTATCTTTTGCTTCATGTACTCTATTACCATTCAGAGACATCTGTATATATTGTTTTGGATTATTTGCACTTCGTGTATGTAGTTTGGCTCTATACTCTGATACCTGGTCTTGGGGTTTGGTTTAGTTTACGCATATGTATATATTTATAGTCCTTTTATCTGTTCTCTTCGTCTTGTTCTCTTATTTGTTAGATAGTAGCCCATTACTAACTGTTCTGGGCTATGGGGATTGGTTCACCTACCGAGGGTTGTAGGTGCCATCATGATCGAGAAATTGGGTCGTGACAGGAGGTCTTTCTAATGGGCCAAATACCCCTAAGGTATTGGGTCGTCCTAGGCAAATGTCTAAAAATCGGGTTTTAGTTTAGCTCTACGCTAGGTGTCTAAGAGTTGGTTGTTTTGAAATAGACCGGGTCCCAAGCGGACAACTTGGGTTGAGAATACGATAGCCATTGGACGCATGACGTACCCATAAACTATCATATTCCCAAGAAAGTGTTTATTGTGGTGGGAGGCCATGGGAACATGAACCCCCATAAATATAAATAAAATCGAATGCCGTTTGGCAGAATATGCAATGATATGCAATGACAATTATAATTTGCGAAAATTTAAACACATAAATTACAAATAAGTACTTTACTAATTATTACAAACCCGAATAGTTAGTCAAATATGTTAGTTACAAACAATATGGTTAGAACATAGTTGAATTATCCCCAGGGGAGTCGCCATTTTTGTTTTGATCCTTTTTGAGGTAATGACGGAAAAACATGACTTTATTTATTGAAAAGTTCGTTTCGAAAATCTAATTAAAGTTTCCAAAACATCCTCATTAAAAAAGCAAGAGTCGCCACTTAGTTTTTATAAAGTAAAAACCAAGAAAACCTTATAAGAATTTATAAAATCCAAAACAGATAAAGACTTTAAAAATTAAGAGATTAATGGTAAGGGTTCAAGTTAATACTCTTGGAAGGGTGTTAAGGCACCAAGAGTATCCGCTAACTCGCGGTTGCCCAGGCTTGTTTGAAAAACTAACTCGATGACTAAATTTTGAAAACGGGATTGGTTTATTTATAAATACATCTTATTATTTTTAGAAAGAGTTGATTTTATAAAGACAATATATGAAAGATTTGTTTTATACATGAAAGAAAAGGAGTCGACGTTTGATTGAAAAAAGGTTACGAATAATTGAAAGAAATAAAGAACATTGATTAGAATAAAGAAAACATTTAAACAGTAATGTTAACCTCGTTTGGGAATAATTCAACTAAGTTTTACAAAGTTAGTTCAATTATACAATTAATACTGATTACAATTCAAAGGAATTAAAAGCATAAGAAACATGATTAAAATATACTAATCCTGTCCTAATGCTAGTGTGTGGTACCTCTTTAGGCCCACCGCCGTTTTCACTTTTGGACGTAGTCCATTTTGTCGATTTTCAGCCCTTTGGGCTACTGCTGCTGCCGAATGTTATGGGCTTTGGCGTAATTTTATTTATTCAGTCCATTTTGGACTTTTTTTTGCTGATAAGCGCTTGGGCTTGGCCCATTTTCCTTTTGCTGCTACTGCTTCTCCTTTGTCTCACAAGACTCGGCCCTTTTGGGCTTAATCAAGCTGGACCAAACGGACAGTGTTGCGATAGGACCAACAGGAAGATGCAAGGAGGAATTTTGGTAGTCCAATTGGACTCCACCAGATTTTTATGCATGAAAAGGAAATAAAATAAGGATTAGTATATATTTAAATAAGTTAAGCAGGAGTAATTAAGCAATGATAATTGAGAAATGTGCAAATTTCGTAATTAAAAAATATATTTCCTAACAGTTAATTCACAGCACTGACATAAACTCATACACAATTGAAACATGTGAGATAAGATAACAAGTCACAAATTTATCACCTGAGGATTAGACTACTAAGGTACAGTATTTCCTACTTGCAAATACCAACAAAGATCATTCTTTTGAACTCATACGTTTCCAGAAATCAAAGGGAGTAGAGGGATAGATTTAAACAGAGCATGTGTACTCAAATGCAAAAATTTGAATAGAAATGATATCACAAAGACACAAGTCTTCTCCAAATAACTTAGTACACTTAACCATTATTAACATTCAAACATTAAACATTTAACATACTAAATGCAGACTCTTAATCACAAAAGGGATATTTTGAACAATTTTATCACAAGTCATTGAAAGCAGGAAAGATTATGCTAAAGAACCTAGTCTAGACGTCACATATTGACAAAGAGACAAGTCAAGCAGGCTGGACAGGTTTTGAACTTTAGTCACTAGAATAACTGCACATAACAACCAGGGAAGGTGTATGGGGAGAAGACTATTATCATGGTAGAGATCAAGGCTATTTCTAACCTGATTTATCAACATAAACAGTGAAGACAATATATTAAGAGATGAAACAGAGGAACTTACAGAGATGAGGAACATATCATGAGGGGATATGCTTCACCTCTAACTCCTAGAATGCATAACAACATAGGCTTCAACATTTTAAACAGACTTAGATAGATTCTAGACCATGATTTTAGAAGCTCACACAGTCATTTTTAACATGATTAGACTAGTAAAGAAAAGGGGAAGGGAGCAGGGTAGAAGATAGAGAAATCAAGGGAAAAAGGAAAAAAAGTTGGACAACAATAACCATCCTAATGGCAAGTTCAAAATCTATAACACTTTCATATCACAAAACACAGAACCAATAAGATCATGAGATTTTGAAAGAACACAGTTGCTCAAACTCATTACAAACATCAATCCAAGAATAAGATAGCAACATTGGAGCTTAACCAATTCATATATATAAGATCATTTTAATGCAGGTAAGATAGGGAAGGGAAAGGGGAAAAGGAAGACAAAATCAATGACAAGTTGGTGGAAATATGGAAACAGGAAGGGGCTGAACATTCTTATATCAGTAAACAAGCATACATGTGTCATATAAATCAACCAAGAACCAGTAGAATTATCAACACTCAAAGTTAATTTAGACATCATCCTAAGTGTAAGAAAGTAAAACTAACAGTTCATGTATACAAGTTGGTATCACACACAGCAAGAAACAGTAAGGAAAAAGAAGAAAACAGGACAAGAATAAGACCAAAGAAAATAAGGGTAAACAAGAGAGGGTCAATCATTTATATTTGAAACCAATTCCTAATATTAATAAAAAATTCATGTTGAAGTTCATAGCACTTAGGTTTCACAAGTCGACCAAAAATTAATGGAACTATGAGAGTTTTCAAAGAGAACTTAGAACAAAAGTTCATGAGAAAAACAACACTAAGCTTAGCAGGTTTAGGCAGAATCAATAGACATAATAGGGGGGCATGATCTTGGCAAGGGGGTTGGAAAAAAAAACAAGAGAAAAATCAAACATTTCATGAACAAAACAGGACAGGTTTTACATCATAGCATTCACATCATTTAGCAACAAATTTGACTACAAATTTGCACTTACATCTACTGTTCTAACAAATCAAACACAGCCAGTGGAGACCATGATGTTTCTAAATGAAATCGCTACTAAAACTTACCATAACAACAGTCTAAAATCAAAACACATATCCTTAAGCTAACAAACAAGACCAGAAAACTAGCTTCGCTCAAACTTGAACACTACATAATATAAGAAGAAAAGAAAACAGTAAAGAGAAAGGGTAGGGAGTATACCCTTTTTAGGGTAGCAACTTGTAACCTTGAACCTCACCAGAAAGTATCACCACCATCGGATTAGTAGCAAACTCGTTAGAACTCAAATTTTTAGTGTTTATTTTCCAAACTAGCTGATCGGTTTCGTCAGGTTAGAGAATCGATTCTCCATAACCCCCAATCTTTCCCCAAAATTAGCTCGTTAACATGCAGCTGGGGGGGGGGGTTATAGGAGAAATCAGGGTGAAAAAACGGGGGAAAAACAAAGGGTATTTTTGGGATTTTGCTGAGGAATTCAAATTCCTCAACTTGAGCAACATTCACAGCAACAAACTTGTACGAAGTTGTACAAGTTTTCATGGATTTAGCAGAGAGGGGTGACACCTGGTGTCCTCTAGAAGCTTCTGGACGTGCCAGCGCAACCTTTCACGAAGCAAAATGGATGGAAAATGGGAACGTTAGAGGGGTTTGGGAGTTGAGAAAGGATGAAGGGGTGAACGATGTTTAAGGCTATTGCTGGAGTTGTCGTTTGTGAGAACGACAAAAGGGGAAGGAAGGGGGAGCATACTAGATTGCTGAGGTGTTGTACGAAGCGCGTTGCTTTGTACAACCAGGAGATATGACGCATAAGAAAGAAAACGGAGGAGAGAAGAAGGGGCGGCTAGGGTTTCTGGGGTGAAAGAAGTAGAAGAAGATGAGTAAGGGGTGTGTTTGGTTAGGTTTGACAGAGAATAGGAGAGTAGGGGTGTGATAAGGCGGATAGAAGGGTATTGGGCTGGGTCAGAGCGGGTTTTAGGCGGGTTAGGGGAATTTGGTTTGGCTGGGGTGAATTTAAGAGCTGGGCCAGCCGGGTTGAATGTCATGCTAGCCCATTTAGGCTGAAATATTAAGGGGATATAAGGGGGTGTTTATGATTTGGCCACATTTTGCGAAATGTGGCCATTTCAATTTAACAATATAGCCAAATTGATAAAGAATGAGTAGAATTAGGTAGGATTTGGCTACAATTGAAATAATAGGCTTAGAAATGAATGGATTTAAATTAATTTAGAGCTTTATTAAATTGAAACAACTTCAAAATAATAAACATATTTGACACATAATCAACTCTTTAATTTATTATAAAATTAATTTTCAATTAACCCTTATTTAAATTAATTTTGGAGAAAAATTACAAGTTTAGCCTTTTAAAGAGATTTTCTTCTGAAATCAATTTTAAAATAATTCTTTTAAGTAATTTATATAAATTTCACATGTAAAATATGAAAAATATAATCATCACTGAGAATCATTGGTAAAGCTGATTTGAAAATATTTTCTCTCTTTTTTGTCAAACAATTATTTTGAGAATTGTTTAAAAATTTAAAAAGCTCCAAATTAATTCGTAATGTGGCGGGTAAAAATTGGGTGTCAACAATAAGAACCAATTTAAAGTTTCATCACTGAATAAAGCCCTATTTATTATCCTTTATTTGCCTCATGGATGACCGTTAGTCGATCATCCATGCATTTACATAGCCTCTAAGGCCAGATACCAATTGGAACCTTTCTGGTTCCAATTTTCCTTGCTTGTGAAATTTCAGTCGGAGTCAACGACATCCATTTACCTCATCGAGATACCAATTGGACCCAACCTATACAAGCAAGTAGAGACCACACAAAAGGAGGAAAGAAGTGGAACAATTTCCTAGAATACCTCATAGCTTCCTGAAGATTGGATGTGGACGTCAACACACTAATCTGCAGGACTTTATTCAATATTTCCTCTTGTACTGGGAGACCGATAACCTAGTCTCTGATACCAAATTTTTACAAACCAACTACTCGGATCGTGCGAGCACCTACTCTTATCACCTATATAGGAGAACCCTTACCACCCAATTAAAATAGGTATGTGGAAAATCAATAAGAAACCATAAATGTTTTTTCAAAATTAAAACCAGTTTACAACTTTAAATACACTGAAACTCTTCCCAAGGAACTAGTCTACAGGTACAAGATCTACTAAGAGAAGTAAAAAATAAAGACACATCTCCCACGTAGGAATGCGATGAATAGAAGCTGATGGAGATCTTTACCACATCAATTATGAAACATCTACTAAATCCTGCAGCCAGATTATACCCAAAAAGGGTGTAGCAAGAGTAGTATCAGTACAGACAACACGTACTGTTAAGCATCATCGATCGACCTGAATCAAATCACATAACATCACATAAATATCTAGAGAAAAACATGCATCTAAGGGGGGGGGATTATTTAGCCAGAGGTGATTTGTTTAACAATTATTTAATACCTTGAACTAATACCAGTATTATCATTGGAAAGCAAACCTTACTCATTATCATGCCCGACCTCTTTCTCTAAACTACCTATGCATTCTAGGTTCTCGACCCCCAAACTTCCCCACCTCCAACCTTTCGCCAATTTCAGCTATATAGAAATATGCCCGACTCCACTAACCCGGTCATACTTTGACAACCTACCGTCCTTAGATTCACCCAAATCTATCTACCATGATATTTCTAATTGGGTACACCTCACCATTGTCCGTCCTACTACCAAATTAGCCCATCCATCATCTCAAGTAGACATACCAGTACACCAGACTCTAAGTCAACAACCCAGACTATCAATCCTTTACCAAGTCAACAACAATGAATCACCACAACAACTTGCACTTCCTACCAACAATACTAGTAATGGACAACATGAAAATTAAGTCACTTTATGAACTTGACCCAGACCTCCCAAGGATCCTTAAGACAACATTCCTGGTAACTTACAAGCATCCTGGTGTACTTGACGAACCTAGCATTAGTAATAAATCCATAATCAGGTATAGAAAATCATCCATAGTTCACACAAGGAACTACATATACAAACATTAAGTAAATAGATAAGCCCGGTTCACACAAGGAATCAACTTGTATGGATATCACACAACAGATAAGCTCAGTTCACACAAGGAACTAATATCCATGAATACCAAATAAACAAATAACCTAGTTCACTCACGGGACCAACATATATGTATATCTAATATTAGATAAGCTCGATTCACACAAGGAACCAACATATATAAATATCAAATAAATAGATAATCCAGGTCACTCAAAGTACCAACATATATGAATATAAAATAATCAGATAACCAGGTTCACTCAATAAACCAACATAAATGAATATCAAATAAACCTGTACAGACATGCTAAGGGTCCTATGGTCGCCCACTATTCTTGACCTACAGGGGACAAGCTCTTGTTTGTGTACTGTACCAACATAGTACTCGAGCCAACCAATGAATTATAGAAACTATACGGACGAGTACCCGAGCCAACCTATGAATAACATCAACCAATCCCATGAAGATGTCCAAATACCAGTACATCTCATAATAATGACAAATATAACAACAATCACAACCACAATGATAACAAACAATACTTGTACAACCAATAAGATTTTAACAGATTCATTGCATGTGATTAACACTTAGGATATCATTTAACAATCATTCCCGTTTTCCCATGAACATGTATTGTGCAAGTAATACTAAGAAATAGTTATTATGCACACATAACACAAACTGAGTTATAATAACCATCACCTACATACTAACCTTACTCCAACATGTATAGTTCCTTTTTTATCGGATCTCATCCCCCTTCATATTACCAAGACCGTGGATTCCGCTATCAACTAGCACTTCTTACATTCAAGTCCGTACTAGTTTTAGGACCCACCCATTATTCAATAATCCAAGGATTAACAACGATGGTGTAAATATAATAAGCCAAGTATAATTCCAATATCACTACATAATAGTAAATTTCCACCTTAATAACAGGGTTTTCATATATTTTATCCATCCAAATAGCATGCTCGAAGGCCTAAGCATGGAATCTCCTATTAATCTATATCATTTTCATGATTTTTAAGCTGGGTCTAAACTACTCAGTAAAACCTTGCCTACTTGGATACCAAGCAGCTGCTATAGAGGTCTGAATACAAACTTTGGCTTCGTGAAGGCAAATCCTGGCTTGAAATCAGCATAAAATTCATGGGTTTTACCCTATTAGTGCAAAATCCCTCCTCTCTATTTCTCCTAGGCCATGAGGCACCCTAATAGGGTTTTTAGAATAATCCTCATTCTTTTTGCAATTGAAAAGGAGATAATGAAATGATAAAACCCATTTTTTGGGTTACTATTCCCGTCATCCCGCAATAGCAATTGGCCAGCCTCTATCCCAATGGAGCTATAGCAGAAAAATTCCCACTATAGCAGGATGACGTCAACCTGACCCAAAATTTCAATTTTTGAATTTTTTTATTGTGTCATCCTATACTAATTTAAGATCTTATGTTTGAAAGTTCTTGAACCCATACCTATAATGAGGTGCCTTTTAAAAATGATGGAATAACTAATTACATTCTTCCCTCGGGGATTGGAGGCACTACTTTGGCAGAACTTGAAATTTGGAGAAACCTAACTGCCACAAGATGAATCATCTATGTGCTACTCGCAGGTAGTGGCGATCTCCTTTACAAATATATGTTGTCATAAGAAAGGTAAACCAATATCAACTCTATTGTCCCTACAAGGTTCATCAGCCCTTTAAACCTTGTCACTTGGATTCTCAACACAAAGATCAAGGTTGAAAGATATTATGCTCGAGTACTGATGCCAAGTCACATAGGTCCTTATCAGGTCACCTGAATATCGAAGAGAGGGTCAGATTTTAGATGGGGTAAATGTCGAGCTACTAAGAATGGTGTGAAAATAATTATTCGGATTCAAAATAACAATGAGTGCAAAAGATAAAGAGTTTAGACCAGTTGGTATTAAGGAAGAGACGAAAGATGCGATCCCACACCGGGTCTTACACTCCTCAACACAAGATAACAGTTGAATATTAATCAGCCACTACACTATTTTCAAACACCTGTTCCACCTTACTAGTTGTAGCCTCAATAACATCACTGGGGCTAGGGCTATTATTACCAACTGATGGATATAATTAATGATCAGAAGAGTAGGCTAATTAGGGAACAAATAAACCTTCACCTAGGGGATTTTATAACTAAGCTAAACTAGTAACAACAGGAATAAAGTAAACAATATTGGGACTTTACCACCCAATTAAAACTACCATAACAGAGGATACATTTGATATTAGAGTTAACAAAGTAGAAAGACTATAGTTGAAGAAACCTTGAGGGTTAATGTTGTATTTTTCTAACTCACTTGCATGATTTAATGATAGACAAAGTGTAGTGTGTGAAAATCCTTACATGATCATAAATGTATGCGTGTCACATGATTCAAGGATTCTACTATTTATGAGAATTAGAATCTCATAAGGATCCTACTATTTATGGGAATTAGAATCTCATAAGGATACTACTTAGTTGAAAAGATAAAGAAGGAAAACCTTGTATGGTAAGGTCTTTCCTCATATTTCTTGGACAACAAGGATAAAAAATATGAGGGACTATATAATGAGAAGAACTAGTTCATGAATCAACACTTATTGCATATGCAGAGAAATCATAATTGTCAAGCAATAGGAGAGTATCAAGAAGGAATCCATTGAAGGCTCAAGCATAATTTAGAGTTGATTATTCTTAGTTAATTAGAGAATTAGAAATTCGTGTGGGTTATGAAATAGTTTAGTTATTGAGTTATAGCTTATCTATTGTTATAGTACCTGTGACATAATTGGTGAGGCTTATAACAAGAAGTAGGTTTGGCTTCTTGAGAGAGTTGTTGCTAAGAACATTTATAGGTTACTTTTTGAGTCTAGGTACTAGAGTTAGTTCCTTTTGATTATTGAGTTGTAATCATAAAACTTTCTCTGTTAAAGTTAGTGGATTTGAGTTGGTAAATCCTGCATCTAGTAGGTCATAGTCATTACTCCCTTGAGCAAGGAGGTTTTTCACTTAAAGTTATGTGTTCTTTATTTTGTTGTTCTCACTTACGTGCTATGGAACCTGGTTCTTGTGATTAGCAGTTGGTGCTAGTTTCTTTTAATTGGTATCAGTAGCATGTCTTTTATCTTAAGGATAACACCTCAGAAAGGATTCTATGGCTGTTCCTCCAACTACTCAGGAAGGTTCCTCCCAAACAAGACCACATCTATTCAATGGGAAATATTATGGTTGGTGGAAAAATAGAATAATGGACTAGATAATTGGATAAAGCACTGATATATGGAATGTTATTTTGGATAGACCTACTATCCCTACAAAATCCTCTATTGATGGGAAAGATCAGGTTCCTAAGAAAAGAAGAGAATGGGATGCTGTTGATAAGGTGTCAATCCAAAACAATGCCAAAGTTTAAAAGATTCTCATGTATGGTATAACACTTGATGAATACAACATGATCTCTTCCTGTTAAGATGCTAAACAAATATGAAACACTCTTCAAAAAGCTCATGAAGGTACCTCAACTGTCAAAAAAGCCAAGATTTATAAAATGAATAGGCAATATGAACTCTTTAGAATGGAATATGGAGAATATATTATCAAATGGGATTCCATTTTGCTAGACAAGGATCTTCAATACAAAGAGGATCCAATTGCAATTCTAGATAGGGATATCCAAAAATTGAGGATAAAGGAGATCAAGTTTGTAAAGGTTTAATTGAAGCATCGTTCGATTGAGAAATCCACTTAGAAAACTGAGAAGGACATGCAGGACAAGTACCCTTCCTTGTTTGAGGATTCAGGAACTACACTTTCTCTTTTTTAAATCATATTTTTTGAGTTTGATCATTTAGGGATCAATGATGGGTTAATTGTTATCTGTTACAATAACTGGATCAGTCATTATGAGTAATTTATTCGTGCCATGTTTTGAGTTAGAAAACTTTCAGGTTTTGGAGTTGGAAATTCTGGCTAGGCTATCCTCAATTTAATTTTGAGTGAGGTATGGTCTAGGGAAATTCTGATGAGTATTGGGTAGAATATCTTGGGTCGAGCTAGTTTTTCCAAAATACAAGACCTTAAAGAGTCTGAGGGACTTTTCAGAAGTGAATTCGGGTGAGTAAAACTCCTGGTATCAAGGTTGACGTAAAGAAGTTATTTTAGAATGTCAGGATTTAAGGTGTGTTGTAAAATGGACACTTCTAGGGGATTTACTGAGTTTCTATCCCGTGTCAACTGCCATAGTGCTTTATACTGTGCTAAACTGGCCACCACTATAGTATAGAAATTTTTGCTATAGCGGAAGTCAATGTCGGTCAGCATCGCTATAACGGTTGGTTCTGCTATAGCGGAACTGCTATAGTGGTGTACAAACCTCTATGGGAGACTTAGTCAGGATTAATGCAAAGACTTCCCCAAAAACATTCAGAATTTTAGAAGAACATTTTGGGGAAGGGCATAGGCGAAGGGAGGAAATTTTCAGTGATTTTCCAGCAAACTCTGTCGAAAAGGTAAGGTTTTCATTCCCCATATCCATATTTTGATTCTTATACCTTAGAAAATTTAATCTTAGGCTTCGGGGAATATTTGGAATAACCTAAGATGGTAGAATCCAGTGGAAAAGGGAGAATTCTATATATAGAATTCTTGGGTTATGCTTATTATCGCTTTTGCATGATTAAAACACCATTATTCGCTAAATGTAATTGTAAAAATGATAGTTGTAGGTGAATTGATTGTGGGAAAGCCCTAGAATGGGTGGAATGATCATAAGTTGGCCAGGGGATTAGCATTTTGCATCATCTGGATAATTTTAGGACATTAGACTTATTTTAGTATATTATGTACTTGATTTTAGACCAAGAGCAAGCAAAAGCTTTCGGAAACAGGTGGGCTCCGGTCTAGTAAAGTTTCAGACTATTCAAGGTAGGTGATGGTTCTTGTTTTACCAAATGCAATTTATATACATGTAACCTTAGCTTAGTGATGTACGTGCTTGCATGCTTAGGGTATGAAGTTATAAATGTCCAAGTATTTGGGGTGTCAATTATGTGAAGTGAACTTGACTATTGCTTGTTGGTTTTGCAAGTGTGTTTTTATTCACTTAATCATTGACTGTTGGCTTGTGTGACATTCGGTTGGATCGAATATCATGCTTGGTATGGGATACTAACAATTAACTCTGGTACCACGCCAGGTATAGGTTTTATATCAGTTTGCTCAAGTACCACGCCTGGTACAGGTTCTATATTGATAGGCTCGGGTACCATGCCTGGTACGTGTTTCATTATGCATTGTTGACTGTGTTTGATGATGGTTCCATGAGTGGACCAGGTTGATTGTTGAATCTGTGATTGATTATACTGGTCCTTGAGAGGCCGGGTTGTTACGCTTATTTGTGGGATGGTCCTGGGGTGGACCAAGCATTGCATGTTAACACTTAGGTATTGGTCTTGGGAACCTTAGATGGTCTGGGTGATGTGAAAAAGCATAAGTGTCATGATTATTGTTCATTGTTAGATGGTTGTTGAACCTAGTACATGTGGTTGATAAGTTAGAAGGTAGGCTGGGAGCCTGGAATTACAATACCGATTGTTGCTACATGTTGTGCTACTTTACTCAGTTTTGGTTTATTATATCTATATTTTTTGTTAGATTTGGCCGATGATCCTACCAGTACGCGGTGGTTGTGTACTGATTCTGCACTTATTTTCTTTTTATGAGTACAAAACATCTTTCGGCGGCTCCTATGCAACCTCAGATATAGTCTCAGTGATTCTAGATTTCAAGGGTGAGCTGCTACTATCGGGCTACCTTATTTTCTTCTAGTTTAGTGATAGTCCATCTATTTCTGGACTTAAACTATTATTTATTTGTAGGGTTGCATCCCCGTTTCTAGACATTTTGATAGATGTTTTAGTACGATGACTTTTAGTTTCTAAGGGTAATTTCTGCAGGATATTATTAGTTTTGGTTTAGATGTGAATGATAGTTCTTTATTTTTAATGCAAACTGGTTTTGAGTTGTTAGTTTTTCTAAGTGTTGAGTTGCATATTAGTTCACTCATCCGTGGGTTTCGGGCCGGTGCCACTCACTGTGGTCTTAGTCGTGACAAAGATGGTATCCGAGCCTTAGGTTCATTGATCTCATTGTACCAAAATGGGTCTAGTAGAGTCTTGCATAATGGTACGGAGATGTATGTACTTTTTTTCGAGAGGCTATAGGACTTTAGGAAACTATCTCTTCCTCCTTCCTTCGTGCTATAACTCAATTCCAATTAGTATATGTGATACAAATTAGTATCTAGATTCTTTCACTCTTTTATCCGTAGATGGTGAATACCAAACATAATGGAGTGAGAGTGGAGGTTCCAGTAGCGGGACCAATGGTCAGAAGACGTGGAAGAGGCAGGGGTAGGGGCCAAGGTAGGGCAACACCCACCAGGGAATGCGCTCAGGCAGCTGCAGGGCCGAGGGTGGCGACCTCTCCCCCACCCTAGGACCTTGTTAAGGAAGAAATGGAGGTTGTTATTGAGGAGGGAGCAGAACAGTAGGAGGTGGCACTGGCTGAAGGTGCAGGCCTTCCCCCTATATTACCGGAGGCATTTTAGTAAGTGTGGACTTTTCTGAGTGGGCTGGTAGGTGCTGGAACCACCCCCACAGGTACTATAGATCAGGTTCTGGGTGCCTAGCCAATGGTTCCAGCGGATCCTAGGATGGATGCGACATCGAGTACTGATGACTTTTTTTGTCTGATGCTAGGTCTTGTTATGACTGGGAATGAACATGAGATGCTGACTAAGTTCTTGAAAATGAAACCTCCTATGTTTTAGGGTACTGAGAAAGATGATGCATGTGAGTTTATTTTAGACTTCTATGAGAGGATGCATAAGCTGGGCATTGTGCAGCAACATGGGTTAGAGTTTGTCACTTTCTAGCTTCAGGGTGATGCCAAGCAGTGGTGGAGGTCTCATTTAGAGTGTTGTCCATCAGCCTTTCCTCTATTGACCTGGGTGCAGTTCCATGCTATCTTCTTAGAGAAGTATGTGCTCTGCATCTTGAGGGATCGTAAAAAGGATGAGTTTCTGTCTCTTGAGAAGGTAAAATGCCAGTTTCACCCTATGAGGCCAAATTTCATGTTTGTCCAATTTTGCTACTCAACTTTTGGGTATGGAAGAGGAGAGGATTCATCTATTTATGAAGGGCCTGATTACTGAGTTGCAGGTATTTTTTGTGCATATGACCTCATCAGGAAAGAGTTTCAATGAGGTAATAGATTATGTGAAGAAATTTGAGAGGTCAGGCAGGTTGGGCAGGCTAAGGTGTTAGCCAAGAAGTCCAAAAATAAAGGTAGCTACAGTGGTTCATAATCTAGGGGTCACAACCAGCAGGTGTATTCTGCTCGTCCTATTCAGTAAGACTTGCCAGCTTCTACAATTGGTCGTCCAGGAGCCAGTCAGCAGTTTTCAGCTCCAAGAGGCCAGGGGGATTCTTAAACTTCTACTAGCAGGCCTACTCTGAACTGTGAATGCTTTCATTGTGGTGATTCGGGTCACTTCAAGAAGGAGTGACCTCATAGGCAGGTAGGTGATTAGACTCAGCAGCAGTCTAAGGCTGTGTTTCCTATAGGTGGAGGTGGCAATGCCAGGGGTCAAGCATAGGGTAGGCAAGGTAACTTTCAGAGAGGCTAGGGAAATAGAGGGAATGGTGGCACGGGCAGGGGAGTGGCACAGCTAGCCAAGAAAGTTGCTCGGATTGATGAGCGGGTTTGTTGTTATGCATTCCTAGGGAAGACTGAGGCTGTGGTGTCAAATGCGGTGATCACATGTACAATTCTAGTCTGTAACCAGATGGAATCTGTATTATTTGACCCAGGTTTTACTTATTTGTATGTTTCAGTGAAATTTTCTTCGGGTCTAGATTTGGTTTGTGATGTCCTTGATTCCCCTATTCATGTTTCTACCCCAATTTGGGAGTCTGTGGTAGTAACCCATGCATATCATACTTGCCCTGTGGTTTTTGTGGGTCTTCTGACTTGGGTAGATTTGGTTATTCTGGACATGCTAGATTTTGATGTTATCTTGGGTATGACCTGGCTATCTCTATATCATACTGTATTGAATTGTAATGCTAAGATAGTGATTCTAGAGATTTTGGGTGAGGATAAACTAGAGTGGAAGGTGTGTACAAGCCTAAGCCAGCTAAGATCATTTCTTTTGTTCGGGCTAGGAAGTTAGTGGGAAGGGGTTGTTTGGCTTTCTTGGCTCATCTCTGGGATGTTATTAGGGAGTCCCCTTCGATTGAGTCTGTTCCAGTGGTGTCTGAGTTTCAAGAGGTGTTCCCAACAGATTTTCCAAGCATGCCTCCAAATAGAGATATTGACTTTTGCATAGACTTGGAGCTGGGCACTCACCCAATATCTATTACTCCTTATCGTATGGCTCCAATAGAGTTGAGAGAACTTAAGACTCAGCTTCAGGAACTCTTAGATAAAGGCTTTATTTGTCCCAGTGCTTCATCTTAGGGTGCTCTAGTTTTATTTGTGAAAAAGAAAGACGGTAGTATGAGGATGTGTATAGACTACAAGCAACTGAACAAGGTCACCATCAAAAAAGGTATCCTTTACCTCACATAGATGACCTCTTTGACAAGTTGCAGGGTGCATCTGGTATTTTTAAAAATTGACTTAAGGTCAGGGTACCATCAGTTAAAGATTAGGCCCGAGGACATCCCTAAGATGGCATTCTGGACTCGGTATAGGCATTATGAGTTCCTGGTGATGTCGTTTGGGTTGACCAATGCACCGGTGATATTCATGAGCTTGATGAATGGGGTATTCAAATCGTATCTAGATTCATTCATCATTGTGTTTATAGATGATATTCTGATTTACTCCAAGAGTAGGGAGGAGCATGCTGAGAATCTTTGCATTGTTTTGGATATTTTGAGGCACCAAAAATTATATGCCAAGATTTCCAAGTGTAAATTTTTGTTGACTTCAGTTCCCTTCTTAGGACATGTGGTGTCAAAAAAGGATGTGATGGTGGATCCCTAAAAGATTGAGGCAAATAAGAGTTAGGTCTGGCCTAGCTCTATGACTGAGGTTAGGAGTTTTGTGGGGCTTGCAGGCTACTATCGCAGGTTCATCAAGGACTTTGCATCCATCTCTACTTACTTGATGAGATTGACTTAGAAGAAGGTACTGTTTGTGTGGTCTTACAAATATGAGGAGAGCTTCCAAAAGCTCACTATACTTCTTACCACAGATCCCATCCTATCACTACCGGTTGAAAGTAAGGATTTCATTGTGTATCGTGATGCTTCACATTCGGGTTTGGGTCTTGTGTTGATGCAAGACAGGAATATTATATGCATTATGCTTCAAGGCAGTTGAAGCCCTATGAGAAAAACTACCCAACCCATGACTTGAAGTTGGCAGCGGTGGTCTGTGTGCTAAAAATTTGGAGACACTATCTTTATGGTGTCTAGTGTGAGGTCTTCATGGACCATCACAGTCTGCACCATGTGTTTACACAAAAGACTTAAATTTGAGACAGAGGAAGTGGATGGAGTTGTTTAAGGATTATGATGTGACCATCCAGTATCATTCGAGAAAGGCTAATGTGGTGGTAAACGCATTAAGCCGGAAGATGGTTAGCATGGACAGTTTGCCTTGTTTGGGGGTGTCCAAATGACTATTGGCTAAGGAGATTCAGGCTCTAGAATCTAAGTTCATACAATTGGGCATCTTTAAACAAGATGAGTTGTTGTCCAGTATTGAGGTCAAACCTACGTTTATGGATGAAATTAAAGCCAAACAGTTTTAGGATACATAGTTGGATAAGATTCGGAGCTGGGTAGTATCCAGAGAGTCTGAAGATGCCATGTTGGACACTGGCAGGGTGCTGAGCTTTAGAGGGAGAATTTGTGTTCCTTAGGTTGATGAATTAATCCATAATATGTTGGCAGAGGCTCATGGTTCGTGTTACTCGATTCATCCGGGCGTAACAAAAATGTTTCGGGACTTTAGGCTACTTTATTGGTGGCCTGGGATGAAAAAAGACATAGTTGACTATGTGTCTAAGTGTTAGAATTGTCAGTGTCAAGTAAGAGCACCAAAGGCCTATAGGATTACTTCAGAGGACGCCCATTCCCGAGTGGAAATGGGAAAGGATAGCCTTGGATTTCGTGGTGGGTCTTCCTAAGTCCTTGGGCAAGTATGACTCTATCTGGATCATTGTGGATAGGCTGACCAAGTCAGCTCATTTTATTTTGGTCAGGGTGGATTATAACTCGCAACAGTTGGCTAAGATCTATGTTAAGGAGAATGTGAGACTGCATGGGGTGCCACTCTCCATCATTTCAGGCAGAGGTACGCAGTTTACTTCCAAGTTCTGGGGAAAATTACATGAAGAGTTGGGCACCCAACTCACATTCAGCATGATATTTCATCTTGAGACAGAAGTCAGTGAGAGAGGATAATTCAGGTATTTAAGGACATGATGAGAGCATATATGAATGACTTTGGGGGGTCATTGGGACAAGTTTCTACTGTTTTGTGAGTTCTCATACAACAACAACTACCACTCTAGTATCGACATTGCACCATTTGAGGTACTGTATGGGAGGGGATGTAGATCACCCATAGGGTAGTTTGAGGCAGGAAATATGAAACCTTTGGACGTGCACTTGGTGAGGGAAGCTTAGGAAAAAGTGAGGGGAATTCAGACCAAGTTGCTAGCAGCCCAGAGTAAACAGAAGGAGTATGCAGATCGCAAGGTAAGGGACATGTCTTTTCAGGTTGGTGAACATGTGTTATTGAAAGTGTCACCAATGAAGGGGGTTATGCTATTCAGCAAGAAGGGCAAGCTTAGACCTCAGTATATCGGTCCATTCAAGGTTCTCAAGATTGTAAGGCCAGTGGCTTAGAGGTTAGCACTGCCGCCCAGTTTATCAAGAGTCCATCCAGTCTTCCATGTATCCATGCTGTAGCGGTACCATGGAGATAGAAAATATATTATCAAATGGGATTCTATTTTGCTAGACAAGGATCTTCAATACGAAGAGGAGCCAATTACAATTGTAGATTGGGATGTCTGGAAATTGAGGACAAAGGAGATCAGGTCGGTAAAGGTTCAATGGAAGCATCATCTAGTTGAGAAAGCCACTTGGTAAACTGAGAAGGACTTGCAGGACAAGTACCCCCACTTGTTTAAGAATTCAGGTACTACATTTTCTCTTTTTTAAATCATCTTTTTTCGAGTTTGATTGTTCAGGGATGAACGATGGGTAAATTAGTATTTGTTGTAATAAGCGAGTTTGTCATTATGGGTAATTTATTTGTGCCAAGTTTTGTGTTAGAAAACTTCCGGGTTTGGGAGTTGGAAATTCTGGCTAGGCTAGCCTCAGACAGATTTTGAGTGATCTATGGTCTAAGGAAATATGGGTGAGGATTGGGTATAATATCATAGGTAAAGCTAGTTTTTCTATTATCCAAGACCTTAAGGAGTCCTGGGGACTTTTCAGAAGTGAATTCGGGTAAGTAAAACTCCCGGTATCAAGGTTGACATGAAGGGGTTATTTCAGAATGTCAGGATTTTAGGTGTGTTGTAAAATAGGCAATTTTGGGGGATTTCTCGAGTTTTTGTCTCATGTCAACTGCCATAGCGGTTGAAATGTGCTACAGCGGCCACCACTATAGTGGAGAAATTTTGGCTATAACAGAAATCAACGTTGATCAGCACCGCCATAACAATTGGTTCCACTATGGGGGCACAACTATAGCGTGTACGGACTGCTATAGCGGACTTAGTCAGGATTAATGCAAAAACTTCTCCAAAAACATTTAGGATTTCTGAAGAATATTTTGGGGAAGGGCATAGGCGAAGGGAGGTAATTTTCAGTGATTTTCGACCTAACTCCATTGAAAAGGTAAGATTTTCGTTCCCTATACCTATATTTCGATTCCCATACCTTAGAAACTATAATCTCGGGCTTGGGAGAACATTTGGAATAACCTAGGATGGTAGAATTTGATGGAAAAGAATTCTTGGGTTATGCTTATTATCACTTTTGCATGATTAAAACACCATTATTCGCTAAATGTAATCGTTAAAATGATAGTTATAGGTGAATTAATGGTGGGAAAGCCATGTGATGGGTGGAATGATCATAGGTTGTCCTGGGATTAGGATTTTGCATAATCCCAGTAATTTTAGGCCATTGGACTAATTTTAGTATATTGTGTACTTGTTTTTAGACCAATTGCAAGTGAAATCTTTTGAAAACGGGAAAGCTCCAGTCCAGTAAAGTTTTAGGCTATTCTAGGTAGGTGATGGTTCTTGTTTTACCAAATGCAATGTATACACAGGTAACTGTAGCTTAGTGATGTATGTGCTTTCATGCTTAGGGGATGAAGTTATGAATGTCCAAGTATTTGGGGTATCAATTATGTGAAATGAACTTGTCTATTGCTTGTTGGTTTTGCAAGTGTGTTTTTATTCACTTAATCATTAGCTATTGGCTTGTGTGATATTCGGTTGGCTCGGGTACCACGCTTGGTATGAGATACTAACCGTTGGCTTGGGTACCATACCTGGTATAGGTTCTATATCATTTGGCTCGGGTACCATGCCTGGTATAGGTTCTATATCAGTTAGCTCATGTACCATGCCTAGTATGGGTTTTAATTATGCATTGTTGACTATGTTTGATAACGGTTTCATGAGTGGACCGGGTTGATTGTTGAATATTTGATTGATTATATTGGTCCTTGAGAGGCTGGGTTGTTACACTTAAATATGGTGTGGTTCTGGGGTGGACCGGGTATTGCATGTTAACACTTAAGAGTTGGTCTAGGGAAGCTTACATGGTCCTGGTGATGTGAAAAAGTGTAAGTGTCATGATTATTTTTCATTGTTAGATAGTTGTTAAACCTAGTACATGTGGTTGGTAAATTAGAAGGTAGGTTGGGAGCCTAGAATTACATTACTGATTATTGCTACACATTGTGCTACTTAACACAGTTTTGGTTTATTATATCTATATTGTTTGTTGGAGTTGGCTGATGATCCTACCGATATACGGTGGTTGTGTACTGATTCTGCACTTGTTTTCTTTTTATGAGTACAACACATCTTCCGGCGGCTACTATGCGACCTCAGATATAGTCCTAGTGATTCTAGATTTTAAAGGTGAGCTACTTCTGTCGGGCTAACTCGTTTCCTTCCAGTTTAGATATAGTCCATCTGTTTCTGGACTTAAACTCTTATTTATTTTTGGGGTTGCATCCCCATTTGTAGACATTTGGTAGATGTTTTGGTACGATGACTTTCAGTTTCTAAGGGCAATTTTCGCAGGATATTATTAGTTTTGGTTTAGATATGAATGACAGTTCTTTATTTTTAATGCAAACTAGTTTTGAGTTGTTAGTTTTGCTAAGTGTTGAGTTGCATATTAGTTTGCTTAGCTGGGGGGTTTCAAGTGGGTGCCATTCGCGGTGGTCTCGGTCAAGACAATAAGGATATTGGGACCAAAAAGAAGGAGAAAACTTTTTCTCTCAAAGAAGCTGAAACCATTACCTATGAAGAAGAAAACCTAGCTCTAGTAACTAAGAAGCTATAACATATGTTCAAGAGAGGTCAAAACATCCAAAGGAAGACCCCAAGGAATCCTGAAGAGGACACTCAACAACTCTGTCACAAGTGTGGGAGTCCTGATCAGTTCATCAAATTCTTTCCAATATGGGCTGTGGAACACAAGAAAAATACTGGTGATAAAACAAAAGACCAAAAGAGAGACTTAGCTCTTCCCTCACATAGTAAGATGACTTCACAAGAAGCTGACATAGATGTGCAAAGAGCCCTAGCTCTCATAGGAGAGAATACTGATGAATCTGATGAAGAATATCCTTAAAATCAATCTCTACTGTCTATGATTGAAGCAAGTCATGACAATACTCTAGAACTACTAGCCATCAGTGACTCTGAGGATGAGAATGAAGAAGATAACTCAAAGGAGACCATCCTTGCCCTCATGGCTCGTTCTGACTCAGACAATGAAAATAATCAAAAAGACACTGAGGTATGTTACACAATCCTTAATCCTAATTTAAAAAATTATTTGAAAAGGAAGCTTGAGTCTCTTTCATTTATTCTCATAGGCGCTTACTACTCTGCTTGTTCTGATAAAGATCAATTGATGAATGAGTATGCATCTCTGATATTGGACTACGAGACTCTTGAAGAATAAAATCTCTCCTTAAAAGAATTCTCTCACAAAGGAAAAACAACTCCACCATTAATCAACAGAACTTCGAAGATAACATCAAGAAATCAAATATTAGTCTTCAAGAAATGTTTGAGAAGAACAATGGGCTGATAAAAAAGTTAAAAAAAATAAAACTGAGTTGGAATACAACCAAAGGTGGACTAAATCCTCAACCTTTCTATCTCACATTCAGAAGAGTCAATCCACCTCTAAACATGGGCTAGGATTCAAACCTGAATACTACAATGCTCCACAAATCAAACCCTCTATGTTGATACAGTGCACCTCTTGTGGTAATGAAAGACATATCAAAATTAAGTGCCTAGAACAACTTAAAGCTGAACAAAAAAACTTTAACTTTTCCAATAAGTTCAGACATCAAAAGTTGAGGAAATTTCCTAATAAAAGTTGGAATCTTCCTCTTTGGGATAAGAGAGACTTGATTCATCCTTTTACTCAGAAAATGGATCCAAGTTGATCTAGGTACCTATGTCTAACCTCTAATTTAATACATGCAGGTGAAGCTAAGATAAAGGAGCAAACCATGGTATCTTGATAGTTCACACCCCCGACATATGACTAGAAACAAAGAAAACTTCCTGTCACTCACAAATTTCCAAGGTGGAAGTGTAGCTTTTGGAAATGGAAAAACTGGAGAAATTATTAGAATTGGAAAGGTGGGAAAGTCTGCTACCCAAGCCATAGAGAATGTCTTCTATGTGCATGGACTTATACATAATCTGCTAAGCATATCCCAAATGTGTGATAAAAGGAATGATGTGTTGTTCACCTTAGCTGATTGTAAAGTAACAAACTCAAGGAATGGAAATCTGATACTCAAAGGCAGAAGACACAAGAACGTATACAAGGCTGACATCATGGATCCATAAGAGTTAGAAATAACATGCCTTAGTGCTCTGACTGGAAGATCCCTATTATGGCACAAGAGACTACGTCATGCAAGCTTTTCTTTGATCAGCAAGTTAGTGCCAAAAGACTTGGTTCTAGGGTTGTCTAAAAGAAAATTGGATGAAGACATGGTATGTTATTCCTGTGCAAAGGGGAAGTAGGTGAGATCATATTTCAATCCTAAAAAGATGGTAAGCACTCTGAGGCCTCTAGAATTGCTTCATATGGATCTATGTGGACCAATGAGGGTACTCACTAGAGGTGGAAATAGGTATGTGTTTGTCATTGATGATGACTACTCAAAGTTTATATGGACAAAACATGGACACTCTTTCTTATATCCAAGGATGAAGCCTTTGATGTATTTCAAATCTTTGCAAAATTGGTCTAAAAGAAGCTGAATACTGAAGTGATAGGAATAAGATCTGATCATGGTACTAATTTGAAAATGCAAATTCCTTGACCTTTTGTTCTGAAAATGGTATAGATCATAAATTCTCTTTCCCAAGGACTCCTCAACAAAATAAAATAGTATAAATGAAGAACAGGTCATTAGAAGATATGGCTAGAACCATGCTCCTAGCCAGTGGTCTTCCCAAGATTTTATGGGATGAAGCTATAAATATAGCATGCTATCTTATTATCAGGTGTATGATATCACATCCCGAGCCTACACCCTATACGTAACACGGTACCTGATATCACAAGTGATCCCAAAATAACCCTTGGCATTAGCATGACCTTAAACATAAGCATGAACAGAAATAGCAAAAGCTTACTGAAGTAATGGGCAACTTAACATGGTATAGTAAGTAATTTTTAAAATAACAATCTGAATACAACTGTCTAACTATATCTGAAAATCCTCTAAGAACTGATAAGATGAGTTGCTGGGATAAGATATCCAGCTAACTCTAAGTACTGAAAGAAAGTCATGAAGCTAAGCAAAAACTCATAAATAGTCCTCGAATGATGTGGACTCACCACTCTGACTGGAAATCCTGTTGGGTCTGGCCACGAGTCTGGGAGCGAGCCTTTGAATCTACATCATGATAAGATGCAACACAAAGAGGTATGTGATCAGTACTATGGAATGTACTGAGTATGTGAGATATGCACATGTCATGATATATTGTACTTGAAAACATACTTAAAACTGGAATCATACATTAGTAATAAAAGCTGTAGTGCAATAACTTGAAATAAAATCATAAGCTAAAAATATGTTTATAACTATAAGTCATAAGTAGTAAGTTTGAACTTGAAAGCTAAGAGTTATGTACATTTAATAACTTAAAACTATTTCTTGTGGGAGTTTCTCATAACCGACATAGACCATGTGAGCTACATGAAATCCAACTTTTGTATCGTACTTGGAAGAGCTGCCCTGTACCTACCTGGGGTACAAGACCATGTTTAGAATGGAACCACTATCATGAGCCCATTGAGCTAGAGGAGATGCTCACAAATAACGAGGACACTTTTAACCTACGCTAGCAACGTAGTTTTGGACTTGGGTTATCTAAAACCCTTATTTGCTCGGTGCTAAATACTACTCCCAAAACATACATAGAGCTCATACATATCATGAAAACAAAATTTTTAAAAGTATAGAATGACACTAGTTCAAATACATGTTCTTGCTAAATTTCATAACTTAAGGAACTAAGCATGCTATTTTCATAAACACTTGAGGTCATGTTATATGAACATGCCCAATCTTGCTTAAAAACATATAATAAGGTTAAATTATACTAGGTTTAATCTCAAATCATGGGGTTATAAAATACTTGCAAAATTTCATGCAAAATGATGTACATAGGATTAGAAATCTTGTAACAATGTAAGGAAAATAAATTTACAGAAGATCTCATAATTGGGTAAGAACCCTAATGTAAGGAAAACAAATTTACAGAAAATCTCATAATTGGGTAAGAACCCTAACTTCATAAATTCATAAATTCAAAGTAAGACTTGAGGTTTTGGGCATAAGGGTGGAAGAAAACCGTTATTAAATACCCACATACGTGAATTCGAAAGATTCCTTAGCTAGAACTTGAAGGTAGAGAATTGGAGAAGGAACCCTAGGTCTTGAAGCTTGAAGAAATAACGTTGTTCTTTCTTTCTGAGTTTTGATTATGAGAAGATTAGAATTTGACTAAGTATGAATTAAACCCCTCTAATTTGGCCTAAAATAACTTAACATTGCAGTTAAAAGGTGAGAAATTACTAAAGTAGCCTTGGGAAACTTAAATGAAAAACCGCTAAAAAAAACTCTACACAGGTTCCACGAGCACGAACCACGGTCCATGGACTAGTTCATGACCCATAGACCTGGTCCATGATTCTTCTCCAAATTGTCAGGTTGCAGGCCTGACTTCCACGAGGGCAAACCATGGCCCATGGACCACTCTACGGTCCGTCGATCCCAGCCGTGGTTTTCAGGCTAAATGGTCAGTCCTCAGTCTGATTTCCACGAGGAGAAAACCTAACTTTACCTATCTTAAGCTTTGTGGTTGCAAATATTTTGTTCATAATAATAGGAAGGATGCCTAGGAAAATTTGATGCTAAAAGTGATGAGAGCATATTACTAGGCTACTCCTCACAAAGTAAGGCCTACAAAGTCTTCAACAAAAGAATTGGTTGTGTGGAGGAAAGCATACATGTAATATTTGATAAAGAAAACTATATGACCAAAGAAGGAGCAGGTTATGATGGTGAAGGCATTAGGCTGATACTTGACTCAAAAGATGAACAAGAAGATGATCAACTCAAAAATGCAACCACTACAGTTGAACAAGATCTTACAGGTACAAGAGAGACATTGGTCTCAGGGGAATCAGTCATGAAGACACATCATCCTATCAGTTGAATGAAACTGGACCATCAGCTCCTCTTCCTAGCAGAAATTGGAAACACAAGAGCTCTTATTCTATTGAAAACATCATCTCTTCTTTGGACTCAATAATGCAGACACGATATCAGTTAAGAAATATGCGTGCTTTCTCAACCTATATCTTAGTGATTGAACCTAAAAATATCAAAGAAGCCTTATTGGATACAGACTAGATTGTGGCTATGCAAGAAGAACTGAATCAGTTTGAGAGAAGCAAGGTGTGTATTTGGTGCCCAAACCAATAGTTAGAACTATTATTGGAACTAGATGGGTGTTTAGGAACAAATTAGATGATCAAGGGATAGTAACCAAGAACAAAGCCAAACTTGTGGTACAGGGATACAATCAAGAGGAAGGAAATGATTATGATGAGATCCTTGCTCCAATGGCTAGAATGGAAGCTATTAGGATGATCATTGCCTTTACATCTTGCATAGAGTTTAAGCTATATTAGATGGATGTCAAGAGTGCTTTTCTAAATGGGTATTTGTTAGAAGAGGTCTATGTAAATCAATCCCCAGGGTTTGAGAGCTTTGAATTTCCCGGTCATGTGTACAAACTTGACAAGGCTCTCTATGGACTAAAATAGGCCTCAAGAGCTTGGTATGATAGACTGTCATTATTTTTTCTTGATCATGGGTATGAGAAAGGGAAGATTGACAACACTCTCTTCTTAAGAAGACAAGGAAAGAAGCTTCTCATTATAAAAATATATGTAGATGACATAATATTTGGTGCCTCTGATGACTCACTATGCACTGTGTTTGCTTCCTTAATAAGTAATGAATTTGAAATAAGCATGATGGATGAATTGAATTATTTCTTAGGGCTGCAGATTAAATAGATTGAGGCTGGTACATCTATCCATCAACAAAAGTACATCAAGGATCTGCTAAAGAAGTTTGAAATGGAGAGTGCCAAAACCAATGAGACCCCTATTGCCGCCACCACTAAACTTGATCAAGAAGAGACATGCCAGGTAGTAGCTAAGACTAAGTATAAAGGATTGATAGGATCTCTGTTATATCTCACTGGAAGAAGACCTGACATTATTTACAATGTTGGATTATGTTGTTGTTTTTAATCTTTTCCAAATGAGTCCCATTTAAAGGTTGTGAAGAGAATCCTGAGGTATCTCAAGGGTACTCAGAACTTGGTTCTATGGTATCCTACTAGAGACTTATTTAACTTAGTGGGCTATGCTGATGCTAATTATGCCCTGGTTGATACAAAGAGAACCTTCGGAAAGGCTCACTTCCTGGGTCTATGCCTTGTCTCTAAGGCTACAAAGAAATAGAACTCTATGGAACTGTCAGCAACTAAAGCTGAATATGTGGCTGCTGTGTCATGATGCTCTCAATTTCATTTGGATAAAATAACAGCTTAGTGACTATAACATTAATGTGGGATGCATTCCAATCACGTGTGATAATACCAGGGTAGTAAATATGGCAAAAAATCTAGTTCAACATAAGAGAACAAAGCATATTGATGTGATGCATCATTATCTGAGAGATAATATGGAGAAAGGTCTGATTCAGATGACTTCATATGGTACTGATGAATAAGTGGCTGACATTTTCACAAAGGCTCTAGGTAGAAAGCAATTTGAGAAAACTAGACTAGCACTTGGTGTAATGACCCTTTAGGTCATTTTCTTGATTTTCATGCTTTTTCTGCATTTTGAGCTTTCCTAGAATAGCTACAAGTCATTTATGACTTTCCAGGACTGACGGTTTTATTTTCGAGTAGTTCATTTGTGTTTTTAGCCTATTTCCCTGTTTTGTAACTCTTAAAGCTGGTAGAGTTGACTTTGGTCAACATTCAGAGAAGACGACCTCAGATGGAAATTTCATCAGCAGTATTAGCTCTGGAATATTGACTTTGGGTAAGAGGAACCTTTGATTTGGGTCCCGAGGCTTCCTGACTTATTTTGGGCTATTTGATTCCTTTTTGGTAAAAGTTGGTTGTTGGGCGTGAGGCCTACTTTTCTTTGAAATGATTTTCTTTGGGAGTTTTGTCAATTTTGTTGAGTCCAAAATTTCATTTTTAGTAGGGCAACATATCTCGTTTATGTTCACGGGGTTCTGAATGAATCCCGAGAGTGCGGTCAGAGAATTTTGAGGTGTGTTGTTGTAGCTGGTGCTGCTAGTTATGGTGTGGTGCGCCTGTATTCATGGGGGCACACCTGCTATGCTTCCTCTGCGATCACCAGCCGCACCTGTGACCCTGGGTTACATTGACAGAGGGTGCCTCTGTGCTCTTTTTACCACCCCTGCTGTGCAGCCCCTGTTGCTGATGCGCCACACCTGAAGGGTTCGAGTCGTCATTGACCTCTGCCCTTGCGGTAGTCTGGGCTCAGCGATGTCACTGCACATGGGTTATTATGACTGTAGATACGTCGATCACTGACATTTTAAATGAACTTCTTAATTTAATTTCACTTCCCACACTTTTTCTTCATTGTTAGAGCTTGGCTAAGGTAGATGAATCACCAAACCTGATCAATTTTGTGAGCTAATCCTCCTCCTCTCTTCATTCTAGTTATTGTCCTAGTGTTATTATCGCATTTCTTTCCATAAATTTATTCCAAATTGCATGTGATCCTTCAATTAAAGTGGACTGTGAGGCTATTTTGGGCCTCAAAATGAGTCCCAATTTTGCTCAAATTTTAGGCATGGGTTTATAAATCAGCTGAAAACATAACTATAAAATTTGTTTTCCATTTTGTTGCGCGAGCTATGAGGGTCATTTTGAGACCCAATTTTCGACCTAATTTTCATATAGCAATATGGGTGTCATTTTTCTCATTTTGATACCTTGTTGATGTTCTTAATAGCATGGAAGTATTCTGAGGTTTTTTGGAAGGGGAAGGCACACGAGTGATTATTTATGCTTGCAGTTTGGCTTGAGGTAGGTTACAATTTATTTATTTTAGACCCGTTTTAGTTAGATTCTATATGTTATAAGTTGCATGAATGTTAGGGTAGTTTCTAGGTTAGAGATCAAGGTTAAATTCTATTTTCTACTTGTTTTTGCCTTTTTCGGGATTGTAGAATAATACTACCATGTTTATCCTTAGTGTAGGATCTTGTAGCATTGCCGTGGCTAGCCTAGAATCCTTAGAATAATTTAGGGAGGTTTTATAGGCAGAGTAGGTGGTTTTACTTATTTTCTTGCTTTATTTCTGTTTTTGCTCGTTTATTACCGTATTTGTGTATCTATGGGCCCAAGGCCATAACGTGGATCAGATGGAGTTCTAGGTCAGTTGTATTGTCTAGAGGGTGTTTTGCCCTGGTTGCTTATATGTATTAGATATTCTTTGAATTTGGTATCAAATCTCATACTGCATTGCATTGCAAATGGTTTGGAAATGAAGGAAATATGGGATTTTTGATTCAAACGTGAGATTTTTACTTAACCATTGGTTTTTGAAAGAAAGGAAAGTACCACTATTTATGCCAGTCTGAGGGACATTTTTGGACCTTTTCACCATTTACTTTTCTGTTGATAAGTCCGAGGCACGATTCTAGGCACCCAGGGTACCAGATACCGAGTTTTTACTTTCTACATTGGCCATATACTGCATCATATCATCTCACAATGCATTTCATTGCATTGCCTATGTGTACTAGGAGTGCTTTTCCTTTATTATCATTATTATCTTCACCGTTAGTTTTGATAGTTCTATTTTTTGTTGATAACTAGATTTAGGTGGATCCCATTAATTAGTTTACTTTCTTGTGTCTTATAATATATATTATCTTTTTGATCTCGAATGGTTATGATGCTTATTGTAACTATTGTTTTGGTACTCATACTACACTCTGCATTTTTTTTTGATGCAACACATATTACGGGCGACCCTTGTTGACCTTTCAATCATTCATGGCCAGTAGCTATTCAGATCACGGTGAGCTCTCAGTGTTTGGAGACCCTTTACTGCTTTCCATCTACATCTTTGTCTATATTATTGTATTTTAGATAGACAACACTTATTGTATATCTACTCCGTACTTTAGATGCTTTTGTACTGGTGATACTAGGTCCGGGGTTGGTCTTATAGATGTTTTATCTTATTGGTTACATTGGGGCCATTATTTTGTACATTTATTAACGTTCGTATATATATACACACTATTAGCCCCCTTCTTGTATGTTTCCCTCCCACTTTTCATTATTTAGATTATTTTACTATACTTTTGCATTCTTGGGTTGGCTTGCCTACTGGGGTTTTTTAGTAGGCACCCTCACGACCCATATTCGGGTTATGATTAAGTGGTATTAGAGCTTTAGGTTCACTAGTGTTACCAGTACAAGATCAATGTGTCTAGTAGTGTCTCATGGATCAGTATAATAAAATTCGTGTGGGAGGGTATAAGACATTCTTTGGAAAGATTCCATCTTATTTGATTCCTTATCGTGTGTCTTTGACCTTACCAACTTCTAAAAATTGTTGTTTCGCTCTTTCTCAAATGGTTTAGACAAGATCAGTGATAGGTGAGGACGACCCTGTTCCTGCAATGAGATCCCTAGCCATGGTATGGGGTAGAGGTCGACCCAGAGGTCCAGGTAAGGGATGGGCTGCGGTGCCAGCTCAGGCCCAGGCTAGATTACCATCGCCAGAGCCATATATTGGGGTTGAAGAGGTGTATTATGAGTTGAAAAGTGTGGGGCCAGCCTAGCATTTGGCAGGTTTTGTGGCTACCCCAGTACTTTAGGATACATTGGTTCACTTGCTTATGTTTCTTGAGGGTATGTCATAGCCAACAGCTTTTCCTAGTACTCCAGGCAGTGGCACCCGGTTCAAGAGCGTAGCCTGCTACTGAAGCTCCTTGATTAGAGGTTTTTACACTTCCTAGAGTTGTTCCACCTATTCCAAATGGTCCGGTCATGTCTTATGAGGAGTAGAAGATGCTTGGTAGGTTTCTACGGTTGGGTCCCCTAAGATTTTTTGGTGCTTCTGGGGAGGATGCATACGAGTTTCTGACTAGTTGCCAGGAGAGGTTGCATAACCTTGGGTTAGTTGAGTTGCATTGAGTAGATTACATCGTGTTTCAGCTGGATGGTCCAGAAAAATAGTGATGGAGGTCCTATATATCTTACAGACTGGCCGGTTCACCTTTTCTTACTTAGGCACAGTTCTCCGAAGCTTTCTTAGAGAAGTACGTACCATATAATATGAGAGAGCGATTGATGGATAAGTTCACCAGGTTGGAGTAGGGATCTATGTTTATCTCAGAGTATGAGGTCCATTTCGATGAGTTAGCTAGGCATGCCACTATAATTCTTCCCACCAAGCATGAGAGGGTGCATCGCTTTGTCAGAGGGTTGAATTTACAGCTCCATTTGGCTTCAGAGGGTATGGTAGCATCAGGCTAGTCATTCTTAAAGGTTGTAGATCATGCATGCACTATTGAGGGCATACTTGACGAGGCTCATGGGGCAATAATAAGAGGCCCCTCTATCAGGGCAATTACAGTGGTCCACCATCCCGAGGTAGAGGCTTCTTTGGTAGAGGTCAACACCAAAAACATTTTCAGTTGAGATGGACTATTAAGCTGGCATTATAGATTATTGAGCATCATGGTAGCTAGGGTATAATTTAGCCTTTACGAGATGCTCGTTCTTAGTCCACAGGTCGTGGTAGTCATTCTGATTCATCTGGGTCATCACAACAGGGAATAGTTGGCCGGGTTGTTTTGAGTGTGGTGAGTTGGGAAATTTTACTTAAGAGTGTCCTTCCATCCATCACCATAGGCAATATGATCAGCCAGTTCAGGCCCCCAGGCCTCTACTACCACCGGCCAAAGGTGGTGCACAGGGTAGTAGATGTGGTCCCTAGGGTACTCGAGGTGGTTCTCTGTCTGGTAGATTGGGTGGTCATGGCAGTCGGAGCCACATGTATACATTTTTGGGTAGTCCAAAGGCAGAGGCTTCAGATGCTGTCATCACAAGTATGATCTCCATTTGTCATTAGTCAACTTTTGCTTTGTTTGATTGAGGTCTACCTTCTCCTATGTGTCTGGTTATTATGCTACCCGTCTGGAGTTTGCTTATGAGTTATCGCCTGTGCCTTTGCGTCTAACTACCCTAGTAGGAGATTCTTTAGTAGTGAATCATGTATACCAATCTTGTGTGGTTACTATTCTGGGTATGTCACGTGGGTAGACTTGGTTGTACTAGATATGGTTGAATTCAATATGATTTTAGGCATGAATTGGTTGTTTCCCTACCATGCAATCTTGGATTGCTTTGGAAAGACCGTTACTTTATGGATGCCTGGTATCCCTCCCATAGTATGGAAGGGTGCTAATAGCCACCTTCTGAAGGGAGTTATATCTTTCCTGAGTGCCAAACGGTTGGTTGGGAAAGGGTGGTTATCCTATCTTGCTTACCTCTTTGATACTAGCTCCACCATACCTTCACTTGAGTTAGTTCCTATGGTTTATGAGTATTCAAATATGTTTCCTTCTGATCAATCGAGTCTTCCACTTGATTGTAATATTGATTATGGGATTGATATTGAGTTTGGCACTCATCCCATTTCTATTCCACTATATTGGATGGCACCAACCGAGTTGAAGGAGCTTAAGGATCAACTCCTGGATTTGTTGAGCAAAGGGTTCATCAGGCTTATTGTGTCTCTGTGGGGTGGTCTAATTTTATTTGTGAAGAAGAAGGATGGGTCCATGCATATGTGTATTGACTACATACATCTAAATAATTTGATAGTTAAGAATAGGTATCCAATATCGTGTATTGATGATTTTTTTGACCAACTATAGGGTGTGATGGTGTTCTCTAAGATATATTTGAGGGCCAGTTATCATTAGTTAAGGATTAAGCTAGAGGACATCCCAAAGACTATGATTAGGACTTGATATGATCATTATGAGTTCCTAGTCATGTATTTTAGGTTGACTAATGCCCCAAAAACCATTTATGGAGTTGATGAACCATGTGTTCAGTGCCTACTAGGATTCCTTCATTATTGTGTTCATCAATGACATTTTGGTATATTCGAGGAGTAGAGAGGAGCATGCGCAGTACTTCAGAGTTGTACAATAGACCTTGTGAGACCATTAGATGTATGCCAAATTTACTAAGTGTGAGTTTTTGCTTGAGTCTGTGGCATTCTTGGGGCACGTGGTGTCCAAGAATGGGATTATGGTAGATCTAACAAAGGTTGCAACAGTTCGTGATTAGGCTAGACCTACTTCTCCTACTGTGGTTCATAGTTTCATCGGGTTGATAGGTTACTACAAATAATTTGTGGAGGGGTTTTCTTCTATAGAAGCATCGTTGACTAGATTGACTCAGAAGAATTTCCCTTTCCAGTGGATTGATGAGTACGAGGCAAGCTTTCTAAATCTTAAGGCCTCATTGACGTCAGCTCCGATTCTTAGTCATCCAGTTGAGGGCCAGGGGTTTACAATGTATTATGATGCTTCTGGTGTTAGTTTGGGTTGTATATTAATGCAGTAGGGCCGAGTTATTGCTTATGCTTCCAGACAACTTAAGGTTTATGAGAGGAACTACCCCATTCATGACTTGGAGTTAGTAGTGGTAGTCTTTGCGTTGAAGATTTGGAGGAATTATTTGTATGGCGTGCATTGTGAGGTCTTCACTGACCACCATAGTATTCTAGACATTTTCATCCACAAGGACCTAAATTTGAGACAAGTAGGTAGTTGGAGTTACTGAAGGACTATGACCTATCAATCATTTATCCTCTGGGCAAGGCAAATATGATAGCGGATGCCTTAAGATAGAAGGTAGTCAGTATGGGTAGCTTGGCATTCTTATTAGTGGAGGAGAGAACTTTAGCTTTGGACATCCAGTCTTTGGCTAACATATTGGTTAGACTTCATATTTCTGAGTCGAGCCGTATTCTTGCTTATGTTGAGGCTAGATCTTCCTTGTTAGAGTAGATTTGGGCACAACAGTTTGATGATGTGAGGTTGAGGATCATTCGTGATAAGGTGTTGAGCGGTGAGGATAGGAAGGTGACCTTAGATTCGGAGGGTGTCCTAAGGATTGAGGGTCGTGTTTATGTTCCTAGAGTTGGTGACCTGGTCAGGTTGATCTTGGAAGAGGCTCATTGTTCTAGGTATTCCATTCATCCTGGGATGCTAAGATGTATCGTGACTTACAAAAACACTACTGATGGTGTGGCATGAAGAGCGATGTATCAGATTTTGTGTCTAGGTGCTTGAATTGTCAGCATGTGAAGTTTGATAACCAGATGCCAGGTGGTTTGACTCAGAGGATACCCATTCCGGAGTGGAAATAAGAGCGGATAGCTATGGACTTCATAGTCGGTTTGCCACCTACTTTGTGGAGATTTGATGCTATATGGGTGATCGTGTTTAGGTTCACAAAGTCTACTCTTTTTCTACCAGTTCAGAATTTCTATAGTTTAGAGAGGTTGGTTCAGATTTACATCCGTGAGATTGTAAATTTGCATGGGGTGCCAGTCTCTATCATTTCTGACCGTGGTACTTAATCTTCTTTGTGTTTCTGGAGGTCTATTTAGAGAGAGTTGGGTACTAGAGTTGAGCTTAGAACTGTGTTTCACCCGCAGACTGATGGTTAGTCAGAGGGCACTATTCAGGTTCTGGAGGATATGTTGCACACCTATGTCATTGATAGAGGTCAGTGAGACTAGTTATTAGCCTTGGCAGAGTTTGTGTATAGTAATAGGTACCATTACAGTATTCAAATGGATCCATTCGAGGCCTTTGTATGGTGGCAGTGCAGATCTCTGGTGGGTTAATTTGATGCCTTCGAGGTTAGGTCATGGGGTACGTACTTGCTTCGTATCTCCATGGATAGAGTTTGGGTTATTCAGGAGAGGCTTCGTACTGCCCAGAGTAGGCAAAAGAGTTACGCTAACTTGAGGGTTTGAGAGTTAATGTTTATGGTTGGTGACCGTGTGTTCTTTTGGGTCGCCCATGAAGGGTGTGATGAGGTTTGGAAGGAAGGGTAAGCTCAAACCTAGATTCATTGGGCCATTTGAGATCCTTCATCACATTAGGGAGGTAGTAGATGAGCTAGCCTTGCCTCCTTCTCTTTCAGGTCTTCATCCCATTTTCCATGTTTCTATGTTGCGGCGGTATATTCCAAATAAGTCTCATGTGCTTCAGTGGGATTTGGTTCAGTTGGATGAGTCTCTAGCCCTTGAGGAGGAGCCAATTGCTATTTTGGATGGACATGTTAAGAAGTTGAGATCCAAGGAGATTCCATCAGTTATGGTTCAGTGGCAGCATTATCCTGTCAAAGAGGTTACTTGGGAGATCGATACAGACATGCGAACCCGCTATCCTCACCTTTTCGAGCCTTCATGTACCTTCTTTTTCTTAACTTTCAAGGAAGAAAGTTCTTTTAGTAGTGCATGTTGTAATGACCCTCTAGGTCATTTTCTTGATATTTGTGCTTTTTCTGTGTTTTGAACTTTTTCGCAGTGGCTATGGGTCATTTACGAATTACCAGTCCTGATGGTTGGGTTCTCAAGCAGTTCATTTGTGTTTTAAGCCCATTTCCTTATTTTACAACTCTTAAAGCTGGTAGAGTTGACTTTGGTGAACATTCGCAGAAGAAAGCCTTGGATAAAGATTTCATTAGCGTTGTTAGCTTCAAAACATTGACTTTGGGCTAGAGGGACCTTTGGTTTGGGTCCCAAGACTTTCGGACTCATTTTGGGCTATTGGGTTTCTTTTTGGTTAAAGTTGGTTATTGGGCGTGGGGCCCACTTTTCTTTGAAAAATCTCCGTTAGGATTTTTATCATTCCATTGAGTCCATAATGCTTTTTTTGGTTGGGCAACATATCTGGTTTGTATTCATGGGGTTCTGAATGAATCCCAAGGGTGCAGTTAGATAATTTTGAGGTGTGCTGTTGCAGCTAGTGTTGCTGGTTCTGGTGTGGCGCACCTGCTCTGCCACCCCTAGAGTAACTAGCCGCACCTGCGACCCTGGGTGACATCGGCAAGGGGCACCTCTGTGCTCCTTTTACAACCCTTGCGGCTGATGCACCACACCTGTGACATTGGGGTCTTTGTTGACCTCCACCCCTGCAGTGGTCTTGGCGCAGCGGCGTCGCCGCACCTGCATCATCATGAACGCAGGTGCATCGATAGCTGACATTTTCAAATGAACTTATTTTTTATTTCATTTCACTTCCAATAATTTTCTCCATTGGTAAAGCTCAACTAAGGTGGATAAATCACCAAACCTAGTCCTATCTGTGTCCTGTTGAGGTGATCCTCTTTCTCTCTTCGTTCTAGTTATTGTCCTAGTGTTATTTCCGTATTTCTGTAATGACCCTTCCGGTTATTTCCACGTATACGTTTTCCTTGAACCGTTAGAGCTTGTTGTAGTGGACCCAAGTCACTTAAGGCTCGTCAGGACCGGTATTTCGGTGTCAGGCCCATTTGTTTGGTCGCATTATAAGTTTTGAAGTCAAGCAAATCGGCAAAAGTTATCGTAAGTTCTTTAATAAATTTTCTGAACTTTGGGTAAAATGTCTCAGGGCTTTTCTCTCAATATATAAAGAGTTAGAAGTCCCCCCGAAATACCAAATCGAAGGTCTACGAGTCTAGTTTCCTACGCACAAAACCTCACATCCAAATAATCTCAGAGTAAAAAATTATGACTGTTTTACCGCGGACTGTCTGGCAGAAAATGGGTTGCGAACCGGATCGCGAACCGGGTCGGGTCAAAATCGATTTAAAGCCTCAACTTCACGTTTTAAAACGCCATTTCAGTTCTGAAACAG